>VXBR01002371.1:1080106-1199753 GCA_013400215.1 Cisticola juncidis
AAAAAAAAACAAAAAAAAAAAAAAAAAAAAAAACAACCAAAAACCAAATCAGGAGCACAGACTGAGAAACAGCTATGGCACAACCTGAGGAGGTGTCAGCCAACCAATGAATGATTTCTGCAAGGACAACTAGCAGTTTATGAGGAAAAAAAAGGACAAATAATGCTAAGTGACAAGATTCTGAGGATGTAAGTCACACCTTTCAGTATATCTAGAGTAAGAGCAAGTAGTTTTAACCTGCATATGATACATTGCAAACCTACCAAAAATGCATTTCAGATACGAACTTTCATACTTTCCTTGCAGTCTATGGATCATTTGCTTCCAATACAGTAAATCCACTTTTTCTGCCTACTGCTTTAACTACTGCTGCTCTATCTTTTTCTCATGTTTACCATATATCTTTTTTGAAGGGGCTATTAAATACTGTTTTCTTTTCCAAAGTAAACAACTCCAATCTGTGATTGTTTTACAAATTCATTAAATTTTGATAATTTTGTCAGTATTTGTCTTCTGTGAGTTTTTGTGCTGATGGTAAGTCCCTTCCTCTACACTTGCTTCCAAAAATTCCAGGGTCTCTTATATGTCACTTTCATTTTAATTAGACATTTAATATCCAGGCAAAATGCTAATATATCTTGTTTTCCATTACTAAAATTATAGTCTAGAAGCATATTGAATCAACTATTCTAGTAGTATAATGCATTTTTATAATAGAAAAAAACCCCACTTTAATTTATAAACAAGCACCGTGTATCATAGCTCACAATTTTTCTAGTCTTCTAAGTAGACATCTTCAAAGCATTTCTGATGATTGAAGCCAAAGGAATTATGGTTCCATATTTTAGTTAATCCTAACATAATTTTTGTAGCTGTGCAGGTCTAAATTACATATCTACTATTTGTGAAACATTTTGCAGCTTCTGGAAGTCAGCTCTTGAAATTGCCTCCAGATTAAAACCATCATTTTCAACATAAAAAGTGAATTCCAACATTTCTATGCCTTTACTGTTAAAGTAGTCACAAATCATTGCTCAGAATGCAAATTACAGATGCATCATACCGGTACCAGTTAGAAAACTGCACTCCTTTGACAAGGAAACTGCCAAAGCTGCACTTTGTTCTAGACTAGCATGACTTGAGTATGAGATTCTCAATGGAATTGCCTACCAAGTTCCTCACTAACTTTGTACAAGAGATGTCACTAATTTAAAAAGGAAAATAACATAGTTATAGACAAGTAGTTAAAAGCAAGAAAAAAGTAATGACAAACAAACAGCATTTTCAAAGACTGGAAATAAATCAAGCTTATCAAACATCTCTACACCTTGCTCGGATTCATGCTGATTTTTCTTTGAAAAACCTGGATAACATGGAAGAGGAGTTCATTTTGAGAGAGTTAGTGTGAGTGCAAGTCCTACTACCATGGGAAGCAGAAGAATGAAGTAAGCAGGATAAGGTCAACACATTAACATTTACATGAATTCAGATCCCATATAGCTTTAGCCCTCATCAGTGACAGGCAAACCATCAGAGAGGAGGAAATGAGACTTCAACATTAATTCAAAATGCCTGGTTTAACCTTTAGAAAATAATTCAATTTTCTCTTTCTTTCCCTTTCCTGTTCTCCTTTCCATACACCACAAAGGCACTTTTCTGTTTCTTCAAAACTAACTATGTCTTTTTCAAGCTTTCATTTAAATATGGAGAAACTGTCCATGCACACTTTATGAAACCTAAAGTACACATGTGGGACTTAAACTCCTTTCAAACTCTTTGTGCCTCATTCTTGTAGACTTAACTGAACCAACAAAGGAGATTGAGTCAGGATTAGCTTCTATTCACCCAAAATACCAGTGGACAAATGTTAGCAGTCACTGCCTGGGAGTTCCAGGTGAGCTTTTCAGTAACAAATCACCCAAAAAGAGACAAAGAGGCCTAAGGTTACAATGAAGGGCACTCACCAATTATTTTAGACAGTGGAGTAAAGAATTGCTGCTCAAGTATAAGAAAGCAAAGCAGGGGAGTGGAGAAGGGAGC
The DNA here is from genome assembly GCA_013400215.1 of Cisticola juncidis. Classification (NCBI taxonomy): domain Eukaryota; kingdom Metazoa; phylum Chordata; class Aves; order Passeriformes; family Cisticolidae; genus Cisticola; species Cisticola juncidis. The sequence continues at coordinate 1,082,147 of VXBR01002371.1, forward strand.
TGTGTGAGAGAATCCCAAATCTTAAATATGTAGAACTTTAAATATTTTAAAACACTGAGAAGACTAAAGCTTTAGAAAGTGAGGGGGTTTTGCATGGTTCCTTTGGGCTACCTAGTGTAATAATTGTCCTTTCTGCTGGGATCCTTCACATTTCTCCAGGCAGGCGAACTGCAGCTTACAGTGGCTAGAAAGCCACAGCTGGGAAAAGGACCAGTTTGAGCAAACCTGGCTGTCCTAGATCAGCAGAATCAGAATGAGATAACATAGTGTCTTCTGCTCAGGCAGGACATTAAAGAGGGTAAAATATAGCGCCCCAAAGAACTGAACATGCTCAGACCCAGACCCAAATGGGTAGAAGCCAGCTTGCCTTGCTGAGAGATTGTCTGTAAAGATTGAAATTTTCATTATACAATGATAACTTATTTCTAACCACATCACCACAAGTTCTGCCTCTTTCTAAAAAGGTTTTCTGTTTACCTTCATGTAGGCTAGTGTGAAAGTGTGCATTCATCTGCATCACTCTCATAAACAAATCTTAATGGTTTCCAAACAGCTTGTCTTTTGTTAAAGACAGGCATCTGTTATTCCTCTATAGGTAAGGCACTGCAGTGGTACACCAAAATGAGGATAGTCAGTCCCTACATAGGATGAGACACAGCAATATTACTGAAGTTAAGCGCTTGCAGGAGAAGTGTTCTCATACTCCAGGTAATGTGGAATGTCTTTAGAACTGAAGAAATGTTTCTTGAACACAAAGGTGCATACCAAAAAACAAAAACGAATCACAGATTACATTTCTTGATGAATAGAGAAAAGTATATGCTTATTCCACTTAATTTCTACATTAAAAAAAAAAAAATGCCTAAAGCAAAACAATCTTTCTTATTTTACTTTCTTCTATCTTCACTGTGGTCAAAAAAGTTCCACCCTTTTCATTTCTTGTCTGGCACTGACTTAATTTTAAATACAACCCAATAGAGTACTCAGCTGCCAAATTGCTGCATTTTTAAACATTCTAAATAGGACATTAGTTCTTAGCATGAATGTTTTGAAATCTGATCAACAAGCCGTTTCTCAATACATTAGGCAAAGCAAGCAAAATTAGGCTGTTTTATGTCAGGTACTTAGCACAAATCCCTTAATAATGTGTTTGAGTGCAGAAACCATTAATAAATACATAATTCCCTAAGACAGGCTTGATTAATTAAGTCATATGTGTATCCTTCTAATTAAAAAAAGAACATTAGGCAGATGAGTGGAATTTCTGAGTACAAAATTCAAAGGCTGTTTTGCTTTTATTTGAACAACGAAAGAAAAGCTGCTCGTTAATATAGCTGCCAAAAAATCAGCAAGAGTGCTGACACAAACCCCCCAAACTCTGACTTGTTCAAAACAGCTAAGTATTTACTCACTCATTTGTAGTTCAATTTTTAATCAGGTAGCTGCTTGATTAATCCAGGCAGTTCAAATTACAAAGGAAGCTCATGCTAATATATACATAACTAGATTATATGTTGGTTGCATTACTTCCAGTAAATAGTTTAAAAACAGAGACTCACAGGTTTTTACACTCTCAGGAAAAACTATTTTATGAAGAAACAAGTCTAATGGTTGACCCCAGACTATTCCCAAGCATGCACTTTACTGTCGTATAGACTGCAAATTTTGGTGTGATAATGTAATTTGCAACAATAGTGAAGCAATAATTATTTTTAAATGCATATCTTTCCATGTAAAATAATTAAGTTTTTTGAGGTTCCTTGCTAAAACAAGTAAACAAAAACAGACAGAGCAGAAAACATAATGTTATGAGATATAACAGGAACATAAAAAGTTCTGCTAAGCTATCAGATACTGTTAAGCACAAAAATTTGGCCAAGCTGATTTTTGAGGATAAGTAAGATTGATAACAGTCAGCACAATTTGGTATAATAGTGTTACTAAGCCGAATACAAGCCCAGTAATGTAAGATTTTCATCTTAAAAACATGAACCTGTTGAAGATAAATGGTAAATTTAGTGGCTCATACATGGGCAAACCTAGTACCTGTCAGGCACAGATAACAGACTGATGTGCAGGATTCATCCCAGTTGGGGAAAGGACTCTACTGCTTTGAGTAGGGGTTTTGAACTATATGAACTTCAGAGTTCATTTTATGACACTTACCCTTGAAGCATTGCCCTTCTTACAGGAACACAATGCCCTGTAGCTCTTTAATGTACAGGAAAGTGTCGTGATTTTGGTGAGAAAATGACCAGATGTGTGAAAGCAAGAGGGAAAACAGTAGGCAACAATGGCTAAGGAGCAGAGATAGATGTGATGGAGACTTGACAAAATACACTGCATCCATGGGACAGGATGGAGAGAGGCAACCAGAAACTAGGGTGTAGAGGTGATTTGAGTAAGATTTATGAGCATCTCAAGAAACATTATTTGACCTAAAAGAGCTGGGAAAGGGCTTGAATCTCACGGCCTGAAAGAAGCTGAAAATCATATCCAGTTGTAAAGGTACAGAATTTCTCCAAATGCAAACAATGATTCAAAAGGATTAGATCTTTTAATTCTACCACTGCTATATCCTAAACCATTAACATAAGCAACATTCCCAAATAAAAAGAAAAGCAGCTCGGCATAAAACCAGACAGAAGGCTGCTGTGTGTAGTCCTAATTGGTTGGTGCAGCTCGATTTCCAGTCTGGGCCTTGTGTCTAGGCAATTACATAATTCCCAACAACAGTGACAAGAGTGAAATAAGGCCCACCGTGACTGCTATTTTTCCCCTGTGTCTTCCTCTAAAAGACAGCTGGCTACAACTGAGAGTGGCTGAAGCTTAGAGAGGCTGAGTCTGCAGCTATGAGGAAGCCAGTATATTACTGCCACACAATGAGTGCAAGATGACTTGCTGTGTTGGACATTTACAAAAGGTTGCATAAAGGCAGGATTGTTGTGCAGTCTGGAATGTGACTTTGAATTAAGCAGGAATGGACTTTATTGGACAAGTAAGAATTGCATATAGCTCATCATCTGAGTTCCCTGAGCTCCAAGTCTGAGATCTCCACTCAGAGACAGATGCTTGAGTACCTCTATCCAAAAAGGCATACAACACTGCACTTGCTCTTGCCTGCTTTTACCATAACATATATTCAGGCATCTACCAGAGTTCTGCTTAGTAGGCTGATACAAGGCTATCAGTCTCTAAAAAAATCCAGTAAAGAGGACTTAAACCAACAAGACATGCATCATAATGCAACAAATGCTGTTACTAAGAGGTTGGAGAAAATTCAGGGAAATCCACAGAAACAAGATGTTGGAAATGAGAAAAAAGAATATGTACAGTGAAAAATTAGGTTAGAAAATGCTTATATTAGGAGGGAATGCTGTTACAAGAATCAGACTTAAAAGCAGCTTGCCTGTTGGTGTGGTCAATAAGTATGATAGGAATGACAGAGAAAACAAACACAATCAGTCTAGATTCAAGAGTTCAAGAATAACTCCCTAAAACCAGGCTCCAGCTTGGCCTCAGTTGGAGACAAGGAAAAGAAAATAAGGTTTCCGTATTCTAGAGGATTTTGAGCCTAATGGAATTAATTTTTGGCATGGGAAGAAGTAGCATCTATCCTACAAATCAGCCACCTTTTCCACCAGTTTTTCTATCTAACAAAACTCAAACTTGCAGTGCCTTTCTGAACTGTAACTAAATCCATGCACTAATTTCTTCCTGTGAGAAAACTGTCTTCTTTCTAATATCTACATGCAAGCCTAGGGCCTCCTGTTGTTCTAACCCTCCAGGTCATTCCTGTGCTATCTTCCATCTCCCATGCCCTTTGTCTGCTGCCTTCCTGAAAGATTTGCCAAGCATAGTACACTCTCAGGAAGTTATAGCCATTATCACATCTCCCACTCATCAAATTCTTCCTTTCCTCTCCTTCTTTCTACTCTTCCATCCACAACCTTGTCAAAAGCCTATGCATCTTGGTCAGGGTTCTGGTGTTTTAAATTTGATTGTTCATTTTGGTCTTTTGAGAAAAAACTCCAGCATAATTATCAGTTATGTTGCATATTGTCCGCATGAAAATGAGATCTAGAGTGGTCTGGAAGATGACAGTTTGACTGATGAGGCTGATTTAAGTGGCCTGAGACTGTGAAGTCATGCTGATTTACAAACAGAAATCAAAATCAGACCTCACCCTGCAGATGGGCATTGAAAAATTCCAGTAGGGAGATTTTTGTCAGTATTGTCAGTTTTCCTTAAGCACTTTTTTGCTATTGCATGTCCTTGGCTCCTGGTTGGCAACACATTAGAGTGAAAGTCTATTCTATGCAAGACCAGCATTCTATCATAGCTTATCTTTCCTTTGGACTCAGGTCAGATAAGGTCCAGGTCCACATGATCTAGTCTTGTAGGGTAAAATATCAGATCACACTGATAAAAAAATAATTTTAAAAAATTGTTGAGATACAGAAGTTATCCTCTCTATCAAAAACCCTCTTCCCTTCACTCTTTTCCTGTCTTCTGGATCAAAAACTTAAGAAACTTGGACAAATCAGGAATGAATCTTACAAGTAAGCACTCATTTTTCTTCTCTACGTTTTGGTGGTTTTTAAAGTATTTTTGGAAGATTTTTGGTTGGTTGTTTCTTTTTACAATATTTCTGGTTTTTAAAAAGTGCTTACAGTCCTTACAGTGCTTACAAGTATATACTCCAGGATATCAAAATACTCATTTTCACCTTCACTATATATACATGAAACTTTCCTATATATGTAAACCAGCATTTAGACTGGGCATGTTGACATGCTTCAAAAAAGAAGGGAAAAATATTTGTCAATTTTCAAGTTAAATAACAAGAGCATCTCTTTCTTGCAAGACTGCATTCTGGTGAATATCAGGGACAGTCGATGTAGCATGGACTGCCAGAGACAAGTTTCCTCAACAATTACATTTTCTTCCCTTGTACAAGATCCCAGTGTTATTAAATGTTTGCAGACCATTCACTGCAGGAGACAAGGTCACAGCCAATTCCGACTGAAGCCTGGAACAAGGATAAACACTGAAATTCTGGAACTCACCTAACAGCCTAGGGTCTGGAGCCAGGGCCAGAATACAAGCCAAGGCTGAAGCCAAAGACAGGAACCAAACAATCTGCCAAGAGGCAGGACCCAGAGCCAGGATATGATCCAAGGGTTGTGAGCCAGAGCCAAGATACAAGTCAAAGGTCAGGAACAGATGCCAGGGACTTGGATCAACAACTGCCTTCAGCCATTCAACAGCTGAAGAGGAAATACAGACATGACTTTTATGCCCAACAGCTAACTGCATGGGATGGCCACACACGTGACTGTGCTGCTGAAAAGCATCAGCCCTCTCTCACCCAACAGTTTCTAACAGACTCCAGCTAAGCACTGAGCTCGGGCCAAAGCCAGCAGTCCAGACTCAAATAAATTGCAAACTATTGCATCACAGCTAATGTCTGTTCATGGTGCAAGCTAAATATCTGAAAGTGGCACCACAGCTTACTTGCCCCCACAGCCCTGAATCAGCTCAATAACATAGCTCATTACACATATCACATGCATGCAGTGCTGTATCCCTGAACCTTTGTCAGGGTGAGCGAGAGCATCCACTCCTGACAGGAAATGAGATGCCTAGATGACTGCAGATTGGAGCACAGAACAGTTACAGGTACACAACTACTTTTGAGGATAATTTTATCAACAAACTTGTTGCTATGAAAACATTACTCCAACAAAGTCAGATGGAAATCCTTCTTCCATAATCAGACTGTAGTACTTGTTCAGACAAAATTTAGGAAAAAAGACAACATATAAATACATCCTTGTGTTGAGACACAGGCAAATAGCCACAGCACCACCCAATTAATTGACTTTCTCCTATAAAGTCTGAAAAGTCTTAAATGATAATTAGAAGTTTTAGGAATCAGAGTAGGAAAACACACTCCTTGTGAACCTTATCACAATCTTTGGCTAACTAGAGGAAAAGGAAACCAGTAATTGCTACCTACAGCATGCAATTTGTACAGATAACAAGAGTGGCTTAACTAACCAGTAAGAAAATAAGCTCAAGTGGTGGAAGAATGAACTAAGACAGATAATCAGAGCCCATTGCACTGATGCCTCCAAAGCTTATTCAACTGCAATGAGAAGCATTGATAAAATAGTGTTGTCTAATTTGTCCTGATTAAATAACTGGCATTCCCCAAACTTCATCCTCTCTGTATCAGGTTTCAAATAACTTTTAATGAGATGCATATATTCCTTTCAATTAGCTCTCAATTTCCATTTTACCAGATGCAAAATTTCAGGCTTTGTAGCAAGAAACAAGTTATATATTATCAGCATCCAAAATCATCAGGATTCATGGTCTTCACACTCTTTCACATTTGCATTAGACATCCTGCTGACCTAGTTGAGGTAAATGTTTATGAAAACAAAAGGTGATGTTTTTAACACCATTTTCTTTACAAATAGTTGGTAAATGCCTGACAAGCATAATTAAGTTTGGTTGAGAGATTATAGTAGTTTCTATAGTGCTGCTTAGGCAGCAGAGTAAGAGGTAGGGTTGTGCACAATATTATTCTTAAATAGGTAGAATAAGGAAAAAAAGGCAGAACGACACATGCTTTGAAGTATGTTAGAAAATACAATTGATAGGGTATATCAATTCAAACCTCTCAAATAATGGCTTTATCACTTGTCTGCTAAAAAACACAAAACATAACTCTCGGAATTCAGAACATTTAAAGCTTTCATGTGGTTGTGCTCATTAGAAAATCAGCAGATACTCTAAGATAAGTTTCTTCAGTGAAAGAAGCTGTGAAATGATTGCAGAGTGGTTTCCAGCTAAAATGTGGGGGGTGAGGGGCAGAAAGGAAAGTCATATATCTTCTTTAATTTTTTTTTCTTTTGTGTGTGTGAGACTGTGCTGAGGAGATGGATGTAATTCTTCTCACCAAAGAAGCAATACAGCTCAAATACCATTACTGAAACCCCTTTCTTTCCTGCCCTTGAAGATCTATATCTTTCTAGTTAAATACTGAAAAATATCTACTATCAGTAGTGGTAATATCAAAAATGATCAAGCATTTGTTGCATAGGTGTCAAGCATCTCCTGAACAGCACTGTTAAAATTTTGTATGGGACTTTTTTGCAGACCAAAAAATATCTATGTGTAGATAGGGACAAGTCCTGTGGAGTGCTAATACACTTTAGAACAGCCAGAAAGGATTTACTTAGGCCACCCATAAAGCGAAAAAGGGTAAAAGTAGCTTTTAGCTTGTCATTTAGCCCGAGTTCTAAAAATACTTTGTGACAAGGTTATGACACATGTCCTACAAGTAAAAGCTCACTTCTCTACAGGGGAAGTACCTGGCTGCTATTAAAGCTGGATGGATTGTTAACAACACAGGTGCCCCTGTAATTTCACAGCTGCCTGGAGGGTTCATCAGGTATCTCTTCATTTAAACATCAGCAAGTTCCTGGAGGCAAAACCATATGGGATGAAAAGGGCTCTCCCAGTAAAGTAATTTCTTACTTGTAAATCCTACTAATTTATGACCCTGTGTTAATTCCTTGAGTTCTTTGAAGAACTATTACATAAATTTTTTTAACTGCATTATCATCTCTTGCACACAAATCATAATTTATTCTAAGGACTTCAAAGGTCATCAGTTATCCTGACTGCAGCTCCAGCCTGACATGGTAATCCATTAAAAACAGAGCGACTTTTACCAACAAAGTTTTTCACTTTAAATTGCCATATGACTGAAACTGTTAAGAGGTCACTTTCAGACAAATAGTCATCATATTTTAAATTCTGCAGTCTATTAAGATACCAGCCATCTTCCCCATTGTGTCTATTATTTAAGAATTATTCCACACCCTCATTATGATATGTAAATGTATATTTGACCTTGATGAGTTCCATCTTCAGTATTATCCCAAACAAATTCTTGGAATGGAGCACACATCAAAGAATAAGCGCCTGCTTTGTAAATATATTCAGAAGAAAGGCACCCTTTTCAATGTATTTCAAGCAGTATTTCTTTGGTGCTCAAAAAATGTTTTCCTGCTTCGCATCAGTTTTACCCCTGGTTTGAATGTGCTCTCTCTATCAAAAGGGTAAAATGTCTGTTAAAATATTTTGAGTTATTATACAAAGTCCAAAACACACCTCTGGAGGAACTGGAAAAATATAATAATTAAACAAATAAACAAATAAACAAACAAAAAACAAAAAAAACACAAACAACAAAAAAACTACCAACCAAAAACCCCCTAAATGAACTAAACAAAAATATAAAACAACCACAAAAAAAATCCCAACAACCAAAAAACCCCCAGCAAATTAAAAAGGCATGAAAACAAATCAAAAAAGAGGGATTTACCAAATGGGAAAGGCAGCTGTAATGGCTGAACTATTTTTATCAGTATTCTAACAAATAACACCTCCTGTGCTTTAAATATTTAATGTGAAATCCATGGATTTATATAGCTTACAAAATGCCAGAGGCTTATTATCTTTACAGATTGCATGACAGGAATATTCATATAATTTGATTCCACTTTTTAAGACAACAGGAATTCCTCCAGGTGCTAATGGTAGATAACTTGTGTGCTGCTTCAATAATCTACTAATTATAGAATCCCTCAGGTAGAACAATGTCATTAATCTGATTAAATTATTTATATTTCTGCAAAGCAAAATCTTATTAGGTCCTTGGCATTTGACTGTGTCTACTATGCAGCTGTGTTTGCAGTTTATGGTGTGGAGGAAAAACATCTATATTTTACCTAAACATCAACATAGCTGGAAAAGGACCAGAGTCTTTTATATCCTAACTTTCACTGCCGTTCATAAATTCCAGAGCTTACCCTGCATTGCATAGGTTGTCCATTTAGAGCACTATAACACTTCTGAGAACAAAGGTTTGTTGTAGGCATTTACTAGGCACCTTGTCTTCTCAAGAGCAATATAACAACAGACATGGATGGATTCTCATCCACCCCCTACACGGTGAGTATGTTAACCAGTGAAATGATCAGATACTCTAATGTAAGATCAGAATCAACCAACTGCCAGGATTAAAGTGAGGGGTTTCGTTTTCTGGTACATATAGCAAAAAACAAACAAAAGCAACATATGTCTGTGGGAAGCACAGTCTGATCTCACTTCAGTAGCTTTGATTTTAAAACAAGAAGGGGTATAAGGGATTGAGAGCTGATATTAACTTGTAAACTAGCACATAATAATGACACTGAAACTAGATTCATTTGAAGTTGGGAAAAACAGAAATTTTGATTAGTTCTTGCAGCAGATATTTTCTGCAGCAAGCTGTTCCATATTACATGGGATAGATGAGGTTTTTTTAATAGTGAAGCAAAAAATGCCACTCTCATTTCTGTACACCATTGTGCAACACATCTAACTGCTATTCTGTCACGTCTCCATTTGAAACTTATCTTCCTACATTTGCATGACAATTAGACATGTTTAAAAAACATAAATATGTTCCTATAGTAAAGAAATAAAAACAACAGTAGATTTTTAGTAATTTAAATATTAATATATTTAGAAATTTCTTAAGGATGTGATTTGGTATTGAACCTGTTTTAGTTGCTATATCAGACAGCTTACATGTACAATAATTTACTGAAAAATATAAAACTGTCTCAGTAGGTCATTATTCTGCTAACATTTATTTACAGTCAACATAAATTCAGAGCCACTTACAGCTATAGACAGGCTTAAAAGTTAGCACTATCCCTTCAAGCAAAAGATTGCTGTGCTGCTTTTATGAAAAACATCAACTTGTGATCATTTATCTTGTTGCCCTTCTAAACTTCTAGAATACTTAAGTACAAAATAAATTATATAGAAAATGTTGAGAACACCAGTGTCCCATTTGGTGGCTATTAAAATATATGATCTAACTGTTCCTTCTTGCTTTTGAAAGATATGAACTTTTACATTTCAGATTTTGCCAAGAAATCCAGTTTTGATATTGGAAATAACTTATAGAGTACATACTGTATTTAGGAAACCACTAAATATAAATATTAAATATTGTAAAATTTAAATATTGTAAAGCATTATTATATAATATTGCAAGTCCTAACATTACAGAATAAAGTATAGGGTTTCATTTCTTTATATGAATTACCAAGGGTTCCTGACAGTCCATTACTGTCCATCTATCAAATTTCTGAAAAGAGATTAGAAGGAGCAGCTTCTCATATTCAGCTGACTCTTTTAGCAAAAAAAAGTTTCAGTTTGTGAGTCATCTTGCTTTCTGGCAATGATAACCCAAAAAAAGTGACAACATATTTCACCTCTGTACTACGCAAATCTGGTCTTATAAAACGTAGGATGTTCTTCACAGCAAAAGTGAGAAAGAAGAGTCCTCTTCACCCTTCTACAGCAACTCCTGCAATGTATCATTGGAAAAAGTCCCCTTGCATAAAACACAGCCTTTCTCTCAGTCCAAATTCTCCTAGTTGATCTGGCACAGTGTAACCATTTGTACCATAAGAAAGTTCAGTGCACTTTTTATCAGCAGGTTTCTGATGTACTTCTTTAGAACAGACTTTCCCAGAGGAAGGTGGTTTGCAAGACACAGATCTGAATGACAGCACAGCTCCTGCTGGTTATCACAATGTTGGTAGACTTCCTTAAAATCTCTTAAGTGACATACAAGTGCCCATTTTTTCAGACACGTCCACTTGAGTGATTGCCAGGAGAAATTTACAAGCCATCCTGGAAAATGTTAAAGTGATGAGTCTTCCATCTGCCTCAAATCACAGGGGTACTAAGCCTGTTCGCACAATCGGTTTACTGCTCAGTTGGACAATATTCTCAAGGTTTGATGCCTCCTTATGCTTAAGAAAGTCCTCTGCAAAGAATGAGATACATAGATTCAAGCACTTTTTTTTTGTGACCATCTTCACTGTTCCCCAGGCCAAGTATGTCTGATTCATGTTTGCTAGATAGGGCACATGTCTGTTAAATAGCCAAGTTTATAGAGAGGAGAAAAAGCATGCAATATCAAGTTTAAAGACTTAATTTTCTTCTTCTCTACAGCTACCATAAGCTACTATCACAAGGCATTGTTCAGCATATATAATGTTTCTGCAAAGTCTACTACTGGAGTGATAAAAACCCAAGTGGGCAGAAAAACAATATTAGTCAATGTTGAATGAGCAGTAAAGACCTGTTAAAAGCTCTCTGCTGAAGGATTTGAGAGTCTGCTCTAGCAGATACCCTTATTTGTTTTCCCAGGTCCACTAGCCATCAAATTCCAAAACAATTACTTTTTTTTCACCCCTAAGATGTTTTATCGCACACTAGAAGACAAATCTAGATTCAGAAGGAACTAAAACCAGCACTGGTTCTTGTATCTGTTAGTGGAAGGGAGAAGATTATAAAAAATTACAGAATCACCTGTAGGTAATGCTGCCACGTTATTCATAGTTCTCGGTACAAAAAGGTTTTTGGCTTAAGCTATCAAGCCTTCTTATCTAATGTGATTAGCTCTCTTTCAGTCTTTTGTAGGAAAGATAATGAACTTCACCAAGAAGATAAGTACAACAACCATGTCATTTCAAAAAAATTCTGAGGCCCCACTTACAAAATTAACTTTGCTTTTGCCCTACACAAAGGGGCAAAGGACCATTTCTACTTATCGTAAAAAAAAATAAATAAACAAACAAACAAACAACAAAAAAACCCACCTCGTAATACAAATTTTTAAAGATTTAATTAATACATAATCTTTTCCTTTCCCTACAATTTAAATAGGTCTTAAGTTCCCATGAATGTGTACTGCATTACTGAAAGTTTAACTGCAAAAAGCAGATCAACAGTTCCTCTCACCTGAATGCAAATAGAAATACTAATAGAATCCTCCTAGGGAACAAAAACCTGAGGGAATGCAAGACAGAACAGCATAAAACAGGACTAAGAGATAATCTATTGCAACTTGCAGAAATGTATCTGGCTCCAGTACATTACGATGGCTTGCACAGCTGAGAGGTCTCCTGGAATGAGAGACAGGAAAGAGAGGTTGGACAGAACCATCAAAACGCCTTGTCAAAACTGGATTTCAGGTGTTAACATTTAGTGAGAGATCTTTGATCTTCTGGCTATCTAAGATGTTAGTTCAGTGGTGGCGACTAGAAAAGTGAGCAATCAAAAACATCTTCCAGGACAGAAATATCCGTTTGCAGTTTTAAATATCTACTCATAACTGGTATTACAATTGTATTGTTTGCAGGAGAGTAAAGGTTACTATTTTGCTTTTTTTCTGTATCATTATGTACTTGACTATGGTTTCATGGTTGTCATTATTTTTGGCAGATTAAATATTGTGTGCGTAAATGGAGGATATAGAGTTGAGAATTTTTAAAAACAACTGTTCTTGCAACATCAGCAACACATTAAAAATTCTTGTTCCTCCTACTCATTAAAAGTTACAGTCTCAGGTATAAAATTTTAATGACATTTTAGTCACTGAAAAAAAATCTAAAATCTGATTCTCAGAATTTGAATATTCTCAGCTAGGTCTATGCCTTCAGCAAAATGACACCTGATGTCTTTTATAGGATTTAACAACAAATATCAGCAAGTGTGAATGAAAGCATTAGATGTCTGACTGTACTTTTTGTCTCCAACCTTCTTAAGGCTTCTTTTCCATCCAGTAAGACAGTGATATCAACATCACTCAGATTACTTTTGGCTTTGAGTGGGTTTTTTAATCCATAATTAATATTGATCCTCTGTCTACTTCATTCTCCTGACTAAACTCATATGAAATTTAATAAAACAACAAGTACTGGTAGCCCTAACTAAAGAAAGTTGTCATCTCACATACCTACAGCCCATTACCTAAGAATCCACCAGATTATAAATTCAATGACCATTTACAGTAAGAATCACTATCACAGAACTACAGGTTCATGTATGTCAGAGTCAATGCATCACAATACAAATTGTATGTATACTTGTGTATGGTGGGTAAGATAGGGAAACAATTTAGTTCTAAAAACTCATCTTAAAGATATATTTTTATTAGTTGGTCTAGTCCTCACATGCTAGCTGAATGCAATGCTTATTAGGTTTTGGTAAAAGAGGTGTTAGTCAGCCACATCTGCCGAAGGAAAAAGATATTTCTATAGCAGTAGGAATATAGACTGTGTATATTCTTATTACTTTTTCTGTCTCTAGCTTTCATAGTTGTATGAGCTATTATCTATAAATATTGTCTTTTCTCAGAATGCCCTCAGCAACATGAAACTATAATTTCAATGTTATAATTCATTCTTGGTGCTTCAGATGATTCAGCAATACTCCAAGCCTCTTCTTGTGTTGCTCAGAAATATCCACCAGTACATATATACAACACAGAATTATTCAGGTAAGAAAAACCTTTAAGATTGTCACGTTCAATGATTATGCCAGCACTATCAAGTCCACCATTAATGCATGCCCCAAAGCATCATATAATAAGTCTATAAGTCTTTTAAATACCTCCAGCGATGGTGACTCAGCCACCTACCTGGGCAGCCTTTTCTATTACCTGACAACACTTTCTGTGAAGAAATTTTTCCTGATATCTGGTTTAAAACTTCCCTGAGGCAACTTGGTTCCATTATCTCTCATCTACTTGCTTCCTACTTGGGAGAAGAGACCAGCCACCACCTCACTATACCCTCCTTTCTGGTAGTTTTAGAGAATGATATGCTCTCATATCAGTCTCCTTTTCTCCAAACTAAAAAATCCCAGATCTCTCAGCCACTCCTCACAGGACTTGCACTCCAGACCCTTCACCGACTCAGTTGTTCTGCTCTGAACACAGTTCACCATTTCAATGTCTTTGCTGTCATGAGAGGTTCTAACCTGGACACAGGATTCAAGGTGTGGCCTCACCAGTGCTGAGTACAGAGTGACAATCCCTTCCTTAGCCACATAATTATTAATACAAACCAGGATGCTACTGACATTTTTGGCCACCTGGACACACACTGGATCATGTTCAACTGCTGTCAGCCAGTACTTCCAGGTCCTTTTCCCCGGGCAGCTTTCCAGCCACTCTGCCCCAGGTCTGTAGGGCCGCCTGGGGCTGCTGTGACTCAAGTGCACGATGCCACACTTGCCTTGTTGAACCTCATACTGCTGTTCTCAGCCTCAGTCCAGATCCCTCTGCAGGGCCTTCTGGCACTTCCTACATAGCAGATCAACACTCCCACCCAACTTAATGTCATCTGCAAGCTGACTGAAGGGAGACTCATCCAGGTTGTTGATAAAGATAGTAAGCAGAACTGGCCCCAACACTGAGCTCTTGGAAACACCACTGGTGACTGGCCTCCAACAGGGTGTGGCACAACTGTCTCTGGGCCAGAGGCTTTTTAAATGTGAAGAGTGCACTAAGCCATGAGCAACCAGTTTCTCCAGGACAGTGCTTTGGGAAACTGTATTGAAGACTTTACTGAAGTCCACATAGACACATCCACATGAGCATGGCTCAGTGAGTGCTTTCACCAGTTTCCTTAGGACTCTCTCATGGATCTTTTCTGGCCCCATAGATTTGGGAGTGCATAGTGGGCAAGCAGGTTGCTGACCATTATCCCCTGGACTATGGGGTCTTTTGCTCACCATCCCTGTCTTCCAGCTTGGGGGACTGGGTACCTTGACTATTAGAGATTGAGGCATAGAAAGCATTACAAGCCTTAGCCTTTCCCCTGTCTCTAGTAGCTGACATGGTATTGGCAGAGTATTTCTACATGGCATCCTGTAAAAGCCGATCACCCTTTGCTACAACCAAACTCCAAGGCTACACCTCACCACATGAGTTAATTTCTAGTACTTCAATTGAAATGAAGAGGCATAAATAAGAATAGCAAACAAAGCTCAGATAAGAAGCGAGGTTTAATTCTCTGACATTACCATCCTCAAGGGTGCATTATCACAGCTTAAAATAAGTGTAATTAATTCTTATTCTCACCCTGCTCAGTATTTGCATATCATGGACAGGTCTAAATCTTCCCTAGAAAAATGTTATATGTCATGTATCTTTATATCTAGTATTCATCACATTCAAGTATATTATTTTTCATGAGTATCTCCACTGCTTGGGATCATTTCTGAATGAAGACTGTATGCTAGGTCTAGTTTAGAAATTCCCTGAATAATTTTCTGCTCCATAAACCACCAAAAGATCTAAAAATTTTCTTGCCACTCATTAAAAATGATGGCCATTTTTGAATGCTTCTCAATATCCACCAAAATAAAACTGGAGAATGGAGGTCCCAGCCTTAAGAGCCCCTGAATTCTCACTGAATCTACTGACCAAAATCTTCCTTTTTGGAATGGAAAAATATTACTTACTCCCCTCCAAATCATTAAAACTTTGAAATAAGGGCCTTTCAGGCACTGACATGGGACAAGGCATACCAGTTCTTTACCAGTGTGTGTGTGTATAACCAGGCAAACACACGACAGCAGTGCCAACACAGCAAACAGCAGCAGACCCAGGCAGGCTCTTCCCGCTCTCCGGGCGCTTTCCCCCGGTGCAGTTCCGCTCGCAGCCGGCAGGGGGCGCTGCTGGCTCCGAGTGGGCGGGGCCAGCGCGGTGACTCCCCCGCGCCTGCAGGGGGCGCTGTGGCGCAGCGCCCTCACGCGGTAATGGCGGCTCAGGCAAGGGGTGGTGGCTTCCCATGTGAAATTCACAGGGAGCAGCTGGTCTCAGTGCCACTCCAGGTGACGAGCTGGACTGTACCAGGAACCTCGGAGCAATGGGATGGAACAGCAGAGGTGAGCAGACCCAGGGGCAGCAAATCAAAGTGTAACAATAACCCTGGCACAGCAGCAGGAACAGCGGCAAATGGACCCTGGGGTGTGGGGTAAAACTAAAGTGTAGTGAAAATCTCAGTGCAGCACTTCCTCAGCAGGAAACTGCAGGGGCCCAGGTGTGGGGGGAAGTTGAGCTAAGCGTAGCAAAAGACCCCAGAGCAGTGGCAGGAAACAGCAGGGGCAGACAGGTCCAGTTGGGCAGCAAAGGACCTTGGCATCACTCACTGGTAATTGGCAGCAATGGTGAAGGCAAGCAGGTCCAGTCGAGAAGCAGTTGATAAACCAGCCAGTAGAAATAGAATAAAGAAAGAGACAGACCCCAGGATCAAACCACATCCTAGAATAAAGAAAGAGACAGACCCCAGGATCAAACCACATCCCTGTCAAGGGAAGGACAGATACCCGCTCCCCGCACCATACACTGGCTGCTCTCCCCTCTGTTTGCAGAGAGCAGAAAGGGCTGAGCCCAGCCCCTGACCCCCAGCCAAGTCTCAGTTAGACGCCAACATCTCATGGTATCACTGCACTTCCCAAGAGAAATCCCCCAGCCAGAGAGCTCACTCCCCTGCTAAGAGACTGCTGCAATCATACCCCTTCCCCCCTCCTCCCCCAGGACCATCTCAGTGAAATTTGAAGATGCCCAGACATGTTTTTTGTCGCTTAATACTGTCCGTTCATCATCTCCAGGACAACAAATGGGAAGAAAAATTCCCTGAAAGAAAGAATAAAAAGAAGAAGCATAACTCCCAACCTGAAGATATTTACTTTTCTTTTCTGTGGGAAAGTTGGGAATTTCTACTTCTTGCTTCAGAAAGCTAGAATTTTGAATTTTGGACCAGCTTTACCATCTCATGTCAGAAGTAGACAAATCATTATCATAAGAAAAGGAGCACTCTGGAAGAGTATTTTGTGTGCAATTCACTTTCCTGACACAATTCATTTCCCGTGGGTCCATTTGGTGTTCTCAACACTGGAATTTTAACATAGTGGTCAGACCACAGCCTTGCCATATTCTTTACTTCCTTCTAAACACTGCCTGGATGGTGAAGGCAGCTAGAACACGAGTAGGCACCTGACACAAGGGTGAGCTTGGACCTGTTGACCTGTCACCCTGAGTGCAAATGCAGAGACAGATTTTGCCCAGACAAGTTGGCTCAAGAAAGGCCAGCAGCAGCGCCAGCTACAGCTCAGGCAGGCAGCACTGGGTCTGCCAGCAGCACCATCACAACCGAGGGCTGTTGCAGCCAATTTGCATAGCTCAGCTCTCAGAAGAATGAACTATCTTTCTCATCTGGCTGTACTGCTGATTCCCCCTTGGGTAAAAGAGGGCACCCTTCCTCGAGGCTTTCCTCGGCTGCTCACAAAAACCTGATGCAATCAGTGCACTAACCTTGAGTAGGGGCGTTTTTGCACGCAGTTACCTCATGCATGGGGTCACCTTGCTATGAGGCAGAGACAGCCCTTTACATACTCTGGTTCCAGCTTATTTTCTGCTAAAGAAAAGCATTATGCTGCTCTACTGCTGCTATCCATTGTGCATCCAAGAGGGGACATGACAGCTGCCAGCTGGCACTAAGGTGATTTACATCCAACAGTGGACATGAGTGGGGAGATGAGAAGATTCAGGGCTAACTAGATTCAGTCATAAGATAATTCTGATGTTTATGATCATATGTCTGTGATGGGCATTACTCAGAGGTACAGGCTGTGCCAAAAGGAGAGAAATCAAGATTATTGCAAAGCCCCAAACAATAAAAATAAATCCCCGTTTGAGGAGGGAGACACACACATTTCATCCTTGCCTAGACATGACTCATCAGTAGACCTCTCTCCATAGCAGCCTGAGGAACTGCCCCGGAGCTTCCCTCCCTCTCCCTAGAAACCATGTTGGCCATGGATTTATACTTATATCACTTTCCCTGCACACAGACAGGCATATCATGCATAGAAATTCAAGGACTACTGTTAAATAACGTTTTGTCAACAAATAGGGATACAGTCAGATTAGCTGCCTATTGTAAATTACTCAGACCACAAGTGAGAATGAGTTATAAAAGTTTTAAGGAGAACTAATAAAAAACTCACAAAGCAAGAGGGACAGAACTGGGAGCATGGCCAACCCCTAGAGGCTCACCCACAAAATGGTGCCTTCCGCCTTTAATATCCCTGGTGTTGCGTCAGCCAAATACTTACTCACAAAACAGTCATACATATTCAAACATTTTCCTTATATATCTCTGGCTTGTCCCAAAGTCTGCCACTTGACTCTTCTTGGCTGTCCATTGGTGAAGACCTTCTTGCAGCTTGATTGGAGGTGAGGTGTTGTCATGCAAAGTCCCCCAAGTGACAAGCTTCTCCCATTCCCAGCTGCCTCTTGCAAGGGCGCATATACGCACCCTCCCCATGTCTCTGGCAACCCTGACAACAAGGGTTGCATGGTGGAAACAATACAGAAGGGAGAAGAGAGTATTAAAGGGAGGATGAAGAGGAGTCCAAAAGCAACCTAGAACAAGGGTCACACACCAAAAGAACTTTAAAACTTAGCAAAGTTTCTTTTAGTACACATAATATCGATTCTTCATTTAGGAGAGCCAGTCACCATGCCAGCCATTTATAATGCTGACCTTACAGTGACACTACCTACCACCTGAAGTGCTGCATCCAGTTCTGGGATCCCCAGCAAAGAAATGACATGGATCCACTGGAATGAGTGCAGAGGAGGCCCGCAAGATGATTAGAGGGAACAAGCACTTCTCCTATGAGAAAAGACCAAGACATTTGGGATTGTTCAGCCTGGAGAAAAGAAGACTTTAGTGTTACTTAGTTGTGGCCTTCCAGTGCCAAAGAAGCTGGACAGGGGCTTTTTACAAGACCAGGGGCTTTTCACAAGACAAGTCCAGTGAACAGGACTAGGAGGAATGCTTCACACTGAAAGCAAATAATTTTAGATCAGATATTAGGAACAAATTCTTCACTGTAAGGGTGGTGAGGCACTGGAACAAGTTGCCCAAAGAAGCTGTGGATGTTTCATCCCTGGAAATGTTCAAGTCTAGGCTGGATGCATCTTTGAACAACCTGGTCTGGTGGAAGGTGTTTGTACCCATGAAAGGGATATTGGAATGAGATGATCTTTAAGGGTCCTTCCAACCTAAGATATTCTATGATTCTATGATAAAAACAAGCAAATTATACCAGTAGAGCTGCCATTTTTACATACTTATTATTGCACTTGGTTTGTATAATAATGAGTTATTTCACCTAAACCTTGGGTTACAGTGAACAGCGTCACTCTTGGGTAACTTCAATGCAGAGAGTTTAGCCTGGCTGATATCTAGTGACTCATGAAGATAAGCTCATTATAAGTTCAATAAGGAAATAATATCTCACACAAAGGAACAAAAACCAACAGAAGATGTAGCTGAAGTGTCAGGGAAAATTGCTCCAAGTACACAGAATAACTGCATCACATACTTCATAGGGAAAAAAAAAGCAAAGGAAAAATACTTTTCTCTATTAAAAAAAAAAAAAAAAAAAAAAAAAAAAAAAAAAAAAAAAAAACAAAAAAAAAAAAAAAAAAAAAAAAAAAAAAAAAAAAAACCACAAACAAAACAAACCAAACAAAACAACAACAACAACACCGGAACACCACCGTATTTAGGATATTTTTAGGGGTTAAGAGCTAAAGAAAAAAAAAAAAAAGAGGAAAAGATAGAGAGAAAGAAAAGAGAGAGAGATAAACAATCTATTTAATCTATTTCAAGGCTAAGTGAAATTTTGACAAATAGGATAAAGGCTCATTATCTCTTTCCCTGCTTCTTTGTAGTTATTGTCTATGTAGACAACTTTTAATTGTTTGTGATCTGAAACCTAGAAACTTTTTCTATATGTAAATATCTGCAGAGAGCAATAGTTTCTGGAAAAATATCTTACAATAGAATAACCTAGAAAGAACAATGGAAAAGATACCATACAAAACCATACCATGCTTTTAGTGAAGCTTCTTATATTGTTCTTGAAGGGAGATGAAAAATATCGGTATATGAGATTCATGGTGGGAAAGGAACCCTTCTTTCTGCACAATTCCACTGTTCCAAACAAGCACCACATGGTAAAACACATACATTCCCATTATAAGCTTCCTTCTTTTGCTGTGTGAAAGAGCTTCCTCTGTACTCTTTTCCAGTAGTTATGCACAAACCATGATTTAACCTCCAAACTCAACATACTATAGCTGAGACTCTGTCTCATGGTTTGCAGACTGCTCACACACCTCTTGTCTTTCTCCTTTTTTTTCACCATCCCATGCTTGTTCTGCAGCTATTGTTCTGTATATTAGCACCATACCAAGCACTTTTCACTGTCATACAAGGGCTTTCACCTTTGTGGAGTGACCAGTACTAACAAGGTACTTGTTTGTTCAGTGATTCCTCAGGACGTGGTTGACATCTTGAGCTTTCTTCTAATTTGACATCAGGCTTTTCATTATTTTGTCACTTTCCACATGGAAATCCCATAGACAAAAGTAATGTGAAGATGATGCAGTTTTGCTTTTTCAGTCTCTCTCGTTTCTCAAATAAAATTTTCAAATTCCTGGAGCTGTCACTGCTTTCACTGGGCTCTGATGGCGGCCACCTTTCAGCACTATTGTGTACAGATCTTCCCATTCAAATCAAAAAGAGACATCATTCTGATAACATGTTATCTGAAGAACAGTTTTTCTCCCTCAGATTTGCTTCCTCTTCACCTTAGGATCTCTTCTGTTCATGACACAGATTCAGGAACATCTCATTAAAAAGGACACTCACAAATGAAGTTTGCTAATGCATAGGCCTTGCTGCTTGGGTATTAGCTTATTTCTTTTCCCATGGGGAGATCAATCTATTCTCGCCCTATAATTTCCTTCACTTTGTCTGGAGTATAAGAAATGTTTGCAGATTTCAAACATATGCATAGCCGGTAACATATTTCTGCCCTAACCTCTTTTAAAACTAGCATTTGTTATTTAATCTTGAGTCTTTAATGTAAAGTTTTGATTTTTCAGGTAAAAGTAACTTGAGATATTCAGGTAAAAGCAGACTGAGATGTTGTAACCATAGACCTCAGATGTCCTTAGGAAACTCCAAGTGCTTTTGTTAAACTGTTCTCAGTTTCAGTATTGTGGGTGTTTGGAATTAGCACTTGTCACATTTATCTTATGTTAGAGTGGTTACAAATGCATCACTGAAACCACATTTTAACAAGCTGTCACTATAGATTAGTGCTACCTAGCTTTTACATGGCGTTTCAGATATGAATCTCAAGCACTACACAGAGGATGGTAAGCAACATGTCATTAAACAGACAAATAAGAGTGAGAGACAGTGTGGTTAAAAAGCCTGCAAGAGGCTGCTCAGGAAAACCATTCCTGATGACTTAAATAGGAGTCACTAACATCCTGAGCCAGAATCGCCTCTCCCTGCCTGCCAGCACAATTTCAGAAACAACCTGGAGACATGGGTCCAAAGAGTAGGGTTTCTACTCCATGATATAGACCTTAAACCCTTGATGCTGCAAAAGAGTAAGGGCAAGGCACAAGGCACCTTGCAAGACTTCACTTCCACAGGCTGGCCTTCTCCTAAAATGTATTCTCAGTTGATTTTTCACCAGGAGTGCTTTTTCTGTTCTAGCACACTCCAGTGCCATATTTTGAGACTCTGTTCAAACCAGATCCTGGTGCTGAAAACACTTGAAATCTTCCCCATTTATACTTGAAAAGCAAAGACTCTAATCAAAACATGCTTTCATATGAAAATGTCAGTAACCATCTAAAACTGCAATGTATTTCTTTAGCAGATGATTAAAAACAAGCTGGCTCTTAGCCAGCCACTCTACTCTGCAGCGCCATATCTTCATTCACTAAAGAACACTGAAGCTTCTTTACTAATCCCACAGTCTCTAACATTGATAAAAAGCAGGATAAGCAGCAGACAGAAAAAAAGAAAAAAACACATTCAAAGATCCTTTTGACAAAATAAAACAAAGGTAATTTACACCAGTTTAGAAACCAGGTGGCAAAAATAGAAAACTCCTAGTTTTAAGGAGCCGAAAGTGCAAAAAAGTACTTATTTTAAAACATCCATGGGAGAAGTCTGTGGCTTGAATAAGCAAAATTCTAACCACATCTTGTAAGAAGCAGAGCCATATATCCAAATGTGAATTTCTTAGTTAGGTGCAGAAGGCAGCAAAAGCACAACATGCTAGAGGACCATGTTTAAGTGTCTCTAAATCTCTGTATGTCTGACGTGTTTTAAGACTACTCAGAAGGCATCTCAGAGAGGACTGCAGCATTAACACTGTTTATACCCATGTGTGCCTCAGCACCACATCTCTCTCAGTGACAACTAAATATTTGCCAGTATTGGCAAAGGGTTCGGTGTGACACACCATAAGTTTTCAGTTGTTTATCCTCTCTTGAATCTTTTTCAACACTTTGAGTGGATCCATGCTACTTCAGCTACATGATATGGTTTAAAAGTAACTGGAATGAGAATAAATTGTAATTTGCATACCTTGAGTACAGCATTTAAAACACGATGAAAAACATTTTTAGACCTATTTTTGAATTGTCAGATTTGCATGGCAACTTTGGTCTTCAAAAGAGGACTTAGGTTTCCCATTTAAAATTACTCAAAGCATTAAGAAGAAAGGGCCAAGATGGAGATAAACTTTCAAGGAACAAAAGTAAAATTTTGAAAATTATATGTTTTATAATCATATTACATAGGCCTTCTAGTTTGAAGAATTCATGTCCATATTCTTTTTGTAGGTAAGTGTGCCCAGTTAGCCCATGCTCTCCTGTGATGCATTACCTGTATTCAGAGTGGTTTAACTCCCTCCAGCATTCCCACAGTTAAACCCAGTCAGGAATTTTGAATGTCAGGAAAAAGAGGAACCTCAGGACACAGAAGACTGAAGCATCTGAGTACAGAAGAAATTATATTTTCAACAATAAAAATAGATTTTCTTTGGAAAGGATAACGATTCTTAAAAAGAAAACAGATTTTCAATTACGTTTAATTACAAACAGCAGCCCCCTTTTTATTGGTAGAGGTGCAGCAGATATTCTAACTGAATTTCTGTAATTAATCATTACAACAACAACAAATTATCTAGTTAGATAGTGATAGAGAAATAATAAACACTTCTAAAGGAATTACTTTCTAAATGAGCTTATTAATATATTTCTTGTACTACAATTTTCAATTTGCTGGCCTAATAATTAATGCCCTCTGAGAGAAAATTATGAATTTTAATGTCCAAGCAGTTCTGTCAAAACCTTGATATTTAGTGCATATGCATACAAGGGCGCAGACAAAGAGGAATAATTCACTAAATCACACTTATAGTCATAGACAGGGTATTCAGTGTGTTATATTAAGCAGTAGCTGTAAAAAAAAGTAGTAAAGTTACCTATTAATATTTTTATTTATGCATTGGTAAGTTTATGCATTTGTTCCTGGGTGAAGGACTTTTTGTTTTGATTTAATAATGTAATTTATTTTTTTCAAAACTAAGAAACTGGCAATAATACGATAGTTTTTGGCTAAGAAAGTAACTATATTGTTTAGAAGAAGAGTTGAAAATAAACAAAAGATAAAAGCAAGAATGTGATACTTGAAACCTTTAATAGTACATAAGGGGGTACTCAAACCATCCCACTCAACCTCATTTTTTTAAAGAAAAGGGAGTGGAAAAAACAACAAAAGTATTCACAAGGACAGTGTAGGATTATTTATTTCAGCAAATACAGGCATTCACAGCCATCCTGTTCCCTGAGCCAATATTTGGAAAACAGTGTATTCTAGAGGCAGTTTCTAAAGCCTCCTACATCTTAGCAAGACAGAAGAGGGTAGGGAAATTTCAGTCAGTATTATGACCTATATAAAAGAAATACAGTAAGTAAAATTACTAAAAGGAAACTCCAGGGATTACTATACTGAATAGATGTTAGATTTCCTTTTGTTAGAGGATGATAGTTAAGAAAAAGTGGTTTCAAGCTCACAGGGCAGCATTCATGCTACTCAGTTACAAGCTTCATTTTTGTTTCTGTGCCCTAAATCTTGTTCTATAGATAAGATCAATTTTTCATTCCTATTTCTTCTTCATATTGTCAAGGTTGCTTTCCTCCTTCTCATTTTTTTTTACTTCTCAGGTTCTTCAGATCTTATTAGAGATGATCAGAAAGAAAATATTTTTCTGCTGAACTGAAAGTTGGAATATTATTTCATAGAGAAATTACAAATTTACTCTTAACCACAAAATAAAAAAAATAAATTAAAACAAAATTAAAACATAATTGTGTGCACTTTGTTTGCCAAAAACAGCCTTTTTTCCTGTGCTTTCTTTAAAAAAAAAACATTTAGTGCATGGTTTCCATTGAAGTCTAGCCTTTCAAACAACAAAAAATTCAATCATTTCCTACGAATCCTAAAAATTCTCAAGAGACTAAAATGTTTCAATGCACAAGAGACTAAAAAAAGAAGATAACACAAATCGCACAAAACCCCCACATGAATCAAAAACTTGCCTTCACGAGAACATAACCATCTAAAAGAGCAAAGTAGCCACATCACTCTCCTTCAGTTTCTCCCCACTGCCTGAATAAAGAAACCTAGTCCTCTGTCTTCTTCTCTCGCTCTCTTCCCATTGTCTTTCTTTTCCAAAGCCATTCAATTCTAGCTCAAACCTGTTTAACCAAAGCTTGGGGCAGGCTGTAGGGAGTCACATCTGGGGCTCACTGCTTCCAGAAATGTGGATAGGATAAGGCAAGCCTCTTCCATGTTCATAATTATTTTCAAAGCCATAACTTTTAGATAGCAATGAGGATGGGTGGCAACATGAGGGGTGACCCTTTATTTATATTTTCTATCCTTTTAAGCCCTTTTTAACCCAACCCTGAGAAGGGGTGCATTGGGATAAGGAAGCTCTATTCCACTTGCCTATGCTCTCTGGGTAGGCAGTGGCTCAAAGCCAATGCAATCACCAAACGTGGAAGATGTTGTATTTTGGCTTTCTGGCCTCTGGAAAGGGGTGCTTGGCAGGACTCTGGTAATTTCCATGTTCCCTACTCCTTAGCCATTTTCAGGCAAGCTCTTCCTATTTGCAGAAGAGCAGTTTCTATATCCTGGAACTTCTTCCCATTCCTTCATCTTCCACTGTAGCAGTAGTCCCATAATGGCTATATTTAAAACAATTTTCAGATTAGAAAGAGTTAATTAAGATATTTACACAGTCCACACTCCTGTTGATGCTTGGAGTGGCACCCTCCTAGCTGGCTTTCACATAATACTAAATATAGCCCATCAGGTCATTTCTGCATTTGTTGTAACAATGAAATTTTAATATGTATTTTCATTATTTAAAGAACTTATGTATTTCTGGCATTGATTAGCCTTAGTTTTATCAAATGCACCTAAAATAACATACACAATCCCTATCATATCCTTGTTCCCCAATTATCACACATTTAATTCACAATGACAGTTCTTGCCTTTTGCCTTATGTTATCTTCAAAGACCAGTAGAGTTGCAATTAGCAAAATCTTGTGAAAGCAGAGCCATACCATTCAGCTTTGGAAAAACAGAGCTAAAGTTGTACTGATGTGATTCAGCTTCCATTCTGGAGACTGACAGCTGTGTAAGATGCCTTTCAACACAGTGAGAAGAAGGATTTCCCCATCTCACTCATACTGAGTAACCTGGAGATGTAATTTATGATGAATTCACACACAAAATGGTCAGTGGTTCAGTACAAACCAAACCTAAGCAGACACATTTCTAAACCCATCCGTCATGCTGCTTACACAATCTGTTGATCCATTGAACAAATATATGTTGAAAGATTAGGTGGGAGTTGACTGCCATTCAGTAAAATAAATGTGGACTAGACTCATTTTCTGCCTGACTTAACACTTAAGGATTTGTATTAAAGGGGAGGAGGAGGGAATTCCAGGCTCCTAGATTTTTGGAATGAGATTACCCTTCCAAGAACCTCACACAGAGGTCTCTACCAGCCCTCTTTCACATACTGAATCATCTGTTTTTTGAATAAAATTGCTAGGCAAGTGAACTGCTACTAAAGGAGCACTAATTCTGGCTATTCAGATTTCTTTTCTTGGCAGAAGAGAAAAAAGGGAGAAGAATGAAGTTGTATGGCATACAGTTGTAAGTTAAAAGTGCTAGCTGTGCTGTCATGGTCTTTTTTATGCTCTTGTTTCACAACAGAATTGCAGAAAACTTAAGACCATTAACTGAGGAAAAGCACTCATGCTACCTAGAGCCATCACCTGGCATGCACTAAACGTAGTATTTACTCACTTCTTTTTGGTGACAGTCCTTCTAAAAGCAGCAGCTTTCCTAGAGGAAGACTCCTTCAGTTTCATCAGAAAAATCCTTCATCAAAAGACATACTGGTTTTTGGAAATTCTGTCCAAAAACTGTGTTTAAATCATGATTTGTTGAGATTAGAAGTAGTGCCTAGAGGAAAATAAGCTTGGCTTATGATTCAGGTTTCCCAGGAGACTTGGGAAATAGTACCATCTCCAGAAAAAAGGGCTAATGGAAGTTTAGGTAGGTGAGCTGACAAAAGCTCCAACAGGCTTAAACTACCTCAGGCAATTAATCATCATAAAGCATTACCTTTTCTGACAAATAAACAAACCAACAAAAAGAAATCCAGCAAAAGAAAGTTTCTCATGTGTTTTTACAAAATTCTAAAATGCAGTTATGACAGTTTCCAATAGGTCTTCAACAGACCCCTGAAAAAATATTGAAAATAAAATACATACAGCTGTTTTATCAGGCAGACCTGGCTTTTAGAAACATGGCACTGAAAAATATGATAAAATTCCAGATTCACTTCAGTCAATGACAGCATTTCTGCAAGCTTGAATGTCTGTATGTTTTCAAAAGCTTACAAGAAAACTTCCATCTTTCCATTGTGAGTCTGAAGTTTGAATCTCACCTGCTTCTGGGAACATGTCTTGCTGTAAAGATTCCAGCAACCTGTACCAGGTGTCTGTCTTGTGGTCCTAGGTCTCCTGGCAGTATCTCAGAGCCTTCTATCCCATGATATAGGAAATGCATTTGTAAAGATTTTGGAACAAGTAACAATTTTCTAAGCATCTTGATTCCAACTTATGATTCTTGCTGCATTCTCACACAAGATAAAATTTGCCAGGCTGTTGTGCTCTCTTGGACCAACACTGACAGGTTCTCTTGAATGTTTTGCTACATCACAAATAAAAACACCTTGCAAACATCTGTGCTTGTTTCTTTTGTGTTACAAAAAAGCTATCCCTTCTGTTTCTTTTGTTTTCCAATTAAAAAAGAAACAAACAAACAAAACCTAAACAAAAATGAAAAACCAACCAACAAATAAAGAAAAAACTTCCCACCTTCCAGTGCCTAACCTGGTGTACCACTTCACCTTTCTGCCGGACTGTTGAATTTACTCTAAAGCAGATCTTACAGCATTTAGCACAAGACGCCTTTTTGGTATGCTTGTTTCAACGAGTGGAGTCTAATGAAATGCTGATTCCTACTGGACACTACTTCAATACTGAAAGCAGCATGTCAGCAAAATAAGTAAGCCCATTGTTCCAGATACAGCAAACACTGTGCAAACATTACTATGGTTGATTGCATCTCACTGACTCATGTGCAAACACTAGTCTCTGAATATTAAAGTTCAAGTTCACTGCAGGGATGGAAGCATCTTAGAAAACAGAAAAGGTTTTGCTTAATAATTGCCTAATACATATGATCAAAAACACAGGCACACTCACGGATTGGTGCTAGTAGTTTGGTATGTTCTTGGGACCTTTTATTCAGGTCGAATTTTTTTCCTCTATTAGTTGTAGCTAATGGAGTGTCTTTAAAGAGTTAATTCTACCAGAATCAATTCACATAAAAACATTTTATGTAGTTTCTCAGAATTGCTTCAGCTTTAGCTTACTGTGACTAAACAATTAAATAAGTACCCAAATTTCGGGTACTTTTGGCAAATCGTTGAAATAAGAAGGAAATCCAAAATAACAAAAAGGTACAGGAAGAAATAGTTTGAAAGCATGGGTAAAGACATCTGTTTTATTTAGGACCAATGTTTCTTATTCACTAAACTGATCCAGCCGTGGTAGGAACAAGGCAGCAACATTGGCTGAATACATTACAATTACAGCTCCGTAATATTCAAATGTCTATATTAATCCCAGACAAAACACAATGTATTAGTTATCTGTAGATACCCTAAGCCAATAATTCAGAGTTGTACACTGGTGTACTTTAAAAAAAAAATAGGGGAAAGAAAAACTAGATGAGAAAAAGAGGAGGGGAAAGAAAATGTTCAGTTGAATAGTTTGAATCCTTCAAAAATAAAACAATCAGGCACTTGAGATTACTTTGGCAGACCAAGGCTTTTTAACCTAGCTGCTAAAATTATACTAGAAAAGAAAGCTACAATATGGTTCTAATGAATTCACTCAAGACAGTTTGCATTTTAAAGAAAACATAAACTTGACCATCTGGATTAAGTTACGGCAGATTGCTGAGTATTTTTCTTCCTCCAGTCGCACATATATGACTAGCAACATCATATTTGGCACAGCAGTAATCTGTGATAGGCTGCATGGCTCTTTTGAAAGCCTGCTAGTACTTGCTCCAGAATTGTATAATGGAATGGTAATCATCAGGACAAATGGCAAACAAGGAAAGCCTCATTTGGTAGCTTCCTTTCCTTCACACGGTCACTATTATTCATGTTTCTTTTTATGATGTCATAACATGTACTCAGCAAGTAGCATCTACAGAGACACAGTCAGTGTATCAGGCCATTAGTGTCTAAAACTAGTATTTTGCACACACATGCACACAAAATTAGTACCTGCCCATGAGATCTATGTTATTCATGAGCTTCTAGAAGTGCAAACTATGCCTAGTTCAGAATAACTTCTTTGCATTTATCACTCTCCATTCTCTTCAAGGTAGATATAGATTCCACTCTTTGTAACTACTCACCTGAAAGGAGGAACAGACAAGCCATACTTGTTATTTTAGGATTAACAACAACAAAAAAAAACCCAACGCAGAAACCAACAAATAAAAGTACACAGCACATAAGAAATCCTGAACTAGAAGGAAGTTTTCACCAGCTATTGAAATAGCCCAGTTCTCCATTCAGCACAATGTATTTGCACTTCATAAAGCATAACAAAATTATGTACAACTAATACTGAAGTCAGGCTCATCTCTCTTTTAAACTTTCTGCCCTGGAACTTGGAGATTAATTTGCCTGCTGCTAAACCCATGAATTTTACAGCCATCAAAGAAAAGACTTTTCAAAGATTGAAGTTTCAAACACACTTAAATTAGAATTTTCAAGGATAACAAAAAGAGATCCTGTTTGAAAGACAGGAATTTGAGATTTGGAGATTTTCCCAAAGACGGTATCTCATAGTGCATTAAAATATCTGACCCAGCAAAAGGTAAGCAGTAGCAAGAGGAATGTATTTACTATGTCTTGAGAACACAGATCGCCCCTGATTTTTGAACTGCAGTGATCCTTGAATCTCCTAGAGCAATTTGTTAACCTGTGTCTGCAAGCCACATTATTCACTGTGTTTTATCTGGTAGGCCACATTGTACATTACCACCAATATCCTCATACAGTTCTTATTCTATGCTTATTACATTGGAAAAACAGTGTTTCTGTATCATGGGAACTTTAACTTATACTTGATAACTAGTAAATAAAATCTGTACATCTCAATGCCATTGTAGAGTACATGGCGTCTAACTGGACAAGAACACAATGGATTTTACAATAGCTGAAGCTACAAATAAGGAGCAGAAAAGAAGCTCTCTTAGGATCTCCTCTGGTCCATCATACTATGTTTTGGACACATGGGTATCTGACAGCACCAACAGAAGAGCAGGGTACTCCCAGGTCTTCTCCATTAAGCATGCCCAGAGGATGATGACCATGAAAAACTGCTATCCTTTTGAATCCACACTTTGCATTTTATTATCTCTAGCCAAGAGCATTCCAGTGTCCCAAGTTCATTTCAATGTTCCTGCAACTGCTCAAGTTACACAAAGACCTTTTAGGACAACTTGAGCACAGTGAGAGCTTTCTAGTGCTTTTGCAGTTCACCCGAGAATAAGTCCCTCTCCATGAAGTCAATGCTGCATGCAAGTGCAGCTTTTGAAGTTAAGGTAAAATCATCTCAGCTGCTGCATGGGAGGGAGTGATTTATAAACAGAAGAGTTTTAACAGTTCTCAAGGATGGAAGCCACAATGGCATTTTTTAAGATAAAAATTCCTTGTTCATATAACAAAAGGGGAAAAAACATGACATGAGTTTACAGCCCACTCAAAACTGAGTCATAACCATGGAGGAGTTAAAATTACCATTTTTTCCCCTACTCAGGAGAAAGAATGGTCCACAAATAATTTTTCCCATCAAACTATTTCTGCTGGACAGGACAAGGCACATCTCTCTGGTTTGCACAGCAAATTGAAAAGAGGCAGCAGTCCTTATTCCAACAGCATTACGAAAAAAAAACCCAGTAAGGAATCCTCTCCAGAAAACAGAGAAGCCGTATCGTGAATATCTAGGCACTGAAACATGTTGTCCAGAAAACATTTGGTATCTCTGTTCTCAGAGTTAAGCCAAATCCAACTGGACAAGTCTTATGCAAATCAGCTTTGAAAAGGAGCTGACAGGATGTGAGATGCCTTTAAGATAAATAGCAGCATAAGGATTATGTCTCCTCCTTGGTTTTATTGAAGTAATGAATAGACCCTAGGGAGGAAGAATCATATATGGAGATAGGAACCTACACTAAATTAACAAGGTAGTTTTACGGGACAAATACAAGAGAATTGGCTGGAAAATTAACTAGATTTTAGCAAAGACTGTCATGTATAACACAGGAGACCTACAGTGGCTGTGAATGTGTCATCTTCCCCTTGGTGGAGCAAGTAGGTCTAAAGAGAAAGCTTTTTTCCAGTCACTTTTTTGGATTGGTTGTGGTGGTTTTGTTGTGGTTTTTTTCCCAATAAATTTCCCACTGGATGCCTGAATTGATAGTTATGAGACCTCCCTCCTCCCGCAGCAGGAAATCAAGCACACATTGATTGCACAAAATGACATTCATTGCAAAGCTAGCAGAAATAACAGAAAAAACTCCTTGTGCAATTACAACCAAATACTACCCACTGTGGCCTCCTAAGCTGCCAACATCCAGCAGATTGAGATTCAAAATCATTTTTAACTAGTTTCATCTGAAGAGGTTAGTCCTAATTTACCCATTCATGCAGAATAGCATTCCAGCAGCCCGAATCAACACACTCACCACATGGATTTCTCAGGACTGGGTATTTTGTTTATGTGCAACCCAAAGACAAACAAACATCAAGGAGGAAAAAAGAGTAGAAGACTTACAGATGTTTGAGAGGTCCTTTGAATCTCCAGTTAGAGACACTGGGAAAAGGAAATGCTTCCTTTAAAAAGCTCAAAACTGAAGCAGAAAAAGAATTTAGTGAAAGCTCTAAACTGAGGCAGAAATAAATCAGTGAAAGTAAGATCAAATTAAAGCTGTTCTTCTAGAAGGGAGAAGTTGATTGCTGTGGGATACTCAGACAATTGCTCAGAGCTGGAGCTGCTCTTATTGTTTAATTTCTGTTTCTTTTATTTGGTTTTGTAATATGAATTTCTTCACACTGGCATAGCAGCAAGCTACCTCCCAAGGAGCTGGACAGACAAATAGCTGGCAAAGTTCTCCTTTTCACTGAATGTCTTGCTCGAGGCATATGTTCAGGCTTTGGATGAAAGCATGGGAAATTACTATTATGTCTTTGACTTTTAAAAGCAGTGTAGTGGGGAAGACACTGCTATAGTACATATTGTGCAATATTTCAAAACAACATGGCAGAACACTATTCTGCCACCACACATGAGAGTAACAACTCCCACTTTCAAGGATTTCTATGGTAGCAGACCTAGAAAAGCTGCAATGATTTTGAACAATACCTGTGATTTTCTGTATTGTTTGCCAGATTTCAAAAAATTAGAGAGTAAAGGATTTTCAGTCAGATTATCAAATGATTTTTTTTTGGAGGTAAATACCATACAATGTTCAGCACTTTGTGACATGGATCTGTATTGCGTCAAAAAAGGAGCTTGTAATGTCATACTATAGTCATGTCATGCCAAAAAAGGCAGAGGCTTCATCTGGGAAAATACCTCCTTTGTTTCTTGCACTATACACAGATTTCAAAGTCTCCAGGTTGACTGATCAAGGGTTAATAATCAACATACATGAGCTGGGTGTTTTCATTCTTTTCTGGATATTGTGTTCCTGAACAGGAAAGTGAAATTCCTTACGAGTAAGATGTTTTCCTGGGAACAGAAAGGACCTCTGATGGTACTTACATACAGCTTGTTTTCATTAGAAAAATTGCAAGCAAGCTGTCTCAAATGAGAATGCTGAAATCTCTGCCAAAAGCGCATTATACTTTAACCTGGTTGGTAGCCATTATCTAGTCGGGTAAGGCCATTTCAGGAACTTATCAAACACACAGATAAACATTTGCTTGGTTATTTGCTCTTTCACTACCTTCTTTCCTGAGGGTATTAAGAAAAACTCAGAACAACCAACCATGTGTTCCAGCTTTGCCATATTTTGTTCAACACAAACATAATATTCCACCCAAGTATCTTCAATCAAGTAAAGAGTCTTGGCTTACCTTTTTGATGTTTCATCTTCATTGCTGATCAAGTGTGCTATTTCTAATGTATCTTCATTTCTTCTGTATATGGAAAGGTCTTCCCTGCTGGCAGAAAAATAATGTTCTTTTCCAATCCAATCCAATCCATGGCTACCTCCTTTTCCAGTAAACAAGCCCCAGATAAAGTCCTTTGCTCTAGCTGGAGAAAGGCAGCAGAGCCAGGGTGTGCAATTCCTTCCCCTCAGGTGCCTCAAATCCACGGCAGAGCAGTGGATTTGCTGCAGGGAGGTGAGGGTGATGAGAAGTTCACTATTAAATTAGGGGATACACCCCAGGTGGAAACAACCATGACCAGCCACAGACTTGGTGTCACGCCACAAGCCCTTCATTATGCATGTTTTTTTTATTCACTTGTCCTTGGACCATCTTGGACAACTCCAGACGCCCAAAAATTCTTGGTGACAGGGCTGTAAATTATTTATTTGCAAATTCTGGGGCTTATTCTCATCCACAAGAGATTTTTGCAGTCTTTTGATCCTCTTTCCCCACTGCTGATACTCATCTTCATTCCTTCCACTCTATTTCAACCTACCTCTAACACCATCCCAGCATGAAAAGCCGTTAGAAGGGCTGTAATTATGTTATATGCCTTCTTAGTGCCTTTTTATAGCAGAAAGTTGAATCTTTGATAGAATATAAAATAAAAATGAGAGTTCAGAGAAATAAAAGTTTTTTTGCGAAATGGACCACACAATTTTGGATTTTTTTTTTTTTCACTGTGTCAGATTCTTAAGAGAAAATAGTGGGGACTTGGTTTATTCTCAATTAGAGTATCAGAAAGGTATGGGTGCAGGAGAAAGGATATTATCATAGAGTTCAGGAATAATAAGATGTAATTTTTTCTTAAAAATGAAATACCCAGTAAATGCCGTTGATGGAGAACTTGAAAAAACTTGTCAATTGTTTCAATAAATGATCATGGATATGATTCTGGGTACAATGATGAGTTGAAAACAAAATGGGTAAAAATTTTTACTGGGGCTAGAAAAAATGAAACTAGGAAAAAAAGAAGTTCACCAGCATACTGCAGTAAATTAGGACTATTTCATGCTTTTGCCCTTGGAATATTGGAAATTTAAACAGTATTGGGTAAAAAAAAGTTGCATTTTCCTAGTGTGGCAAGAGAGAAGTGTTATCCAGGAAGGAACAGTTAAAAATAAAATCAGACTGATCAAAAATATTGGATTTTGTTTTTCTGATGAGTTTTTGTCTGTAATTATGTGTTATGAAAAACATGGTCTGACCAAAGTTGGACTGACCAGAACTTAGATTGACAATAAACTCTCTTTGAGCTAACTGCAGGAAAAGGAAGCAAGCACTGTTTAGTGCGCTGTCTTTTGCTGGAGCTCATGAACTGTTTTAAGATAAAGAGTGCTATTTATGGTTTGCCCATCTTTTCCAGCCACTGAGTGTTGGCCCAGAACTGGTTTGTCAGGAGGTGTTTTTTCTCCCTGCCAATCCTCTTTTAAACCAACCAAGTGTCCTCAGCAGCTTTTGGTGCACTCCAAATTCCTCACAGCCCAGTCTGAATTTTGGTTCTTTCCATAAGAAAGCAAGAGCATGCAGCTTTGAATTTATGAAAAGAAAGCTTCTGCTTTTCATACAGAATGATTTGTTATCTCCTTGCTCTGTGTAGAATAACAGGCTTGGCCTCAGAATACACATGCAGGCAAGAGTGTCCATAGTGCCATCAGCCAAAAGAAATGGAATTCTGAATACTTCATCACACAGTTTAGTTTGTCTGTTACAAGAGAAGGCAAATCCAGTGATTAGACAAGGCAGATTTTCTGTATCCATTAAATAGCGCAGATTTTCTGTGTCCTCTAAATGTTCTTTGCTCATCAAAGATACTTATTGAACTATAGAAAAAACCCCAGTTTGTTACTAAATGGCAAGGTTTATTTTGAGAATGCAATTAATATGCAATAACTTGGAAGATGAACAGCTATTGTAAATACAGAATAAAGGCTAAAGCATCACAGCTCTTCTGTTCCTGTGTTTGTGTTTTACAAGAAAAGACACACAGCATTAAACTGCAGAACTTCCATAATAGTTGCAATAACTAATTTTAAAAAAAAAAAAGCCTCAATAAATTAGCATGTGTGTATTCATGATCACAAGAATTCAAAACAGTGGTCCAGAGAGCTCCACAACATGAGGTTCTCTTGATGCCCCTCAGCTGTGCTTTGAACTACACGCAATACCTTTTTTGCCCTGCTGCCGCTGCTGGAGCTCCATGAGGCAGGCCACTAATTTTCTCCAATCAGCGATGTGAGTGTTCGTAAGCCCTGTTAGCTCATTTACAACAGTGGACAGTAACACAACAGGAAATGAACCTATTGGCTTCACTTAGATCCCTGGGCAGCTGCCAGTTACCAAGAGATCTCTCTGAGTTTGAAAACAGCAACACTCTTGATTGCAAAATGGCGTTTTCCCTGCTGCTGCCTTCTAATACTCACTTCTGATCAGTACACCATTCTGACTCCCAATCACATCTTCCTCAGGAGGCTTTGAATCAACTAAGTACAATTGCAAGCTCAAAGAAAATGCTGGCATTTATTTTTTAGTTGAAAACTAACTTTACATACCCTCTTAGAATTCACATAAAAGTTGAGTCTTTTATTGAAAGGCCCTACAAAACTGAGGTAAAGTACAAAATTAGAAAGGTAGCTGTAGTAGAATGACAGAGGATGAAACTCATTGTATGTTATACCGTAAAGAACACATGGGAATTGGGTTAAACACAACAGAAGTGAGCTTCCTAGCAGAAAGGAATTTAATGCTCAAATCTATGGTAATTAATGTATCCCATGACTTTTTACAGTTCACAGTTACAGAACAAATCAGTTCCTCTTCACTGTAACTGCTCCAAAATCAAATGTATAACACGAATATACAAATAGAATGAAACAGCCAAAAAGGTGTTCCTAGTCTGACCAAGACTTGCCTGAGCATAGGCACCTATTAATTTCTTTGTGATTAGCTTCATAAATTACCTTCCAGCTTTGTCACTAAACCTTTGAATTTGATATGTACTAACATAAGTTAAATACATAATGCCCATCTGCACAATGAAATTTTGTGTAAGGCTCTAACATGTCCTCTCCCACCTTCCAATGGGAATAAGCCGGGGGGCAGCAAACCCTACCGCTAATGCTTAAGCTTCCTGGAACAGGCTGACTACAAGCATAGCTAGGATAATAATTCCTTCCCTCCTTCAACCACACATAATACAGTCTTTATTCAGCAAAGTCATTTCGCACCATGCCAAAGGTCAGCTTTTGCTGTATTAATAGCTGCTCTGGGAGGATCAGTGTTGTGCTATCCTACATTTTTTCCAGGGCCTGGAGATGCAATTTCCTACAATCTGC
Organism: Cisticola juncidis; assembly: GCA_013400215.1. NCBI lineage: Eukaryota > Metazoa > Chordata > Aves > Passeriformes > Cisticolidae > Cisticola > Cisticola juncidis. The sequence goes on from VXBR01002371.1 coordinate 1,118,209, forward strand.
AGGCAATTTCCCACCAATTTTCTTGGGGAGCTAATAGGCTGTGACAGGAGATGGAGCTAGCTAGCAGCAGGCGGTTTCAGAAAAGACAAATAGCATCCCTGCCACCTAACTGGGCAATCTACAAAGACAGAGTTTATAGCTTTGTAGTGTCATTGGGCCCCATGCTAACAGTAAATCGTTCAAGCTGCTATCTGAATTTCATATTCTTTTCCTTCCAAATTGTTATCACCACATATCACTTTGTTGCACTTTTTCTATGAACGACACTTAGACATAGATCATGTGTGATTACTATTTTAACTGCCTTTTAACTAGACAAGCCCTGCTAAACACTATCCACATCAGAAATAGAGAAATATACAGTATCTCTGTCAAGCAGTGATATTTTGATTATTTTAATACTTGTTATGGTACAAAGCAGACACCTATGGAAAGGGATTAATTTGTAAGTTAAATTCAAATGAAACAGATGGAGCAAACTATGGGAACATTAAAACGGTGAGCACACCTACTGTGGTAAGAAAGTCCCACTGATATATAGTACAAAATGAAAGCAATAACCCCCCCAAATATAACAGGTAATTTCTCCCTTACTATAGCAGATTTTGAAACCTAGGAAGTTAACCATAACAGTTCAAAACCATCCATGCAATCATTTATCTTGCAGATTTAAAATTAGTAAGAGTAGTAAAGCTCTAAGAATGTATTATTACATCTACTTTGATAGAAATGAAACTGATTTAAAGTGGCTCGTCTCACCTAAGATTACAAAAAATTTTAATAACTAAAGAAAATGATTCAAAGGCACATAGCACTAGCAACTATTGCAAGTGGTATCTGTCACTGTACTTCCCCTTACTGTTACAGTTAACCCGGGGATAAATACTGTAAACACATTCTATTACAGAACCCTGTATATCTGTATGTTTTCTTCAAAATATAGAAGAACAAATTTCTGAAGGCATGGAGGTTATTAAAAACAATAGTAATGAAATTATTATAATTAGCAAAATTTGCAAGGTTAATATTTTTCCTCTTCCCCCCTGCCCAAGAATAAATTAGATAGAGTAAAAACAATCCCATCCAAATTATTGCTGTCCACTGGGAGACAAAATTAGTACTGAGATGTATAAAATTTTACTATAATTCAACCCTAAGGATTTTTTTTAATTACTTAAGTAATGAAAAAAATGTAAAATTACAGTTAACAAAATGTTGAAATATTCTAACATGCATTTTAAAACTCTCACATTTAAACCACTTGTCATTAATATCCCCATTTCATATTTGTGGTTTTTAATAAGTTACAGCTAGATAAAATACTGAAGAACCGGGAAGAATTATAAATAGAAGACCAGGTCAATAACTTGTACTTGATCAAGAAGAGGCTCTACATAAACAAATAAAAAAGCTATGAAAACTATTCAAAATTCAGAAGTATTTCCTTAAACAGATCCACTGATAAAAATACAAGACTATCAGGACTTGAAAAATCTTCAGTTTGACAAACAAAAATCAATTATTTATCTATACAAGTCTATAAACTTCTTGAAGTACACATTCAAAAATTCAATTATATATTTGTGAATATTCACTCAACTGCTGTCAGAAATACAGCTCATACAATTAACAATCAGAAAGACAGAGAAAAATTAGAAGCATTATGTATGTATAACTCATTAAAACATCTCTAGAGATCTAAGGTATATTCAGAAGGAACCAGAAAGGAGCATGGTAGTAAAGTGATTTCTGTATGAAAAAGGAAACTTATTCCAGTAAGTAAATTTAATATGGCCACAAAAGTTGAATTACTCCAAAGTTTTGTTGCATGCTTGGCATGCTAAGCAAATACCAGGCTGACATTAAGGACATTTACATACTTAACAGCAGTGTTAGGCTAATTCATCAACAATTAGAAAATACTTTGAATTTGCAAAGCCATCAGATTGTATATTTATTTGAAATCTAATTTTAAAAAATCGTGTCCAACTGCAAAAAAAAAACCAAACCAAACCAAGCTGACTATCTTTTAAGAATAAAGGGCATCTTCATTGGTCTGTGAAATTTTGTGCTACAGCAAATCACAAAATAATATTTAATAGCTTATCATAGTTGCAGCCAGTTTTTAAAGCAAGGGGGTAATCCACTGTGGATTGCTGAAGGAAATGTGACAAAGACTGTGAAATGAGCAGATGGATTTTATTTTAAACAAATTAGGCTCACTACCAGGAAAGTAACAAGGATTTCTCAGTTTCCAACTGCTATGGGTTAACTTTCTTTTATGACCTCTTCATTCAGCTTGTTAAATTCTTTAAACTGCCATTAAAATCAGTGCTCGAAGGAAAAAACAGCATTTATTGTTTGCACTTACAGGCTATCATCTCCATTTTCTATGTTAATGACAGAGTATACAAAAGGGATAATGATAACAATATGTTTGATTACTTAGTCTCCAGACTATGTGTTATCTTCACCTGAAACTCTTTTTTGGCAGAAAACAGACAGAAACAGGGTTTGAGAGATATCTTTGTGCTGTGAACATAGCAAAGGCAATCCTTGCCAAGCTGTACACAATAGAAATGTCTAGTGTTCCTTGCAGATTCTCTTCTATGAATCAACATAACTTTTTTAAAAAATGGGAAAAATCACATGTGAAATTATATATAGGAAGGGAAAATATTATAATTTTAAGCTTTACCTCAGAAGCCACCATAGAATTTTTCTAGGAAGAGTCAACTATGCCAAACCACGAATTCCATCAACAATAAAAGTATGATTATAGAATAATGCAGCTATCTTATATATGAGTGCTTCCTTTAGTAAGGGAAATCATTACAGCAGACACTGCTCAATATAATTATGCAGCTATCCACTAAAATATTCAATCACATTTTCTTGTTTACTATATTATCATTAACAGGCAACTAAATTCTTACTAATGCATAACAGAGCATAGAGCCAGAAAGGACATAGATTGCTGTTTACTTTTTGGAGTGAACTGTGAGACCCAGATCTAAGAAATATTGGGGGGAAAAAAAACAAAAAAACGAGAGAGAGAGAGAAAAGAAAACAAACAAACAAAAAACCAAACCCCACAAAAAACCTGGCTCAGATCTGAAAATGGTAACTAACATTTATCACTGCAACCGAAAGTTTTTGGTATTCAGTTTTCTGAGCAGCACTTTAGCCTCATGGAAATAGCAATCCAGCTCTCTCAAGAAATAAAATACCACAGAAACAATAGGTTCTTTGCTTTGAAATACAGTATCTTCAACAACATTCTGCCATCTGAAGACTAATATTAGTTCTTTTGATTTCCCTTAATGTTTTCTTGTTGTATTAAATTTATACTTTTTAGATTTGTATCAGAAGAAAAAAAAGAAATAAATCAGCAGAAAATAGGTAAAAACCACAAACCAAACCAAAAAAAACCCCAAGCCCACCTGTGTGCTTAAAATGTCTCAGTGAGTGTTTGACCTCTCCAATACAGTTGAGCAGAAATTCTGTGTTAATTTCTCAGAAATGTCAGTAATACGGACCCATAGGGCAGATTTTTCAAGCACCCAGTTCTTACATGTCTGGTTTTCCCTAACAAAATCTACCACACTGCACTAAGCACTCAAGTTGCAATGGGACATTTGGGAGTATGTTGCTGAAAATGGGATTATCAATTGCTTGGAAGCAGACCTTGAGCTGCAGAAATAAGAGGTAATGGTAAATGATGAGAACTGACTATGATTTAACTCCCTTTCCTCTTAGGATGAGATGATTTGGTATTTATGGATATCAAAGAAATGTCCACTTTCAGTTCAAACACACAACTCACATGTCCTTGAATAACTATGCAGAAACATTTGAACAATTTTACAGAGAAACAGAAGTCAGTGAAATTGCACACTGAAATCTCATTCCAGGTGAATTGCGTAGATTGACTACTAGATTACACCTGAAATGTATGTGATTCTATGTTCTCATTTTCCCTTGTCCTGCAATGTGACTAGGTGGCCAAGGTGGCCAGAGGTGTCCTGCTTTGTGTCAGCAGCAGTGTGGCCAGCAGGACTAGGGCCAGGATTTCTCTGCCCTTGTCACTGGAAAGGCTGCACCCCAAATCCTGTGTTCCGTTTTGGGCCACTCATGACAAAGACACTGAGAGAAGGGAAAAGGAGTTGGTGAAGGGTCTGGAGCACAAGTCTTTTGAGGAGTGTCTGATGGAGCTGGGGTTGTTTAGCCTGGAGAAAAGGCTCAGGGGAGATTTCATCACTCTACAACTCCCTGAAATCAGCTTGTAGAAAGTTGGGTGCCACATGGCTTCTCCTCTCAGTCATGGGACAAGAAGCCACAGCGTCAAGCTAAGCCAGGGGAGGTTTAGGTTGGACCTCAGGAAGAATTTTCTCATGGATAAAGTTGTCAAGCATTGGAGCAGGCTGCCCAGAGAGGTGGTAGAGTCACCCATCACACAAGTGTTCAAGAAATGACTGGATACAGCACATAACGCTATGGTTTAGTTTACATGTCATGTTCAGTCAAAGTTGGGACTAGATGACCTTGGAGGGTTTTTCTAACCAAAGTAATTCTGTCCATGAATTTCTTGTCATGAACTCTCTTGCATTCCTGTGTTTGTCAGATTCCATGTGGAGCTGCTTCACCTTGCCCACTGTGTATTGAAGTGTGTCTGTCTGGCAGAACAAAATGATTTGAATGAAACCCTACACAGACCTACATTCTCAAAGTCTTTCTGTGTATTTGTGGTAGGAGGAAAAACCAGGACCCTTAAAGGAGACAGCAGAGTTGGGGGTCGGTCTAGATTATCCAGTGAAGTGATTTAAGGGGTAAACATTTTATCAGTAGTGCGAAATCAGAAGTCAGTACTCCTCCTTAGCCCAAAACTTCACAATCCACCTTTCTTAATTAAAAGAATGGTGGAATTTCCCCATCAACTCAAAATTGCACCAATATAATAGAAAATAAGAAATACCATTCTAACTAGACTACATAATCCCATGGACACCTAAATGGGCCAGTCATTCCACAAAATTGCAAACAAAAAACCCTATCAAGAATTAAACACCAAAACCAAAAATCAGTTTGTCAATCTGAGTTAAAGTTACTTGAGTAACTTGGAAGCTTCTGAAATTCTACTTGTATCACCAATGCAAAAATGTGACCTAAAAATTATGGTCAATCATGCATACACAGAAGTATGTATGATTCTACATTGATGTTTATATTAAAAAATAACACTTGCTATAACAGTCTATGAAAATCATAGAGCATTTAGATCTTCCTCTTTGCTTTAAAGGAACAATATCCTAGAAATGCCAAATGAAGAAATGCCAAATGAGTTAGAAAGAACCAACGTAGATGAAACTTCTTACTCAGATACCAGTGTCTTGTGGACTAACATGGGGAACTATCGTTGCTTGAAATTATAATCAAAAAGAAAGTCTGACACACTGACAATACATTGTCTGGAATGATATAATGACTTTCTGCACAATTGATTTATGAAGGGTTATGCCAAATGCACATATACAAAATATACATATTAAAGCTGGCAAAGGATTTTATTCAGTTGAACTGGTATTACCACAAATCCCCCCTTCATCAGTTATTGTTTGCACTGACATCCAAAATGTCTTTTGTAAGGACTCCCTGCTTCTACATAGCACTAGCATTTGCCAGAGTGGCATTCAGACATCTCTGAATACTGAAGGCCACCCAGCACACAAAGACTGTCCCAAAAAGGCCCTAACCAAAGGAATCTTAGGACTGTAATTAAATTGCCCCCCACCAAAAATAAATTAATTACCTACACAATAGTTACTGGTGCACTTCTTTTACCCACATGGTTTTCCCAGTGCCTTTTCTGTTCCTGCTGATCTTGGTTGGTCTGTTTTTTCATTCAATAAGCAGTTATTTCCACCCACTACTTCACACAGGGCTATAAGAACTTACAAAAGTTTTAAGCTTCAGAAGTTTTACGTCTTTTAGGTAAGTGTAGACAGACATGCTAGGAGTTCAGCAAATCTATCTTTTCATTAAAAACTACATCTGCAAGTAAAATATGCTTTACCTGACAAACGAAAAGTCACAATGTTTTATAAACATTAAGTGAAATCTGAAACAACAAATGGAGACAAATACTCATCCACAAGTATGGATGATGCATCCAGAAGTTTTCAGATGTATCCACTAATTTTAGACCCAAGGCATAGAGTAGATATAATGGGGGGGAAAAAAGGAATTAGTATCTTAATTAAAATAAAGAAATATATGATACAAATATGATTAAATTCATTCACATGCATAAATTTCGGATTCCCTAACTGCTTTGACACTGTGCATTCTTGAAGCCAAGGAAACAAGGTATTTTAAGATTTTCCTGACACTATGATTTTGAACCTCATGACTGAAAAGAATGAGGTCTTACTAGCAAGCACTATGCCACAACATACAGCAGACCAATTACACTTCTGTGGGGTTTTTATATGGATGTGTAGGAATACTTGCATGCTTGGTTCGTCTGATATTGACTTCAGAGAACAGCAAAAGGATACCTATAAAGTAAAAGCCAAGGTGATAGCAGTTTGGCAAAAATCCCAGAGCTTCTAACTAAAGCAAATTTGCCAGTGTTTCTAAAGTCAGTGATTACTGCCAGGGCCAGATGTTCAGAAAAATTTCAATATGAAAAGTGTAAAAATCAAGTAATCTCATAAATACTCTTGTTTTAAAACTTTCCTTTTTAAAAATGGCATAGCACTTCCCAGTATTTCAGTGTAGCAAATATAGTTAATTCTTTCAGAGGTCTGATGACTCTGCTTTTTGCCCCACTATGTCTGAAAGCAACATTTTCATAGAGATGTCATTTTCATATAGATACAAATTAAGAACTAAGTAATCAGTGAAGACATATATGGATATATATTGGTAGAATGCTAATTTTAAATGTTTAGGAGACCAGATTACCCTGAATGGATAACATTTTTACATTCTGAATGTAATGTGAATATGTTAAGGCTATTACACTTCTAGATGCTATAAAATGGTTTCAGTAGAATGGCCACATAAATTGAAAAGAAAACCTGTGTCTCTTCAGACTAGAAACTTAGATAAAATTTGCCCCCAGATGAAAGATTCCTTATCCAATCAACGCATCCGTCAGTCAAGCTTGTTTCTTCCTAGGTACGTGTCTTTGAAAGAGCAGGGACATAGGCTATTGTCAAATGCTAGCAAAATGAAAAAGCAGCTCTTCTTCTGTCTGCCAGTTTGTGTAATTAAATTACTTGTTCAAAGAAATCCTTCTGTTCATCTGTACTCTCCATTAGCAACAGAAATTCTAACCAAATTACAGAATGTAGGAAATGTATGGCTCTCATCAATGCAACAGCAAGGTTTGTTGTCTATCACACAATGGTAGAACACATTAGACTGAAAAAATACTAGTTAAGTAAGGTTCACATTCTCTCCTCATCCATTGCTCTTGAGTACACCAAGAAAACTTGAAGATGCATAGCTTTGGTAACTGGCTGCTTATCATGGCTCTTCACAGATGTCCCACAGTAATGTGACAATGGAAAGGACTCAAAGATTGCTCAGCATGAATACATAGAGCCTACAGGCCTGTGAAACATGGGACACTCAGGAAAATTAATTCTAATTAATTTGTAGAGTGGCTTAGTTAAAAATCAAAATATTCCTTCGTCAATATTATATTCTCCCAAGAAATTAAGAAGCGAGTTTAACTTAGTTTAGGTTAATTCACTTCACTTGCAACCCTGCAAGTATTTAACATCTTTAAGCAATCCCCTGTAAAACTCACACTTTTGGTAATTTATTAAAATTTACCTGAGTATCTAAGTACAGACAAGACTTTAAAAAGGAAATGGTCATTAACTACCACTTCTCTGTAAAACATGAAGGATGCAACTTATCTAGCTTATCTAATCACAGACATCCTCATATAACGAATAAAGGCTCTGATGTACTTGGTTGAAATGCAGTCTCACATGAATTCTGTTCAGCTGGGGGGAAAAAGGACAGGCAAGTCACCTCCTCTTCTAGAGAAATGACCAAATGAGTCATAATCAGGCACATATTACTGTATCTGCCAAAGAACATATACATGGGACATCAGAATAAACTTAAACTACACAGCTTTATGAAATGTTCAATTTTTGTATTTACACTATAATTAGTACAAAACTGCCTTTAAGTTTCTGTAGAACAAGACAATATCTACTGGACTTGATACCCTAATTTGTCAAATCAACTACTTTGAAGTATGATAAAAGAATCTAACAATAGTTATAAAGAATAAGACACCATTTTCAAACTATACATAGTGTTTGCTTTTACTCCTAAAAAGGTACTTATATCCCCAAAAGGTTTTTAATTTTAAATAAGCAGGGCAAGCAGGGAGGGGGCAAGGGGGAAGACTGGTTGTTGGTACTAAAGCCTTTACTGTAGTAAACTAAATATATTTACAATTTATACAAATGTTTGACCTTCAACAAAAATACAAAAACATATCACAAGATGCAAAACCAGGAAACAAGTTCATCTGAGACACTGCTGTTCTACACAGGACAGAATGCAACTTGAACTGCAAGGAACAGAAAGGTGTTTATCCCCCATATTCAGGCAATGAGAAAAATTTGCATGAGGTCACAAAAAGAAAAAAATAAAAGGCTCCAACATTCTTCCGTAGACTTGGCTTTTAAAAATTATGTCAAAAACCCAGGCTACATCTGTCCGTCTTGCCTCTGTGTTCCGTCTGGTCCACGTAGCCAATACTTAGGTGCTGGATGTTGCCTTCTATTTTGAAAAATCGGAGTAGTTTCATGGCAAGGTCTGGAACCTGAACACTTTTCTTCCTTTCAAAAATTCAAAAATTTCTTTCTACTTCTACAAACAATTTTGGCCCAGTTCAACCTCTAAAAGAACATCCCCATCATATTTTTCAGTAGATAACTTCATAGACTGTAGCCTTTTTGTCTCCAGAGCCAGTGACTATGTACTTATCATCCACAGAGATGTCACAGCTAAGCACTGATGAAGATTCTTTGGACTAGAAGAAAAACAGAAATATATTACATCATTAAAAAGAAGTCTGTTTACCCTCATTTCATCATCGCATTTAAGGTAGATCACAGATGTGGAGATATCTGAATCCACTCTCGGAACTCTGTCTTTTTTTGTTGTTGTTGTTAAAAGCAACATCATCCTCACCTGGAAGATACTGGCTCCATAAGGAGTTCTCCATGCATTAAGAAGGTTATCTTTCCCAGTACTCACAAACCATTTACCTAGAATATAAACCAGAAGGATTACAGAAATATGACAGAGACATCTGACCAATTTTAGGTTTTGAATTCACATAAATGAAATCTGTTAACTAATTACCCTTATAAAAGCTCTTACTACTAATCAACACAGTACTTTTGCTTACAACCAGTGTGGATGCTCAGCATGTTTGCAGAGTGTTAGGAAATCCCTAAACTCCTCAAACAGAAATAGCTTTTTGCACATGAATCAATCCTCACAGCAGCCTCTAGACAAACAGATGGTTGTTTGTAGATAAGTGCATTTGAATTCACAAAGCAGTGATATTTATGCATTACTTAAGAAACTGAGATGTAGTAACTAATGACTATGAAATAACTAATCAGCAAAACATGAATTAAGAGCTCTGACTCAAGTTCTATGTTCAGGGCAACTTACCACAGTAAGCAAACTTGAGTGACAATACACAGCTCTCATGAAGGTGCAGTTGATACTTGTCTGGTTTATTTACATGTAGCACTTCCACATTGCTGCTCTCCATTCCCACAGCTAGCCATTCACCAGTAGGACAATAACCAAGGGAAAATATCTGAAAATGAAACCATATTTACACCTTTTAATTTTTTTTCCTATAGGTAATTTTTTCTGCAGTTAAAATTGTTTGGGAGAGGGTGACAGAGTGACAAGGACAAATTCACATAGTTCAGTAGCAAAACTGCAGTTCAAAATTCGAGTAATTAAATAACTTCTGGTTTTACATAACTTAGAAAATTAGGAAAAGAGTAGTGTCAGGCTGTCATCCTCTTCTGTAATCTAAGAACATAAGAAAGCTTCAAAATATTGTGTTATGAGCAACCAAAAGGAAGAGAGGGAACAATCTGCCAGTTCTATTTGGCTCATCTTTGATCCTAAGGGTTTCCTTCCCACCCCACATATTGCCACAAGCTGAAGGAAAATTCAGTTACCTGTGATGTGAAGTCATGCTGTTGTAGCTGTCTCCCTTCTCTCAAGTCCCAGGATCTGACAGTGTTATCCAAACCTCCTGTCCAGAGCTTGGTGCCATCATTAGAAATGTCAATACAGCTGGCTCCATCTGTGTGGCCCTGGAATTGCCTGATAAAACAAACCAGATTGAATAATGATTTCCTGCCAGAGCTCAAGGTAAACACTGTTGTGGTGTTAGTTTTGGACTCTGTACATGTGTCATCTGTTCTGTGTCTGACGATGAGCAAAAATCAGCCCCTCCCTCTTACTGAGCATTAAGTACTAGTATTACAAAAACATTTTCCAGGTGCTAGAGGAATGAACTGCATCATGGCTAGCTGAACAAAGTCAAATATTTCTTATCAGGTTTTGAAAAAAGAAAAGAAAACAAAACAAAAAAAACCTAAAAAACCAAACCCAATATTAAAGCACAGTAACTACAGTTAAAACCACAAAGGATAACTTGGATTAAATCAAAGCAGTCAGAGAATAAAACCTCCAGTTTCAGAAAACAGCTTCAGTATTTTTCTTTGGCTGCAAGTCAAGAAGATAAATAACAAGCAGATATACTAATAGAAAGGGATCCAGATAGAGATCCAGATAGTTAAACACAAGCATTGCTGAGTCACAAAGTTGCATTCTCTGTGGCAGGAGATTAGAAAAATCAAAATGGTGCGGTTTGTTTTATAACCTTCTCATTAGCAACTCTCAGCTTTCAGCAAGCAGAAGGTCATCTCAAGATTTTTCTTAATCCTTTGGCAAAAGCATTCTGAGGCTCCTGCATTTTTCATCAGCAATTAGCTTCAGCAAAGTCCTATGTCTCGGTGTGAATGGTGGAAGGCGGGTGGGGAAAAGGCAACTAGCTTGGGAAGGAAGGGTATGAATCACCAAGAGCTGCCACAGAAAGGTCACACGGCATGTTCTGTTTAGCAGCTCTGGTCTCAAAATTCCATGTGTTATCAACCAGCAAGATCGGTGTGCAAGTGGTGGGAACACATACAGCAAATATTTAAACAGCAAGAAATTCATAGATGTGTATAGATGTTGCCGAATGCATCTTTACAGGGACTAAGCATGCGTATGACCAAATGAAAACTTTATATAACTGCAATTGTATTTATTGACCTAGACATTCAACAGAAAGTAAAATTTGCATGCACATTAACAGAACTCTCTGTATGTAATTTTCAACTCATTATGGATATATAAGAAGTTTAACTGAAACACAGCACACTAAGCATATTCTTAAGTTTTTACGTTCAGAACTTTCAAGGTATCATGTCTTAGACCCAAATTAGACTCTCTTCTCAAAATATTGTAAGCCACTACAATGTTTATGCTTTGGTAGGCATAAACTAAATTTATCTTATAGTAAACCCCTGTGCTTTCCTAAAGAACTGAGAGGATCCATGCTTTCAACTATTTCTGTAAGATTAATCTTATGATTTACCATTGCTACATAAGAATTGAAAATGCTTTTTTTTGTTTAACAAGGCTGAAGACAAAGGAAAAGAACAAACCTCAACGTGTGTCTCTAAAAGTCATGTTCATATCAGCAAGAAACCAAGCAAGAATGCTGCTTGTAGAAGCCTGCAGACCAATCCCAAACAACAGAGACCCACAGGAGCTTTTACATTGACTACAGCAGGTTATGGACCAACCCTGAAAGGACATCTTCCAAGACTAGACTGAAGCTACCAAAACTAACTTGTAGCACCTCTCCTAACCTGGGTGTAAATCACTCCTTTGAGTAAGAGACGCTATCTGCTTTGCTGTCATAAACTCTGTTCAGGGAGATAAATATTTATGCAGCTGTCTGAAGAGTAACTTCTACTAAAATTTTCTGTAAACAATGACTCACCTGACCAATGTCTGATTGTGCAGATCCCACACTGCAATGTTCCCATCACTACAGCAGGAAAAGCACACCTTGGAATCAGGGCTGATAGCCAGAGCATAGCAGGCAGGTGCTGAGGATGTCAGCTCTGCTTTTATACGAGGAGTTGGAGCTGCCAGGTCCCAAATGGATAATGTGCTGGCTTCCCCACCAACTATGAGGGTGCATCCATCGGGCAGCAACTTACAGGAGCGGATGTAGTTGTCTCTGTTCTGTACAACACAAATCACCTCAGTTACATGCCAGCCAGTAACAACCACTAATACAGTTCTGACTGCATCAAAGTTTCAAATAGTTTGGTACTTTTTCCATTACCAAAATACTGAAGACAAAGCAGCAGATCCTAAAAGACTGGAAACACCTACTTCTCATCACTAATTAGGAATTGCAGCTGCAGAAATTAAAACTGCAGACGCCTGTAGCTGCAGTCTACTCTGTTTCAAACATTACAAATGTCAGGTTTTCTATCTCGTTACACAAAAACAGAGCCAAAGTAAGCTTGCTTTTCTACAAATGTACTCCATCAGTGAAGGTCATCAACAATAGAAATATTAAAGCAAATGACCTTTCATTTGGCATTTAACAGCCCTATATGAAAATGTCGTTCTAGTCTCATGCCCTTCAGATTTTTAAATTTTTATTTCAAATACTATTTTGCATTCATAGTATTAGAGTTGAAAGATTAAGGATTCCTGTTTTGCACCCTGTATTTATGTTGGTCCTTTGTTGTTCAATGTGATTCTTATTGTACATATTGATTTCTCATTTGTGATACTGCCGTTGATTTGAGAGATACTGAGGGGGAGTTAGTGACAGAAGACATTTCTACCTTTCCTCATTACAATCTTGCTTGACCGGCAACAATTTTTTTACAAAATTGATGATTAAGATCTGTAACTCAAGACATGGAAAAAACACTGCAAGAATTAATTAACAGCATTCCTACTACATTTCTTTTAAAATTTGCAACAAAAAAGCAGTAAGAAGGGCAGTGAACATCTTGACTTAATCAGTCATTACTGCCCCATAACTAAAATGAAGGCTCCGCATCCAGACCAATATCTGGCACAGAACAGAATACCTATTCAGCTTCACTATTACTACCAGACAATTACAAAATGATAGTAGTAAAGAAAGCATAAAGAGTTTTAAAAAACCCAAGCCCCACCCCCACATTTAACTAGATCAATACTGAAGCTGGATTTTCAATTACAATACATATTGCTGTGCTTGACAACATTAAGTCTTCTCAGTTAACACTGCACTAACCTCTAATGCTGCTTCTAATGAGAAGCAGCTCTTATTGAGCCAGTACCTTTTGTGAGTTAGCTTTTCAGCTATCCATACTATTGCACCCAAACCCTTTTGTACCTTGCACATGTGAAAGTAACAGGCCTACATGTATAATTAGGGGATCATGAACAAAATTCATAGCAAAACTTAAAGTAACCTTTGGTACTGTGTCACATTATTTCAGTATGTGGCTGCTATAATCTTACAAAGATGAGGTTTTTGCTTCTTGTGTGAGCGAAAGATTTAGGAAGGTTCTCTACAGCCCTGCAGAAGACAAGCTACATTCCTTTTAAACTCATGCCCAAAAATTATCAGTATAACTAGAAACGGAAAAAAGAAATCACACTTTATTCAAAACATGACGAATACGTTCTATTCAGAAATCTGATCTAATGTGTTATTTGACCCATAGTGATAATTATCACTAAACAAACTAGCAGCATTCTCTGAAACACCGTTATGTATGAAAAAAAAAAAAGACACCAGGAAACAGATCTACCGACTATTTCCTCCTAATATGAACAAAATCCAAACAAGGACAGCAATTTTTTTGCCCGAGTCTCTAAGGAGAAGCTACCTTTGTGTATAAATTCCTGTTCACCTACCAGGCAGTCCAGCTGAGAGACAGGGCTCTTGTTGCCAGGCTGACTGATGTCCCAAACCTTGACACAGCCCTTCCCACCCGTGTACACATGTCTCGTGGGGTTGCTGATGGTAACTGCACACACAACTTCCCCGTGGTTCAGGGTGTTGATCTGACGGGCATGGCGAGGGATTCCTGGGCCGATGAGGGCATCAGGAGGGAAAGGAACTGGCTGCATCTGACCATCCGCAGTAACATGAAAGGAGTAGGCTCTTTTGGGGCAGGGAAAGAGAGAAGATGAAACAATTTAAAAAATCAGCCATTACAGAACTACAAGGCAAAAAAACCACAGTATCTTTAATTTTGATTCTTCGCCAATCATCTCACGAAAATCAGAGCTACAGTACCAAGTAACACAGGCAGATGAAACCTCAGGAGACAAGGATTCACAACAGAAATTTTCAGTTTGCTGAAGTATTGGTGTAATGGGAATTAGGTTAAATTCCACCCTTAACTCTACAGACCAAGGTCATGGCTGCTATCCCACAGCCACTTAGTTAATTAAAAGACCTTTCAGCCCCTGGTTTCTACCTAGCAGACCTAAGTACCATCACCACAAGTCCTATAGTAGCAGTCCTTCACCAGGCACTACTCTCATTCTTCCATGAGTCTTGCTCCTCTAGCCTTGCAGTACCACAAGCCAAAGTTTTGCTTGATTCCTGCATCTTATCTTTAACATCACCACTGGCTGTGCTCATACACCCCTCTTTCTAGCTGGTAAGTAGCACTTTAAACAGAAAATAGAAACACATGGAGTGGTTGCACACATATTTCATCGGAAAGCTGATATCATCCTCTCTCATAATTCTGTTTTCTTGAATAAGTTCAATGAAAAACCTGAAAGGGTCAGTTTTCCAGGTACTTTTGGAACTTCAGAAATACCTTTTATCTGTATTCATTGCATGATATCAAGTTTATGGAAATGGGAGTTTGAGGAAGTGACATTCTAGCACTGAATAAAAACACTCCCCAGGGAAAGTACATGAAATTATTTTTTCATGGTCACTGAAAAGTTAAAAGTCATCTCTACTCAAGGACAAGGGCACAAACACCAGCTAATAAAGGTTTCAGGTGCAGGGGAGTTTCTTTGTTGTTTATTTTAACTAATAATGAAAATACTACTGTAAAAGGCTGGTTTTGCTATACTAGTGAGCTCCTTTTTTTTTTTACTTCTGTTTTAAGTGCACCCATAGCTCATGCTTTTGGTACTGTTGTTACATCAACAGCATCCTTCAAGAGGCCAAACTGGATAAAAAATTGTGAGAGTACTTTTTTTTTCCACAAATGAGCTGCCATCTCCCTACTGAAACATTTATTTTTCTAACATAACCTTTTGTTCAGCCTCTTTTCTTTTCCAAATCTACTTTCCTCCTCAGAAATCTTCAATCACAGTAGCTCAACTATTAGAATCACATCCATTTTCAAGAACTCAAAAATAGATATTTCTATTAAATCTTCTGTTCTGAATAATAAGATAGTATATTCAAGGTATTTTTATGTGTTTGCAAGTATCACATAGTTTGAAATGAAGGAGCAAGGAAGATGCCTGGTTCTAGAATGGACATCACAAAGCAACTGAATCTGCTCTGCTCCTGGGCATAAGATATTCCTCTGAAAAAGCATGAGGAGAGAGGAAAGAACTCTACAGCTCCTTCATACAGAAACACTGGAAACAGTCAACCCATGCAATATCACAGGTTTTTTTAAGTGAAGGGCAAAAACTGATCAACACTAATTGCTCTTTAACACAGGAGAAATTGTAAGTGCATAGGTATGCAATTCCTGCCTCATTCATGTTTAATGGTTGGATGTATAAGCAGAAAGCTTATTCAGAGAGTACACAGACAGAGAGGCTGAACCAGTGCAAAAGACGACATCTTTTTTGTCACAGAAATGTCAGGAATGGGAAATGTAAGATAAGAAAGGAAGTGCACTGTTCATTCCCTTAAATGTACACAAGACACTCAGTATATCAAATGTATTTTGTCCCATAGGGCCCTTTCTGGCTTTTTGTATGAAGAATTACAGTAATGATAAAGGCTTAACTAGAAACCCTTTCCTCTCTGTGAAGAAGAATAGAGACAAGATTGTCCCAAAGTAGTTATTCACTGAACAGATCAGTTCACAGACAGGACAGGAGAGGAAGCAGAACAGGAGTGGCAACAAGACTGCCTGAGGCTGAATTGCTCAGGTTCATCTACAGAATCCAACAAGAGTCATAGCATTTAACACACTGAAAAGCTTGGACCCATCCTGGGCTCCAGATCAAAGTCAGTTGCAGAGTATTTGTTAGCAGTAAGAGTACACAGAACTGTACAACTTTGAAGTTTCAGCCCACCCTTGCTTTTATCATGGACTGAAGCAAAACAATTAAGCATGTATTAGGCAATTTTTTCCAGCATGTCCAAGATGAATAATCTACTTGTCCATGACTTTGTTTGTCATTCAAAGGTTACAGCTTAAATGTTCTGTTCAATTCAAAATTCCTAAATAATTCGTGTTTTGAAATGCTAAGGTGCACACACAGAGCTCCTCAGTTTTTGCTGAGATGGAGTGTGAGGAAGACAATAGAAACATTTTTCAAGCACTTCCTGTTTACTGTAGAATTGTAATGACTCTTATGTTTTGAAACATCAGAAGCCCATACAGTGTATTTTTTAATCATGTAGAATTTTACCAGTACGTCTATGTTTAAAGTGGAGCTATACTAATCATAGAAGCAGATACTCTTTTAGCATTTGCTTCTAAGACTTGTTGATCGGGATGCAGGATGACTGAATTTGATGGCTAACAAGAAGACTGGTGATAGTTTCTTACAAGTCAGGACAGCTTTTTCTACAGTGCAAGTTATGTGCAATACATTGTAGAAAGAAATGGCTACACATTGCCCAATTCTTCTGCCAAGACAAGCACTTAAAACAGTAAATGTTGCTGTTTGCTTGAAGACATGTGGCATGTAATGGTAACATCACCACTGCCAGCTTACCGTAAGTCTAGTGACTTGTATCTGCGAGGCATTATGGTATAACTTCTGTTACACAATACCTTTTAACCTCAAAAAGTCTTGCATCGTTTTGCCAGACTGACATTCCTGACACTCCCTGCACAAGAAATGTGTCTGTCTCCAGAAGAATGCAAGACTGGAGACATCAGTGCAAATGATTATTTGCAGCTCAGTCACTGCAGCCCTTGACTTCCTTTTCATCATGAGAAGTCATGATGTCACCATGAGAAAGATCCTGCTGCTCCTGGGAAGAACTCTACTTACAGTTCTACACCAATAGAAGACTCAAATTTTAATGCACTAGACATATTCATAGGCCTCAATGTTCAAAAATGACAAAAATTTTTATTATCGAACCTAAAAAGAGTCAACAGCTAGCAAAATCTGGCAAATTATTGAGTTCCCTAAAGCTCAGGATTTCTTAATAGGCACCATCTGACCACCCATTTTTCTTTTAGAACTGACCATGTATGGTCAGCAGCAAACTGCTGTTTAAGCTCATAACTAGCACAGTTTTCTGTCTCACTCAGAGCATTCTGTCTGTATGAAAGATGGCTATCCTATCATGGATTCCATGATTATCCTTCTTTGCTCAAAGGAGAGTCCTTCCTTGTGTTAGGCTAACAACAAAGAAAATTATCTTTTAAAAAAGCAATTAAAATTTAATATAAAATAAGCTAAGTACATATCAAGTAATACATAAATATACACTTTTAATTGAGTATTATGACAAGAACAACAACAAGACAAATTTCTGTGTCTTTTATGTAGAAGAGTTCTGAGAAATAGTATGCTGTCATTTATACTATTTCAAAATAATGGAAATAGTTTTCTGAATTACTGCATCCGGAGACTTCTCTCATGTATGCAAAAGCAGTAAATACTGAGAACCTGCACAGTTTCTATGCACAGTTTCTATGCACAGTATCATGGTACTAACACAAATCAGTTTCTCAGCTTAAATCTCCAGTTTCCAAATAAGTATACAGCAAATATTGTCTGACATGCTGAGGAGAGTTCGGGATAATGAATTTACTACCCAAGAATATGGCAAATTAACTAAACTACCTGCCAACTAACTCTTAAGTATTCAGATAGATGTAAAAATCCACACAATTCCTGCCTACTAAAGTATCGTGCCTTAAAATTAAACCTCAAAAACTTACACTTTATCCCTTCACTTTGAGCAGACTTCTTTAACTACCAAAACAATACTTCCAAATGCAAAACATGGAAACAAAAAGTTCCTTCCATTCATGACTGCATTTTGCCTTCAGCTTTTCTTTGCATTGCAGCTCATTTTTAATTGTAATTATCACAAAAAAAACAGTGAATATCTGTGTAGTTTCATCATATAGAAAAAAAAAATGCCAAGAAATAAAGATAAGAGGTATTTGTACAGAAATGACTGAATTTGCATCTTCATACATGTCACCAAGTAAGTCCATATAGAGATAGACGGCAGGGATGCACACAGCACCTAATCTCCTATAATACAGTAAAATGAGACTTCCTTTACAATATCTCTCATTCTACATTCTCTACAAAAGTATGAAGATCTGAAGAACAGAATTAAAATCAAGCAATTCCAAGAAAGTATAGTACACTTATCCAAAACCACAATGAAAGTCGGCTTATAAGTAGAAGGAGGAAGATGTAACATTTACAGCATAAAGTTTCCTTTTCCAAATAAACTGAGAAACATATATATTCAGCTCTTTTCACTGTCCAGGAAAACATGCTGAGAAATATATTTGTCCTCAGTACTATCATTAATTCAGAATTTTAGACACCAGGGAAGCAGTACTGTGGACATAAATTTACCACTAATCTTGAAACTCTATTCAGTCCACAATTCAACCATTACAAGGCATGGTTCACATAAACCAAAAATCCATAAGAATGTTAACTTAGCAGCTATAGAATACAAAAAGCCAAGTACTTGTTAGAAAGACTATGTAAAGCAAATAAAATATTATTAAAGCAACACACCAAAACCTACAGTCCAGGGCATATTTAAATGCATCAAAACAAAAGAGTTCAGGACTCGGACACTACATGTTCATGTCCAAGTGGGTTTTTAACAGGCTACACCATTTTTCTACCAAGCAGATCATTAGCAGATCTCAGAACATACAAGGGTTAAAAACACCTGGGTGCCACCAGAAGTGTCCTTTAGGAAGTGGGGAACATAGTTTTCTCTTGGGTGAAAAAAACAGTGTAAGCATAACCGTTGATAAAAATGTGCAGCCTAAAGCATACTCATATGAGTGGGGATTCAACAGTTAAATTTAAAACTCTCTGTACCACTTGCAACAAGACTCACTAAAATTTCACATCTAATAAAACAAATTCTATGTGTCACTGTATCTGCACTCAAGAAAACTGCTGACTTTGAAAATAAACAAGGTGTACTCCACCAGTTTGCATGATTATATCTGCTCTGTACAGAAAATACAAGTGAAGTAGGTGAGATACTCGTAAATGCTGCAGGTAGCAGGCAGCATCTGGCCAATCAAGGCTAAAACATGAAATTGTTTTATAGCTGTCAATGGAAAGAGAGTTCCATGAGTTCATGGAATTTTAGACTTGCTTGACTAAGATAAGCAAAGAAGTAATTTTAGAAGAAATGTAAAAGTAACGTGAACACAAAAACCCTCAAACATTGCAGAACATATTACTTTAAGTGGAGACTAGGGAGTATGTATCAAAGCAGGCAGTATCCAAAACAGTGTGAATTAAGAGGTAAAAACATTAAAAGAACCAAAGCAACCCCCACACAGCTTCCCCCTGACAGTAATTTAGCTAAATTACCAGGATACAAAGTAGAGCAGTATACATATGATGTCCTTTTGTCTTGAACAGTGTAACGGCTAGAACTCAGCCACAGAAAATTTCCGATTGAACAAGAATGGATTTCACTAGGTTACAATATAAAATATTGCAGGGCATTAATAATGAAATATGTTATTGAAAGCTTATGAATACAGTTGTTTAGAAGTAAAAACTTAGAGCCACTCAATTATGCAATTTTCAAAAGCATTTTATTTAAGTATGCTGAATTCTATGAAAGTCAGCAAGAACATGTCTGTTTTGAGTACAAAGCCTGATTCTTACTTCACAAAATTTAAATACACCACATTTGATACACAACACCAGCTCATTGAGCCCTCACTTCACTAATCTTGTCAACACACTACCAACTTTAAGTACAACCAAGATTTAACAGGTTTCTCTCACACTGTCAACAGATAGCTAACCCTGTTCCCAGGAGCATGGTGGATAACTACAACACCTTCAGGATGGCTTTCCAAACTAAGTCTGCTGCTTTCCTATTGTTAAAGAAAAAGATTAGAAGAAAAAGACACTTTTTTGTCTGTAATCTGGTATCCTTTCAAGGATGTTTGCAAAACTGACATTACTAGTTACTAACAGGAGTCCAAAATCAAAGCAAACAGATATAATTGAGTATATAACTTTCACCACAGCTTGACAACTTAGCATTCTAAAAGTAATAGTTTCTAAATGTTTCTTGAAACTGCAAAAGGAAAAATTATATTTAAATTTATAAATAGACACTATCTAACATGAACATCACCCTCCCCCCAACAGAAAATGCAACATGTTAAATAAGTTTCAAAATTGTACCAAAATGTAAGTACCTAGGTAGAGAAAAACTACCCTAATGGCAAGTTCCTGTTGAAAGAGAAGTCAAGACTGACTGCCAAGTGTGAACAAAGAACAGGTTCTAACAGAGAGTTGAAAAAACTGTTAGAATTCTCTCTGCCCTATTCTCTCCAGAGGAACAGCTGAGTTAAATTTGCTCTGTTAGTAACTGCATAGACTACTCGTCCAAAAATACCTAAACATTAATTGCATATTTTCAGAGGTTATACATGTTCACAAGTCTACTGCACTGGTTCAGTTCAGGATCAATGGTCTACCAAAGCCAAATTACTGAAATATTTTGTGTATGCTGCTGGATTTATTTTATTGAAACATCCATAAGTCACAGCATTACAGAAGTATTTTATTAAATAACTGCTTCACCAATAACCAAAACTTTTAAATAAAAATAACTTATTGTGGAAACTGTTCTACATGTATGTACCACCTGCTCCACAACTTTGTCAGCATCCTTTTACTCTCCAGCTTCATTCACACAACAGTTGTAAATAGCTTAGTCCATTTATCCAAGGTGTGTGTATTCTGTTGCTAACGTAACTGCTTCAGATACCCACTATCATCAGTTGAAGATTTCCATGTTTGATAAAACAAGTGCCAGACAAGGAGCCTGCAAGTTTGCACTACAAATTTATTCTCAGTGTAGTGCAAACTTTGGTTTCAATATATTTTATCTAATGCATTTTTCCACTATTTTCCATCTAGTTTGTAGTCCAGTTAACTTCCTCCAGAAATTATTAAATTAAAAACCCCTTAAAGTAAAACCTTCAACAACTTTTCCTTGGAAATAGGTACATACACACCTGTTTTGGGATATGACAACTACTATTTGAGAACTTTTACGCTGTAGGTTCTACTTGGAGAAATCTAAAACACCCTCTTAAGAACAACCAGACACTATCCCCCTCGAAATCCCTGTTCACTGACAAATATAACTTCATTCCCTCTAAATATTGCAGACGTTACCAAAATGTTAAAAGTTACTTACGGTTTTCCCCCAGGAATCCCTGCTAGGTTGGGAGGGATTCCAGGTACTCTCATATGAGGAGGAGGATCAAATCCAACCTGACAACAAAAAGTGAATTAATCTCACACTTGGAATTTCTCATCCATTTCTCAGCAAGTCTCTTTTCTCCACTCCCAAGGTATTATGCATTTAACCAAAAGGTGGGTTTTACCCACAGTATCAGGTATAGCACGGCCTTCCACTGCAGGGCAAAACCCAGACCTTTTCCCTGAGCATGCTTCTGACAGAAGCACTCATATGAAAGCAGAAAATAATTAATCATGCATTCACACCACTGAGTATAACTCAGCAGTCCTGGATAGCAGGGAGAGTCCTGTGTTAGCCCTGGAATTAGAATCCCTCAGCACCAAACCATGCCCATACTCCTTACTCCTGAGAGAGCTAGCATGCACTCAGGCTGGCACAGTGTGGTGCTGGAAAACAGCTCTCAGCCCCAGCTAGGATCTCACTGCCTCCAGACCATTCTGTGTGGGCACAGCAGCTGAGATCTCTCAAGGGACACATTGTGGGGTGCAAAAAAGCTTGTCCACAGATTAAAAAACTAAATTCTCTTTACATGCTGCAATTCCACTGAATTTTTATATCTTGAGTAAGTATGTTTATCAAATAACCCAAACAGAAATTATGGACCAAAAAGACTTGGTTTTTCTTCTGAACATTATACTAGAATAAGCATTGTTATTATCTTAAAGGGAAGGTGTAGGCTATTTAAAATTTGCACATTTTCACATTAAAGGTGTTTGCCAGTTTGAAAAACGTACTCAAACAAACAATAATGAGCAGTTGACAAGCATAAATCCAATTTTGAAAATTTACAAGTAGATAAATTTGTCTATGCAGAAAGCTGCCATCAAGCTCATGTTTGCAGAATCAGGCCCCTAGGTTATTTTATGGAACAAGCCACTATAACTTCCAGGGTCCCATTTAGTACACCCAAAACAGCAACTATTCTTAACACATCTCATTTCAGAGCTCCAAAAGGTACTGACCAACTTCTCAGGTTGATTTCCACCAAAAATCAACCACAGATAGGACAGAGACACAGATAAAAAGACTTTTACATGCTTCAAGATTAATTTATCATGTCTATACAGAACATAAATGTGGTTCAGCAACAAAAAAGCAGATGTCCACAGCTACAGTGAAAGACTTAGTGTCTACCGAAACTACCTTTCCATATATAGCAGCACAAAGTAATTTTTTGGCATTTATTCATCAGTTAAAGCCCTGATAAAGGCGAAGAACAAAAAGAAAACATATATTAATACACTGAGATTCTTTGTTTTCGAGGTGCAAATTTGTTTCTTCAGCCACACAGCAAAGTGAAGCATGCAGTGAAGCATGCAGTGAAGCTGTCAAGCCTCTGGCACTGTTATGAGCTGGGAATTCTGCAGTGGTAAATGAAGCATGTAGCTTTTCTCAGTGAACCACAGCTCACGGGGCTGTGACTGCATGCAGCGTATGGCCTACCATAGGAGATCTTCCATAGGCAACCACGGCAGCTGCAGCAGCAGCAGCACTCATCTGGGGTGACATATTGTGCAGACTGGCATAGGCTGCCCCCGGACTGGTTAGCTCTCCATTCATGCCAGCATGAGGTACCATTCCAAACGGAGCAGGGTACGGTCCTGGTACTGCCAGTGGCGTCCGTAAACCTGCAGCTACAGAATAATGAAATTAAGTGGGTTTATTTATGTATTCCTGCATACAGGAAAGAAGCCCTTTTTTTTTCTCCCTGGAAAACACCTCACTTTCCCCTCTCACACACTGTCAAGAAACATTGCCATAATCTGTCAGTACCACCAGCTCTTTTCAGTGTAAATAAGATCTACTGAAGTCTGAACTTGATGATTACTTCTAGCAATCTCTTCTGGCATTACCTATTTCCATTTCTGTAATATTCCCCTGTTTACATTAATCTCTTCTTTGCCAAATTAAGCAGTAAAGCTGACAGACATGGTTTACACAGCTCATGTCTGAAGCAACTGTGTGTACCAGCCTGAATAGCAAAAGTAAACTTCCCCCGGCATTTGTCAAGCTGTGCACTGCAGCAAATATTAGTAGATTCAGACAAAGACTGTAGAAGAGATTGCATGCAGAGTAAGTACCAGAACCTTCTGAGAAGTCTTTCTATATTGCTTTCAGTCTCTGGATTATTTGCAAAAAAAGATAAAGACAAAAGTAAACAAAGAAGACTAAGAGACAGAAAGATATTCAAACTCCTGATAATCCAAACATCTGCTTCTCATCAAGCCCGTTCTTGATATCAAGAACAAAGCAATATATTTAGTTAACAGCCACATATGTAAAAAAAGATTAATTCTGGAACCATAAAAACACATGAGGTAATGCATTTACCAGCTTGGTTAACCAGAGGGTCCATTGTTGGAGGTTTGCCAAGGCCTGGACGGAGTCCTGGAGTTGCGCTAGTGCCTGGGGTTGGCACATCACCTCGAGGAGTTGGTGTGCTGGATTTCAGAACAGGCGTGCTGGCTTTTTCATGCTGGTATCATTAAACAAATTAAATGAGTATTATTTTTAATCCAGGCCATATTATACAATTTATCACAACAGCAGCTGGGATGCTGGGCACCTACTACCTAGTCCCTCAGCCAATTTTCATAAATCCACACAATGCTGACAACATTAACTTGTGAGAGAGAAATGTTGACCTTTTTGATTGCTGCCAAAATTACAATAAGAAACATAGAAAGTTATTTTTTCCTCTTCTACTGACATAAAAAAAATAAAGTCTGAGCTCATTTTTTTTTTTTCAGGAAAATACAGTATGCATTACCAAACTATTTTAGTTTGAAATCATTAATATCTCAATTATTATTGGACACAGAAAATCTAACTTCAAAAACAAAATACCACCATAGTTGATAGCATCAAAAAGACATGACACAAAAGTTACAGAGGATCAGATCAAAATATTAGTGATACCACAAGAAGTCTCCAAGGAATAACATCTTATTTAGAAGAGTTTAACCAAAGTCTGAAGAACTTCTTAGTGACTATATACAGGCCATATTAAACCGTAAGTTACTGCTCCCCAAAAAACACAAACCAACGCTTAAGCAACTCTTGTTCCTTGTAATAAATTTGCAACTCATTTGACAGAAATGTAGAAAATACAACAAATCAAAACAAGGCAGAAAACACTGCTGAGGAGGAAAACTCAATAATACTTTAAAGCTCTGGAAAGACAGTGGTCAATTTCAGCCTCAAACGTTTAGTGCCAGGTAATTTGTGCCACAAGCAGTTGCAGAACACTGGAGAGTTAGATTTTACAAGAAAGATGACTCGACCACAGACTGCTACCTACCAGACCCATTTCTTTGGATTTGAGGGAAGTGGAACTTCCTGAAGAGGCTGTAGATGCTGGACTGCTGGAGGCATCCTTCTTCAGCAGGCGGGTTTTATCTATACCGTTTTCACGTGGTGAATGAGTGGGACTTGCCCTTGGGGAAGAAGGATCCTAAAACAATGGGAAGGGAAGAACAGCGTAGAACTGTGTCATAAACTGGTACACAAACACCACTAAGGAGTCTATGGGAAAAAAAAACAAAAAACAAGCTAGGAAAATTTAAACGATAAGTGCAAATGACAAGACTGTTATTTTTATAGAAAAAATGATGAAATCCCTTCAACAGCCTAGAGAAGTAAGTAAAGTCATAAGCAATCTATTTTTATTTTACACTACATATAATCATAAATTGTTTTCAAGCACAGAGCTTGCAAAGCATACCTAAGTACAAACTAAAGCAAGCGCAGAAAGCGTGGTAAGAGCAAGGAAAACCAACAGAAACTGCAGTAACTTGACACTGGTTTTATCATGTACCTTCTCCATTCTCTGCTTGTCGAAATAAACATTTCAATAACCTCTTTTAGGTGATAAAGTTCTGCTCATCTCTACCTTCAGAAGAGACAGATTCATGCCTTCACGGATTTCACAAAGTATTTTGAATTTGAAGAGACCCACAAGGATCATCAAGTCCAGCTCTTAAGTGGAATGGCCCATACAGGGATCTTTATATGCCATAATAGCTGTCACATTTTTGCTAAACACGATCTGTAATTGCCTTGCCACTTACATCTAGAGGAAAACTTAAATCACCTCACAGGTGATTATTTTCCTCTGTTCCAGAGACATTCCAGCTCCCTGCATTTATTTTAACTTGAAATAGCCAGCCCCATGAGTTACAATGCTATCAGAGCTCTGCAGGTTCTCCACGCTCCTTTGGCTCATAAGAATAGCACCAGGGAGAAATCACACCTCACAAAAGGGCACCAAGTCTACTAACTGATTATTAAGCAGTTTCATTGTGAGCTGACCTTCTGAAAGGATTACTAAAATCACTAGTTGGACACCCATTTTTTTACTTGGCTGACATCATTTGGGCACCTGGAGCTACTGAAGGCACTTCTCTACCAGCTTCTCTCCCTGTGCTTTTCACAGACCAGAAGAACCTCACTACACAGTCAGGCTTCCTAAAGCTGTGTGTTATATAAAATAAAAGATGAAGAAAAGGAAGCACCCATGTCTTTACATGTTGATGCCATTACCAAATCTCAGCCCTGGAGAAAAAAAAGTGTCAACAAACTCTGGAAAATCTTGTAAACTAACTTAATTCTAAAAAAACAACATTTCTGGAAAATATTTTTAATGTAGGAGATTAAAATACAATTTTTAAGGGTTTTTTTTAATAACAATCCTTCTATGAAATACAACATGAGATAACATCTTCCTTTTTCATTTGAAGACAGTAGTTTGGAAACCTCAGCCTTCCACATGCACTTCACCACAACCCTCTGCACTACAGCTGTGAAGTGTCAGAATGTTAACTGTGGAGGGAAGAGACCTGGACAAAGCAGCAGAAGGAAAAACTGAGAAGGCAACCAGATAAACTTCAGAGGAAGACATAGACAGATGAAAAGGAGAAGCTGTGAATATTTTAACATATCCGCAAAGAGGATTATTTTTCTTCTAACAACTACATGTAGCTTTCCTTTCACCTTTGGGCAAACGTCAAGACTACAAAAATGAAAAAAGTTACCTCATTGGATACATCTACAACCAAGTTATCGTCACTCTTGTCCCCATCACTGTCCTATTAAAAATAAATAAATATAGTGTTCATTTTAATTAGTACAATAAGAGCCCAGACAGAAAGACTACGCATCTACTCAGACATTTTTTGTTTTTCGTAAACAAAAAACAAACAGCCTTTTTCATTAAGTTATTAGCAATAGGGAGAACAATTAAAACAGAAACAGAACACCTTATTTCTGCTACAATAGTAAAACCCAAGTGAGGTAGAACTAGTTAAAAGATGGGGATCTCATCATCAGTGCAAGACGGTCCAAAAGCCCTCCTTATTAGCATCATAAACAGTTATATCACTACTCCTGAAAGAGAAAAGTACTCTCTTCATACACTCATCTTGCATTAATTTAGAGAACGTACTGCTTGTGCATACCTGGAAAAACACCAAAAAACAGATCTCAAGAAAATGGAGCTTTTTGGCATGTTCAATCAATCCTCTTCCTTAAAAGTGACAGCATCATTTTCCCCCTTGTTTCAGAAAGGCAAGTTTTGAAATCAAAAGTTCTATGAAATGAAGACTTCAGAAAAGCCAAGGCATTTCAATACTTCTGCCCAAGAAAAGCAAAACACTTGAACGTTCCCTAACAGAAACGTTCCACTGTAGCTTGTGAAGCTGCATTTTGACTGTTCCACCTGAATCAGGTGAGACCTGATGGTCTGCTCATGATTGTTGTTGCTGTAGGGCCTCGTGGTCCCTCTCTCCAGCAGAGGCCAGGATGCCCAGCAGACACACTCTGATACACAGAAGTCTAGAGATTTCCACAGTACTACAGAGTGTTTCAATCAGAAGGCGAGTCTTGACTCAAAAATCAGAGAAACTGAGTGAATGTCAAAACTTGAAATTTTTGTGGGAAAAAGTTTGGTATTTCCATTAAAAGTACTTTTAGTTAAAAAGCTTCTATGCAAACAAACCAGACATACAAGATTGCTCAACTGTCCTCCATCTCTTGCTTTCAAAGTGTCTGAGCTTTCATATGTAACACTAGATCCTTCCTCTCAGTTCAGGCCACACTGCTTTAGAAAAACAACACAAAACCAAGCCACCCAAAACTAACCAAACAAGAAACCCCAAACCAACCAACCAATCAACAACAATAACAAAAAAGAATAAGAAAAAAATCCAATTGAAAAAACTCCCTTAACCAACATGTAGTTTAAACCCTTCCTTTTTGATAACAGCTGAATTTTGCTTCAAGAAATACCACAGATGTATTAGGGATCCAAGAGTACCACTGGATACAGATTGGTCACTTTATTTGCTACTCAGGAAGCTATCCCATCAACACATGCAAACAAAGGAAGTGAAAGCTTTAGCTCTGGTCATCTTCTACCTCTTAACAAGTAAGAGGCACCCAGAGTGCTAGAACAGGTGGGAGAGCGTGGGAGAGCGTGGGAGAGCAACAGTTGCTTGCCAGAAATGCCCCTCTGGAGGTGCGCAAATTCACTGCAAAACAATGTTTAAGTGAACCCTACTGACTTTGTCATCTTAATAATTATCAATCTTGGATTATCAAAGGCTTCTCCTGTAGCTTCTATTAATACCAGAAGATTCTTCTCATAAATAAAGTCACACTGAAACTGAATAGGTACTAATATGAAAATTAGTCAAAAGTTACAAAGGGAAAAAAACCCCCACTTTTCATTCATATTCCAAAAGCCACAGGTCCTACAAGTCATTTATGCCCCTTTAACAAGAGTAGCATTTCCTTGTCCCTACAAGGGGTTCATCTAAAATGAGCTCAAAATCAGCAGCTTTGTTTTTGCTTAATTGGTAGACCTTAAAAATAAAACTTCTTCAAGATTGGAATAAATCTGGAACTTTCAAATACCCATTTTTTAATTTGATGCTGCCTTTAGCTGTAAAATTCATTTCAAACAAACAGCAGGCAGAAATATATTTAAAATGTAGATTAAAAACTGCTTCTATTGTGCAATAGCATCCTTTACATTTCTTTATGATAGAAACACAAGGAAAACAAGTAAGTTGAGCTTTTCTTCCTTTTTATATCAAGCATTGCTTAAGAATGCCTATCTCCAAATATTTAAAATAAAAAATGCCAACAGAGTATCAAACTTTTAAAGTTGAGGGAGTAACACGGGGAAGTTTGCCAAACTCTTCCGTAATCAAAACATTATTATTAGAAAGTGGTGGAAATACAACTTGTAAAAATATTAACCGCACTAAAATATCTAATAGCTGATCCAAGTGGAGAGAAATTAAAATTACCCTAACAAATACTGAGAAAATAAAATGGCATCTAATTTTCTCTTCGGTTTCAGTAACCAAGAACTAATTAGTGATCTGAATCACATAAACCAGACAATTTGCCACATTATTGCTATGTCAAAGTACAGTATGTTCTATTAGATTTAAATTTTGCTTTTCAGCCCTCTCTCATGCCTGTCCTAGTCTCCTGTTCAAACACCATCCTGTGTTTTGGCTGAGCATTTAGACTGGAAGTTGAAAGCCTAGGTGAGCCTTCTGATGTTCACATACATTGTTGTACTGAAGCGTCTCTTCGAAACCAAGCAACAAGCAAGCTAGTCAAAAATGCCAAACACACAACTCTGAACTTCAATATTTCAATTTGCTTTCTGCTGAAATTGCCACATCAGCCAAAAGTAAGCTTCAGTAAGCTGGCACAGCCTGACAGCATATGTAATTTGTAATGGTAATTATAACTCAGCATGGTAATAGCTACTTATTATTAAAATTTACCAAACCCCTCTCAGTAACAAAATCCTCCATTTCAAACAAATCTGCAGTTTCTAGAGCAGTCGAGAAAGAATGTCATTCAAGCTCTGAAAAATGCCCCAGAGCACATGTGAATTCCAAACAGCTACTCCTGTTGAGGACTATTACATCACAACATCCCAAACCACCGAACCACTGAGTCACTGCTCTTCCCACAGTTTGAATCTTGTGCCTCTCTGGCACATATATTCATGTACTACTTCAGCCATAGGAAAGTTGCCCTGTTCTTCACAGCTCTTTTACTCCTCATACAAGCACAGTATGTGCAAATAAATTAATCATTTCCTTGACACAGATTTGCTTACATAGTGGCTGGAATCCTTATCATCCACCTTTCTCTTTTTGATGTCATTGGCATATTCAGGGCCATTCCTGCGTTTATCTGTGCTTCGTAGACTGTCGGGGACCAACAGAGAATTACTCTGTAAAGACAAAAAACAAGGTCAATCAAAAATTCCTCAAAAATTCCTTTTAGGATTCCTTCATATATTCTTACAACCTCAAACTGATGTGATAGATGCTTTAGAAATGTGATGTCTACTTAGTCTTTATTTCAATTTAATTCAAAACAAAGTCCTCCAAGCAAACATGTACAGCTTCACACATTCTAAGAAGCTTTGCTTTCCATTGTTCAACTTATCAAAAGTTTAGTTCACTTGTCAGTCACCATCTATTTAACTAATTAATTCAACTGAATTTATTGTTTAGGAGAACAAGCAGGCTTGTGGTTTATTCATGAGCAAATAACAACGATTTTATTATTTTTTTTAATATTCAGATTCCATATAATAAAAGAGATTTACTACACAATCCGATTGACCAGTCACTGTTAGAACATCATAAATAGATGAAACTTTGGTATGTACACCTGCAGGTATGGACAGATAAATAGCAGATTGCTCTTAATGTCTACAATAGCAAGTATTTGCTGAATACCATTATGCAGTAATCAACTGTTAGCTGGAGTAAACTCCAATTGGATCCCTTCAACAAATGTATTGCAAACAAAGATCAAATATTTTTACTTCCAGCATAACATTCCCTACTAGTGTGAAATTAAAGCTAAAGTGTTGCTTAATCAGACTTGATCTGAAAAACTGAGGCCAACACACAAAAGACAAAAGCAAAGACTAATCTTTTCCCCAAACTACATGGACTGCTTTCATTCATGCTAAGTTATGCTAAGTACAAACTGTTGACCCAAAGAGCATTTCAGACATTTTTCAGTCACATGACAATTTGATATGCCTGTGATTCCCGATTCCCATCTCCATCTCAGTTCCAGCTAAAGCATTAAAATGTGTTACAATGAGTTCTTTTAAGTGCAGGATTAGCATATGCAAGAGGGCAATTTGTTCACTGATGTGTTAATGCTGTGAACAATACTGAATGGGTTGAGAAAAAAATCTCCTTTCACAAAGACCTGGTAAGCCGAGATCCTAAAAGCCAAGTACATGCTTAGATCAATAAATATAGGCGCACATAAATATATAAGTAAACATGCGTTTACATTCATACAAGTAACCCTCTCAAGAGAGAAATCTAATACCAACACGTACTTCAATGTAAGCCCTCAAAGGACATATTTAGATCTACCCAAGGGACAGCGATATTTACTTGTAATATATCATAAACATATACAAATACCCAGTGAACTGTGCACTGAATAGCTTCCCCTTTAAAACCTGAAGACATCAAGTTAGTTTTGCTCAGACACAAATGTTTAGCCCCAAGGAGAAGGACAAGGAACAGGGTACATAAGGCAATCTAAATCCTCTTTTTCCTAATTCAGAAGCTGCACTTTAAAGCCAACTCTAAGCTCTTTTATTCATGACTATTCAAGCTAAACAAATGCCAAAGGGCTTACATAAAGCATATAGGAGGGTCTATTGAAATTCAGTATAAAGAAGCTCAAAATAATGTCTTTACCAAAATGTTTTGTAGCTAAAAGGTGGGCTTGTTGGATCATTGAACTAATTGCCTTGACAAATACGTTCGGAATTTAACCCCTTATCTCCTCCCAAATGCACATAAATTCAGGGATTCAGGGATTCACTAGTCTGAAAACCGTTAAAACTAATTTTCAGCTTTTTAATGCTGAATCCGTCATGTTTGTGGCAGTAGAGACATCCTAAGAAGCATGAGAAACACCTTTAAGAAACAAGGTGTCAATTCAAACTTGACCAGAAATATTTTCCTCTGGAGAAAAATCTTTTAGTTAAGAGATATTTTCCTTCATGAAAGTAATTTAAAATACCTGTTTTTTTACTGAAGAGTTTATATTAAAACAATTAAAACAAATACAGTAAAGAGAATAAAATCAGCTCCTCACCTAAATTTTCTAAACAAAAAGTGTGAATAGCAAAAAGGTGGCAAAGAGACAACATCTGGAAAAAATTTAGCAAACCTGCTATTTGGAGTTACAGCTTGCAAAATTTGACAACCTACAGGTGTAACTACAACAGCTGATTTTCTTCTTCTTTTTTAATTTAGTCTACTGAGACAATGCTGACATTATTTTACAATGTTTGTCTTGCAGACTTTCAAAACTGTGAAATATAATGCAGGAAATCCCTGCTCCCACTGTGTCCTAAATGCCAAACAAAGATTATTAGATTTGTTTTTTCTCCAAAAGACTGATGGTTTCTCACATGAACATGTAATTATATCACAAACCTATTCTGCAAAACATATTCCCTGTGGTCATATTTACACCACCTTTCTACAACTTACGGCATTAATTTAAACCACTGTTCCCTGTGATCAGAGCATCCATGCTAGAAGCTGTTGTAGAGCAGCTTATTTCCCAACAGCTGCATCAGAAATTGCAATTAAGATTGTGCTCTTTTCATGGCAAAATCCATCAGTAAACTCAAAAATTAACAAGCTCCTGTTTTGTCTCCCATACAAGTTCAAGATGGTTCTAACAACTGTGACTAAAATCAGGTAAAGAAAAAACAGCTTGCAACAGTAAACTACCTTCAAATTCAATCTACCAAATATTTCATTCAACAGTGTGAAAATATGAATCTTTCAAAGTACTGCAAATGGTAAATCCACAACACTGAAGAACAAATTAAATAAATGAAAATACAAATGTGAACTGGTAAAGAATTGATCATATAAGCCTTGGGCTATTGATATCCCTCACCCTTGTAATGTTAAGCTTCAGGGAACAGTGAGGACAGCATAGTAAAAGTTACCTTTCCTCATTTCAGCTCTGGTTGAATTTATACTTGTCCACTATCAAACAGGGCCAGACTGAAGACAACAGCAACAGCTTCACAATATTAGAGTCTCCTCATCTTCTCTTCAGAAGAGTAATCCGTTTGGTCTACTAACAATGACTTATTTTCAAAAGTAGGACAAGAATTGTTATTTTGGCTATAATTTAATAACTCTACAGAAATTTTCAGCTGGGATAGATTGCCAATAATAATCAGCTTATCCAAAAAGGGAAGAAAAGATATACACATGCATAGTTTATATCCTAAAGAAAAACTGCATGGCACCAATTTTTGTCTTAATTTCAACAGATGAGATACATGACTGATGATATTCCTTTCATACTTCGAAGTTCAGTTTATTAAGTATTATACCAATGCAACATTTGCAAATCATGAAGCTTAGATCAGAGCAAGTGGTCAAAATCAGTTTTGTGTGTTTTCCTTTTCTTTCAATAATTTGCTTTATATAGAGGAAACCCTTTTCTTCAAATAAGTCCCAAAAGAAAATAGAGAGGTTAACGTAGGACTGCTTCCTGTCAGAACTACCAGATCGCATAAATGCTGTACAACAGGCAACTTGTGATTCTAAAGCAACTCTGCTGCCAGCAAAAGCTAAATACTGAAACCACCAGAAGGCAAATGCAAAACAAAAACCTAGTTGTGATGCACAGGAAGAAGGCAGGTCCCCTACTAGGAATATAATACTCATTATTCAAATGCACCTGCTTGACTGCCATACTGTTCCCCACAGGAATCACTTCCAAACCTCAGCTATGTGTGCCAGACGTACAGGCTGAGAGCTCACAGTATCTCATTTATCCCATTATTCCACTTATAATACAGCACAGACAATTAATACAAATTAGTACATACAGAACTGACAACTGAGTTTGTGCTGATCATTACAGCAGTTACAAAACAGTATTTACATTACACCTGTGCACATGGTTTAACTACACCTGGTCCCAGTTAAGATCTTCTCTAGTGCTGGGCTCCTTAGTCCTCTCGCTTCCCTTTCCCCCCACAGATGAGCACACTCATAGGCTTGCTCATTCCTTGACTCCCTGTACATCCATGCCAAGGACAGCCAGCAGCCGTCACAGCCAGTTACCACAGCTAACAACTCGGGCTTGCCTGCTTTGCTCAGTAGAGCCTCTGTGTTTATGTAACCATGCACGGGACCTCTGCCCTGCCGCTGCACCACCCACGGGTGCTATCTACAGATGTGCTCCTATAGACAGGAACAAGTGAAATTCCCTGCTGAGCAGGCAAAACAGGATCAAGTCTAACAACTACACTCAAAACATCAGCTGCTCTTTGTTAGGACTCAACTGACAGGAATACAGGAGATGCTGGAAGACGGACTTTAATATCCTCTAGACAGGCAAAAGAAGATTACACTTAACACTATTCTACTCCAGAATCATTAACTTCAATTTGTTCTATATACTTACTGCAAACATGTATGTTTGCAAAAACACAAAAGCTGACTTGCAAAGTCATCAGTAGGTTTTGTGCCAGGTTACTCCTGATGGAAATCTACTTGACTTCACCATCTTTTCAAGCACTGTTTTAAGTTACATACAGATTTTAAAACCAGAAGACATTAACAAGTAATAAGCCAATTTCAATATTTTTGAGCTACTGTTTGTCAAAAATAAAAAAATCATCATTTTTTTTACCGGACTACCTCAATTGCATTGTCCTTTGTCATCAACCTTATGCTGCCTTCTATCAGCTACAAACTGCAACATAGCAACCCACAGCTCTCACACATGAGCAACATCTGCAGGAGCCGTTCTTTCTTCAAAAAGTTCAAGAAACCTACCTGTGCTTAGGATACCTGACCAGTATCCTAAACTTCCATATAACAACTTTAATGAATTTCCTCCCCACATTAAAAGAATTACAACACAAACCAAAACCAGCTTGCACACAATATCTTCCAAAGAGTAGCATTCAGTTATTCAAGCCCCCCCTTCTCCAAGACTGGGAAATGAAGAATAGGATACAGAGCTCAGGGCACAGAATATTTTCCTACTGTAGGAAAAGAGCATTTGCTTTATAAACAGCAGCATTTACACTTAATGATGAAGGTAAAAAAATGTCTGGGAAAATTTATGAATACCTCCCCAGGTCTTTTGACACAAGACCAGTATTTTTCATGTGGATACAAGATAAACACCAATTAATGTAAAACCTAAGCATAAAATGAAGTAAGATTTCATTGTCTGAAAATTACTACTGTAACAACAAAATTCATCAAAACATTTGCATTTCTGTGCTGTCCAAACAGGATACTAGAGAAGTCGTTAAGAGAAGTGATAAATGAACACCTACAATGAGTTTGAAAAAATTATGCAAGTATGTTTCCTGAAGAAAATAAATGTGGACATCAAAGTTCTTTTATACTGACATCTCTCAAAGCTTTCAGTTTCAGTTGCAAAACTTGCTTCCTTTGCCTGGCTTCATTACCGGCAGCCAGAATCTGCCACATTAGAAGGGATGCCTGCATTTGCACAATAACATGACCCAGGTTGGGGACTGTTAAGAGATACATCAGCCAAAACCCACCAGTTGTTTACCCACGTAGGCACACAATTTAAATCTGATAAAATAGTTTTAGCATTTGTGTACTAAGTATGCTACTACTAACATTTGTTACACATTACACAAACATGCATTTACCAGAAAACTCTTCTTCATTTTACTTTCTGGAACTTGAGCTAATTTACAAAATAAAATGCAGCCTTTGCTATCTAGATATAACAAAAGTAATTAAACTGGTCAAAATAAAAAATAATGAAACCATGTCTTTATATTAGTTTTTAATTACAAGAATTTCACTAATTTTGGTGTATTTCTAGACATACAATACATAAAACCTTGTGACTGCTTATTTATCTAAGGAGATTTAAAAAAAATAAGTCCAAATCCAATTTTAAAATGAATATGCTCTAATCTATCACAGTATGCTTTAACTCAAAGTTATGTCACAAGCACCCAATATAAAACCCCATAGACAAACACCAAATTTGAACTTTTCAGACTTCGACATTTCAAGCTGTTATCTCCTGCTTAAAGTGTTCGAAAGTCATGCTAGACATATTTGATGGAAATCATACTACAGAACTGCACAGTAATATGGTGAATTTAGGTAACTTAAAAACAGCATGGGGTCTGGTGTCTTGGAGGATGAAAGCATGCCTGTCAGGATTTTTAGCAGCACCATTACCTTTAAAATGTTATTCGGAAAATCAAATTGACTTTATCTTGATAACCCAGATGTTATCAAGTGATTTCAACCACACAGAATAACCAGAAAGATCTTCTGCTATCCCTTGTGTACCTGAGACCCATTTCCTATCATCCTTAAAAATATATTTTACATTTTTAAAAAATCCATTAAAAATACTAGAGAATTAGAGAAGTTTGAGGAGAGCCTGTAACTCCCAGCTGATCATTTTAGCCAGAGTTGAACTTAACTATCTCTTGAATTATTCTTTCATTGAAGGTGTCCTTTACTGTAAAGTCAAGATTTTGATATAACACTATATTTAAACAATTTTAAGTTCAAGTTCACCTGTATTCAGCTATTAAAGTTTAAGTTAGCTGTGCAGTATTATCCTGAACTGAGACCAAAAAGAAGCTAGAATGACCATAGTGTAGTATCCAAAACTCCATAAATCCACATGGCAAAATTCCTTTATTACAGAAAGCCTCAGTTTAA
This sequence comes from Cisticola juncidis, assembly GCA_013400215.1. NCBI lineage: Eukaryota > Metazoa > Chordata > Aves > Passeriformes > Cisticolidae > Cisticola > Cisticola juncidis. The sequence continues at coordinate 1,154,845 of VXBR01002371.1, forward strand.
ATTAAATTTAAAATTTAATTACTGATAAACCCAGCATAAAATCAGTCTGCTTCAGGTAATAAGCAAGCAATCATCACTTAAGACATATGGACACAGACATGGTTAGACACAGAAGCAACTGCAGCAACAATTTTACATAGTTTAAATAAAATTTGCATCTATAGAGTAAACAAGTGATCCTACAACTCTCCTACAACACAAAAGCCAGGTTTGATTTTTGATAGTTCTCCTTCTACAGGCAAGAATTATTCCCATCTACAAGATGAATTCTGAGTCCAAACTTCCCAACACTAAGCATCTGATTTTAAATCCAAAGCCTTGACCAAATGACATGACAGACAGGGCGAAGGGAGCTCGGACGAGGGCAAGGACAGGACACATAATAACCAAATCAAAACACAGTGATGTCTCATCACTCATCAGTGATGATGACTCATCACTACCTAGGCATTCCTGCAGTCAACTAACAGTTCTCAAAGAAGTATGTCCTACACAGAGAAAAAAGTCCTTAATAAGTCAGAGACTTCATAAAAATATATTTTAAAATTATTTCTGCGATACACTGTCATTAATAACATTAAGCAAGCTGAAATGAATGCTTCTTGCTTAGTAATCTAAAACTAAAAGACTGCTGCAAAAGATATGCAGATAGTTTCTAGTAAAAACTGTCAAGAAAGCCTTGTATATATATTAAATAAGCAACAATAAAAGTCAGAGGTTTAGTACTGTACAGCTATCTGTCAGTTTTTCCTAGTTCTTGTCTTTATTAATTGAGAAAATGAACAAAATAGAGCCCAAATTCTCCTCTGACATGAACAAACAGAGTGAGTTTTGTTACTTAAACTGACATTAAGTTGCATATGACCATGTCTAACAGATTAATACAGCAATATCACTGAAAACAAAACAGCATGAAAAGCAGCATGTACTTCTTTAGAGGGCTTTTCAGACAAGGCCAATTCTATAACAGCTTACATCTACAGGGAAAAATTATTGTTTGTAGGAGTTACACCTGAAGCACAAATTAAGCAGTAATGACATTAGTATGGCTTAAACAGATACAGTTAAAATAACTTCCTAGGGCCAAACACCATCTCGACACATTTAAAATTCTCACATATAAATTTCTCATCTGGTCTCCAACTCTAATTCCTGAAAATCCTAGAGACTACAAATCTTAACTCTGGACTAAAAATGCTGTGTTTATAATGTTCTTTGTAATTTGCAGCTTCATGCCCCCTTTTTTCCTCCAATAAGCAAACTGAATTTCAAGTTTACTTGCTGAGCATTCTGCTCAGAAACAAAACTCCTTGAAACAGTCCATCAAACAAATAATCTGGTGTTCTGCATAAACCAAGACATATCTTAACAGAAAACACATACGCCTTGTACCATGAAAATAACTACAGGGAAGACAAAAAAGACAAACAACATAACTTCTGATTATTACATTATTGGAAGTGGAAACATTAGCAGGAATTTTGGTACTTACTGTGCCTGGCTCTCTGTCTGCTCCCGCAGTAACCAAGAAATGGACAGACATGCCCGTTCAGACACAGAGGCAAGAACAGAAATAAAAAGGGGGGAAAAAAATTAGAACACAAGCCACAAACAGTTTTAAAATGGCTTTTATTTATATAAGTCATTGCACGTTCCTAATACAGTGATTTCCTGAAAATTACAGTATTTTGTAAACATGATTTACAATTTAACCATACACAAAGCCTAGTTTTATTTCATGACAGAATAAATTATTCTCTTTTCAAAAATTAGTCAAGTGCAATTTTGCCCAATATTTAACTGAGTACTAGAATTTAGGCTTATGAAACTGAAGTAACAGATGCAATTATTTAAATTTTTTGTTTGAACACATTCACTTCAAAATTTAACTTCTTGTTCCCCCTACCTTCCCACCCACCCATTTCACAACATTACTTTCTTTGAAAAAATCACCATTATGCAGTTTAACAATTTTCCACAATATGGTGCAGGCCACTGCTATTACAACTAAGCATTTACCAGGATGCCAAAAGGCCCTGCAAAGTGTAGAGCAGGTGACACCTAGTGATCCCCTTTAAAATATTGAAAAATTCCAAGCTGAATTTTGCTTCAGTGGTTTATGTGCAGACATTTTAAAGTTTGCCAACAGTTTTTTCTCATTCTATATAACTTGAATTCTTTAGAGATGCACATAATTTGCAGCAATGCGCAAATTTGACAATGTCCTAATCAGGCCTGCCATGCCTCTCACCTCTGTGGTGGTCTGCATCGTGATGTTTCTTGTCATCTTTTATTGCCAAGTGAGACTGCCCACCCAAAGCACTGGAGAGGGCAAGAAGGCCAGCACTGCTTCCAAGTGGAGGGATTCCTGGAGGCTGAAGCCCTGATGGATGTGGCGTTAGAGGCACTGGAGGTCCATGGCCATGAGAGAGATGCTGCGCCTGCAACTGCTGCTGCTGTTCCCAGTGGTATCATCATCCCCAGAAGAACAACGTGTACACATAGTTTGGGAAAGATAAGGCAGAAGTTTGGTTAATTATTGAGAATCTATTGTGGATTTTGGCATTTATTTGTTTCTTCTTATTCTAATCTAGCCCTTCCCCTTTAATCCACCTCACTATACATGCTGCATTGTACGCTGCTGTCTGAGGACAATTCTGCTCATGTCCCAGAAAAGCTATCTAGATACTTAATTTGCAGCCCAATGAGTAAGTTCAGCAGCTACAGATTGTTTCGGGCAGCTACTGCCTGCCACAGCATCTCTGGCAACAAGAACAGCAGCAGAAGAATCAAACACTTTTCCTTTTCTATAGAAAGACTTACCACTGCTCTGAAAAAAAAAAGTTTCAGCAGCAAGATTGATTTAAACTCACATCCCTCTCTTCCCTCAATTTGGAAGCCACAAGAACATTTCTATCCTGAATATTAAAAAATGTAAAAGATATGCTAAATTTCATATTTAGTAAAATTTAATTTGCCTTTTGATCTAGCCAAGGTGTTTAGGGGAAAGAGGGGAAATTATTCGTGACTTAACACTCTCTTTAGGAACCAGGTTTGAGCTGAAAATCGAGGTATTTTAGACAGCATGGAATTCTCAACAAAAACCATGGTATTAATGAATACCTCCACCTGTTTTAAAAGTAGCTTGCAAGATCAAAATCACAACGAATAGACATACAACCCTGTAACCAATGGGCTAAAATAATGTGTAAGTAATTTTAGAAATTGAGTTTTTACATTAGAATGTCTTCCCTATAGTTTAAATATTAAGATATTTTCTAGTTATAACTTTAATGGTTTTATTAATGTTTACCAAGATCAGCTATCCAGTTAGTCCAAAATGCTCAGCACAGGTTTTGTTTTTTGTTTTTTTTTAGAAAATGAAGCTTCAAAAGCACCTTTAGATTAGTCATAGCTCCCATAATCTGCTCCAGGTAAACAGATATTCTGCCTCTCTCTCTCCTGCTTCCTTGTGTCTGGGCATATAAAGAGAAGACAGAATAATCTCTCCACCTTGGCCACTCTCTATCATCCCTCTGCTCAAGGCAGATACCAGGAAAAAGCCATAGTGCCATCCAATTTATGGAATTGAAGAGGAGACAAATAGACATATGTCTGAAAAGGATGAACTCAAGTTTGACCAGGTGAATGCTAGTGATCCTGTAATCGCATGTAAAATTGTCATAGTACTGCTGGCAGCTATTGAAACCATACCTGGATTGCAGCTTACAATATTTCACCCCTCATTACGAAAAAACTCAATTCAAAATAATGCATAAATATTTTATTTGTTTCTTTAGGTGTGAAGACTTTTCAAGACAAACTGCCATAGGTACCTGTATAAATCTATTCATATGCCAGTAGATGTTATTTATTACTAACTACTAAAGTCCTACACTTTTACTTCTCATAACCCCATCCAAAGGCATGCCTTGAGCTCTTTATGCAGACACAGGGGCTGATGTTCAAAAACTCTGGACTGCACTTGCTAGTTTTTCACTTTTCTGCTGTCCCAACTGTCTTGCAGCAATCATTTATTTACTTTGATATACAAGATAATCTTTAAATTTACCACAATCTATTAGTCAATTCTATAAAGTCACATATTTACCAAGTCTTTCTCACACCACATATCAGAAATTTATTTTTGAGTGCTGCATAAAAAGCCATGCTAGTCTACACTTCAAAACATATATCTGATCACCACCCTTTTTAGTATGTTTAGAAAGTAAGGTAAAAGATAAATACTTCTAATTCTTCTAATTTAATGTGTTTACAACAACACAAAAAGCAAAATTTTGAAGGAAGTATTAGGAATCACTGATTTTAAGTAGTTAACACAGTAGACCACTTTCTACGATATCCATCAGTTTTTTCTAGTGAAGCTTCACTTAACTGAAGAACTATCAGTAAGGAGCACTGTAAGGTCTGACAGGACTACAGAGGTTTGTTTTAGAGGTTTTGTTGGCTTTTTTTTTGATCCAGCCTTGAAAGAACAATACAACATTCCTCTCCACACAGACTTTAACACGACTTTTAGTAGTTTCCAGCACATTTCCTCAAAACTGGTGATAACCTGATATTTTGGCAGCCTCTCTCAGAGATGGTAATTTACCTCCTTCCTCACTGACCACGTCAGCCAGGTCAGTTATCTGCACTCTAGCTCTGATGCAACATGAATCAGCAGTACTGTGAAGCATCACTGGCATTCGTCTTACTTGTCCCCAGCTGCACTATCACCCTACCTTGCCTAGTGTTGGTGTGTAACTGCCTAAGAATAAAAAGCAATTTATTCCTTCCAAACTGGTTTCATGGAGAAAAGCCTCCTCCCTTTTCCAACAATAAGCTCAAACTAGCTTCTTTTGCAGTGTGACCACAGGAAAGTCAAAACAGAGAACAGGAGTTAAATTGTTGCCATCCTACCATTTAGGAGGTGTACAAAGAAAATCCTTACTTATCTCTCTCCTGCTTGGTTTAATTTGAAAACAGGTTAACCCATTTGATTTCAGGAAGCATAAGTTAAGGTTTTAAGACATGTTAGGGGCACATTATCTGCCATCTGGGTTCTGGTTTGCAGCCTACATACCACGCATGATGGAAGTTGGAGAAACAAGGAAGATTAATGCTCTGTAGAAGGTTCTGAAGCTCAGAGTGGGAGTGCTGTGTCCTGTGTTCACTGGTATTGCACACAGACAGTGAGGGGCAATGGGCAAGGTATTGTGTGAGAGCTGCTAGTGCATTGCAAAGCTGCTCTGTACGTTTTTGTAGCTTTGCAAATGGTTACATACAAGCATGGTACACAAAGATCCGTAAATCTGGCACTGCATAAAACTGACTTAAGACTGATTATGGTCTTTTAAGCCACCAAAGTTATGTCATGATTTCATGTTTATTATCTGATGTACACTGCTGTTTAGGAATTTGATATACGAATTTATTGCTTAGATGTTATTCATAATAGGTTTGAAGTTCTCCCTAAGAGACGAGGGATCATCCATAAAGATGATCCTTTCCAGAAGTTCATATTCTTTCTATTTAAAAAATTTTTATTTTTGAAAGCATATTGTATTATCTTTGTAGAAGGGATAAAATAAAGAAGAAAATAAAGATGAGCGAGAGGATAACAGCAATGTTCACCAGATGCATTTAGTAACTAAACATTTGCCACAGTAGACCCTACAAACAATTATGTTATGCATGTAATCACTTTCCCATCACTTCAAAGACACTAATGCCTGCTCTGTAACCTTTCAAGAGCTTAGCAGCAGTGAGATATAAAACGGAGTAGGTTGGCAGCAGTATCATGGTCTACTAGGCATGTTCATTAGCAGTTAATTAAAAACTAGACATCTGCCATAAGAAATGTGCTCAAAAAAGGATGAGTAACAGGTCTGTCTTAGTACCAATTATTATCATTACTTGCAGAGCAAAGGCTGTGTCCACTTTCAGAGGAAAATGGGAAGGTAGAGGAGAGTGCAATGATGCATACTTAAGTGACTGCACTAAAATAATTAGCCACAGCAGTGATTTTAAAAGTATCAGCTCACCCACCATTTTGTTGCAAACCTTGAAGTTCTTCATATTTGCAAAGGGAGAAAAGGAATTACAGACTCGTATTACTGTACTGTTTAGATGTAGGTTTTACTGCCTCAGATTTTTATTTCCCAGCATCTCCATAACCAAACCATAAAGACCCAAAATTTGGCATATAAAAACCAGCATTAATGTCTCCAAGCAAGCACATCCTAACAATTTTAAAGGCAGTACAGTTTTTCGTCTCCCACATTTTAGGCAAAGTCCAGCTACGAAGAGATATTTAATCAGGACTTAAAATGTGGAAATACATTTTCAATCTCTGACAAAGACTTCCAAAGAGAGTTAGCATGTCTCTGTGAAACAGTTCCTGTAATTAAACAGTGACTGGTGTCCCTTAGGTTCCTTGCTCATAAAGATAGACAATAAGCTCCTACAACCCCACTCCTCACCTTAAAGCAGCTCTGTTGAGATCTCAAACACCTGATTTTACTTTAACATCTTTTTAACTTGAATATGTTTTTAATCATTATCATTAAGCATTTAGAGCTTTCTTCTGTTTTTAAACAGACATACGATGTACTCTTCTGTATCTCTTGAAACGCACTGAATTAAAAATTCAGATGTGATTGTAAATGAACACTGGAAAAAAGGTTATGCTTTGTCCCAAACCACAATAGTTGTCTTCTCTTGTGCTTTTCTAAATAAACACTTGAAAAATAAACAAAGAAAAAAAATTCAAAAATCTTACAAGCTCCATAGAGATGTTCTGAAAAAATATCTGGAAAACACGAGTCTTTTAAAAACCTAAAATGTAAAGGACACTATTTCATGTCAATTTTTGTAAAACGGAAGAAATGAGATTTTGTTCAACTCAAGCAGACAGAAAGACGTGAGAGAAAAACATGTAATTACTGTGTTCAGTTTCATTACCATATTCACTTCCTTTCTAAAGGGACATAATCCATTTTTTTTCATTTGCTTCCTTGAATTTCATAAGGAAGTGAGAGCCTGCATCAAATGTCTGTGGTCAACCAAAACAAGACGGCTGTTGTCTGACCACATGGAGGCAGTTGATCAAGGAATAACCTTTTCTCTCACTGTTCAGAAATATNTAACCATATAAAAAAAGAAGTAACACAAGACTATGCTCCTGTCACATCCCATTTTTTCCTTCATCTTAAAAAAACCAAAAACCCTGCATGCACAACCCACAGCACCAGGAGTTAAATTTGGCAGGAGGAAACTCTAAGATGTTAATTAATGCTTACATTTAATTTTCTGTAAGTACTTTCCAAAAAGTATTTCAGCTACATGGAAGAACATATTTCAGGACAACAAACAATAGTTTGGAAGAATATAACCACATTCTTCTGCAAAAGTGACTGTATCCATGGACATGGGAAGAGTAACATATACCATCTACTTAAGACTTCTGGTATGTCTTTGATATGGCCCCTCACAAAATTTGCCATTCAAAGAAATCTTGCCATTCAAAGAAACAGTGCATTGAGGGATGGATGATTATATGTATGAGAAACTGGATGCATGACTGCATCTGAAGAGTCAATGAAACTTTAACCCAAAGAGTCAATGGCTCCACTAGTGTGGAAAACACTAGTGATGTTCCTCAGGAGGGACAAAATGTGACTGATACTACTCAACATCTTCATCAATAACACAGGCAATGGGACTGACTGTGGCCTCTGCAAGTTTGCAGATGACACTAAGCTGTGCAGTGCAATTGATTCACTTAAGGGAAGGGGTGAAATTGAGATGGACTTTGACAGGCCTGAGAAGTGGGACCATCTCATGAGGTTCTCATGAAGTTCTACAATGCCAAATGCAACGTCTGGCACCTGAACTGTGACAATTCCTAGACTGGGGGATGAAGGGCTTGGTGAAAAGGACTGGTGGACGCTAGAAGATGATAAATCGTTGGATTATTGCATCTGCAGCCCAGAATGCCAACTGGATGGGATGCAGCAAAAGAATTTGGCCAGCAGGTCAAAGGAAGTGATTCTGTCCCTCTTCTTTCCTTTACATCATGAGATGCCTACAGGAGTACCATGCCCTACTCTGGGGTCCACAGTGCAAGAAAGACATTAACCTTCTACAGCAGGTTCAGAGAAGGCCCACAAAAATGATCTGAGATGGCTGGAACATCTTTCCTAAAAAAAAGACAAAGTCTTGTCCTGAAGGCTCCAGGGACACCTTACTGTGATCTCTGTATAGCAAGTGGGTCTGTAAGAAAATGGAAAGACTTTTTACCAGGGCTACAGAGGCTGCAGTTTCACACTGAAGATGATAAGTTTACATAGGATACAATGACAAAACTTTGTATGTTGTGGGTGATGAGACACTGGATGCCCCATCCCTGGAAGTGCTCAAAGTCAGGCTGATGGGATTTTGAGCAACCTATCTCATGGAAGGTGATGGAGGAGTTGGACTTGGTCTTTGAATGTTGCTTCCAATCTAAACTTTTCTATCACAGGTAAACAGATTTGTTTATGAAACACGAAATATGCAGTACTTACTGCTGTTTTCCAATTTTGCTTTGGCAGCAGCCGTCATGTTTCCTCGATGCTTCTACATGTTTCTTTTCCTTGATAATATCACCGCACAAAGTGTATTAATAGTCGCCACAAGACAGTTTCTTCTGACTCATTTCAACCCTTCAGTACTTCAGTACTACTGCAGCAATTTACAAAACTAAGGTCTGAGTTTTGTTTCTTTTGCTGGCAGTACACAACTGTGTAGAGTGGCTGATACACCAGACAGCTGTGATGACATACACAGAGAACTCAACAGGCTGGAAAAATGGACTCACAAGAATCTCGTGACATTCAACAAGGGCAAGTATCCTGCACTAGGCAGAACAATCTCATAAACTCGTATTAGGGTCCACACAGCTAGAAAGCAGATTTGCAGGAAAGATCCCTCTGTATCAAATTGTGCATGAGCCAGCAGCAATGTTCCCTTGTGGAAAAGCAGGTGAATGGCACCTTGAGCTGCATTAGACAAAGTATTTGCCAGCAGGTGTAGGGAGAGAGATCTTCTTCTCTATTTATCACTGTTGAAATGACAGCTGGATTACTATATCCTGTTCTGGATTTCTCCTTACAATAAATGTGAACAAAACATTCATGGATAGAGAGCATCCAATAGTATGTCTAGAGATGGTTAAATAGTCCCAGGTCTCTCAGCCCTTCCTCTTATGACATACCCTAGTCCCTTATCTTTATAATCCATCACTGTACAGCCCAATCACAAGACAAGAGGCAATGGGTGCAGATTAAGACATGTGAAGTTCATCTGAACAATAGAACACATTTTTTGACCGAGCTCTTGCACAGGCTACCCAGGGAGCTTCAGAGTTTCCATCCTTGAACATAATCAAAAGCTGGATGGACATGGTCCTGCATAACTGGCCCTACGTGGTCCTGTTTGAGCAGGAGCAAGTAGACTAGATGACCTCCACTGGTCTCTTCCAACCCTATCAACTTCATGAGTCATGGACTGCAGAATCACAGAATACCTGAGGCTTCGAGGGACCACAGGAGGACATCTAGTCCAACCTCCCTGCTCAAGCCAGGTCATCCCAGAGCACATGGCACAGGATTGTGTCCATGTATTTCTTGAATATCTCCAGTGAGGGAGACTCCACAACCTCTCTGGAAGACCCATTCCAACACTAGGTCACCCACAAAGTAAATTTCTTCCTTATATTCAAATGGAATTTTCTGTGCATCCATTTGTGACAGTGGCCTCTTTTGCTATTGCTCAGTACCACCATGCAGAGCCTGTATCCATCCTGACACCCTCCCTTCAGATACTCACAGCCACTCATGAAGACTGCCCTCAGTCATCTCTTCTGGAGGCTCAACAGGCCCAAGTCTGTGAGCCTTTCCTCATAAGTGAGATGCTCCAGTTCCTTAATCATCTTTGTAGCCCCCCTGATAGTGACAGGCCTGTCACTAGACCATGTGCCAAGCCTTACTGCTTACTGTTGTTTCCCCTGTTTAAACAAGTTTTAGAAAAATGAGTCAGGTACTATATTTTCTTAATATTCTAACTACTTGCTTTGAAATACTTATTTATTTTGGTCAATCTGGTTTCCTTGCTTCCTTGTCTTCTAAATCCTTTATTCTGACAGGAAGAAAGCCACACTCTATGACAGTAAAAAAAAAATTTAAGTGCCCACCACCGCAGGTCTAGCTACTGAGCCAAGAATGTGGGTTTGTAGAATTTGTTTGAAAACTATCCTTAAGTGAACAAGCCACAGTGCCTAATGTGGGAAGAGATGTCCCTTCAGAAACAAAGAATAGTGTCTTCAGCAAGTCTCTTCTATCTATAAACCACATGAAATGTCATTGTACTACAGAAATTTAAGTCCCTAAAAGGACTACATTGGCAAAAGCTATTCAAAGCCATATATTTCACACATATAGAATTTGTGTGGCAGTGGCATGATTATTTAAAGGTCCAGCTGTCCCATGGGTAAAATCCTGCTCCTTTCTCATGCTTTATTAAAGGAGGTGTATAGAGTAGTGTCTTAGATTCTCCACATTGACTTTTCCACTCCCACAAAAAAAGCAAATGAAACCTCACAACTTTACTAGGAAGAGAATTTATGTCAGAGCAAATATCCAAGTCAGAAAGAAGAACTAAGTCTGTTAAATTTCTGAGCAGAAACCTCTTCAAAGTTCTTCCCATTTCCTGTTTTTGCTTGTTCAGACAACACAAACCACACTACTAAGTATCAATTGCACAACAAATTGCACATTTTTAAGCAGTAAAGGGTTGCACAAATGGCCTCTCATAAAACAGAAAACTAATGCTATACTGGGATAAAGGCAGCTTGCCACACACATTCCCCAAACAGTCCTTTGTCCACAAGTTAATTTCAGCTCTAAGGTAACTAAGACGGAGAAGTTGTATTTCAGTGATCCACTGATACAGTGATTATAAGTACAGTAAGCCTTTGTGTCACTTTAACTCTTAAAAGGAAAAGATACGATACAGAAGGTTGAGCAATATGCTCAAAGTAATCCACAAAGCTACTTCAAATGGCATGAAGACTAGCTGGAAGCCTGTACCCCAAGTTTCCAAGTAACCCCAGTATTGTTTAACTTGTTCATCAGTGACTTGGACAAAGGGACAGATGTCTCCTCAGCAGGTCACTGACAGCACAAAGCTGGGAGCAGTGGCCAATACCCCAGAGTGCAGCCTTTCAGAGGGACCTCAGAAAGGTGGAGAGATGGGCAGAGAGGAACATTGTGAAATCTGACACAGGCAAATACAGGATCCTGCACTGGGGAGGAATAACCCCATGCACCAGCACAGGCTGAGACTGATCTCTTAGAAAGTAGCTCTGAAGATAAGGACCTGGGGCTCCTGGTGGACAACAAACTGCCCATGAGCCAGCTTGCCCTAGTGGCCAAGAAGACCAGTGGTGTCCTGGGGTGCATTAGGAAGAGCATTGCCAGCAGGACAAGGGAAGTGATCCCGTCCCTCTACTCAGCCCTAGTGAAGCCTTCACCTGCTGAAGTTATTAAAGTGATTAGGGAAATGGAGCAATGTATGAGGAAAGGCTGAGAGAGCTGAGCCTGTTCAGCCTCAAGAACAGATGACAGATGGGTGCTTATCAGTGTCTGTGAGTATCTGAAGGGAGGGTCTCAAGCTGATGGATCCAGGCTCTGCTTGGGGGCACTGAACAGTATCATTGCTGAGCAATGGGAACAAACTGATGCACAGGATGCCCCACTTGAACACGAGCTAGAACTTCTTTCCTGTGCAGGTGACTGAGCGCTGGCACAGACTGTCAAGAAAGGTTTTGGAGTCTCCCTCAAGGGAGATATTCAAGAACCATCTGGACAGTACTGTGCCATGTGCTCTAGGATGACTTGGTCTGAGCAGGGAGGTTAGAACAGATGTCGCCCTGTGGTCCCTTCCAACCTTACCTATTCTATGATTCTGATTCTGCATATGTATTCTTCAGCTTGCATTCTGAATTATTTTCTATTTTTATGAGAAATTTGAATTTTTTCAGTGTGGAGAGAAAAAAAAAAAAAAGTCTTCCTATACCCAAAAGGCTTGGGCTGCTCTTAATTGTATGGCCAGTACTAGTACACACAGTACTTTTTCTTACTCATGAGATCCCACTCTTAAATTTTAATACTGTAGTTAGTTTTACACATACAGAACTAAGAAACATATGTTCAGTGCTTCCCAATGTAATTCAAAAAGCATTTAAAAATTAAGATTCAAGGGTAACTTATTAACCATTGATTAGTTTCCATATTATCACTATACATCACAAGGGAGAAAAGACTCTTATCTTCCCTTTAGCACAAATCTGAGCAGCAACTCCTATCTTCACTTCACCTTCCTGTCTAATTGTAAACAGGTAGGTTTCATTGCCTTTCCTTTTGGCATCTTCCAGGGCAAGCCTAGGTACCAGAATTAGAAAGGTAAGAGATAATACATTTCAGATCACTTCTGTAAACAGTAAATGACAGATGTGGGTGACCCCACACAAATTATTCACCTCCGCACCCAGTGAATAAGACCATCAGCTGTTTTTCCACTAAAGTGATCGGCAATTAACTATTTAGCTAATTTTTAGTAGTAATTCTTAAATGGTAGGATTTCCCCACCATCATAGATGGAATAATTATATAGCACTGCCAGCAGGATTGGTCCTCTTTACGCTGTGGAGCCTCTATGCATCATCCTGCCACATGCAGGCAGAGCTCTGCAGTGAAGATGCAGGGCATTCCCAGCAGATGGAATTCTTCCAGTTCAGTGACATCTTTTCCCCAAGGTGCATTAACACTCCACTACTATAGCTGCACCCACAAAAAGGCCTGTGCCAACAGAAAAAGCTTCCTTCCTCTGTGCTTTTAGGCAATGCAAGTCAGCCTAAAACTCTGCAGGCTGTACCCCGTGCAGCCCCACTGAAGCATGAGTAGAACAACACAATAAGCACCCCACAAAATAAAGAAGTCTTTTTGCTAGTATAACTTTTGTATGTGTGTACAAACACACCATATTTTATGTGACATATACACAATATTTTACATCTTAATATCTCATTAATATATTGTTACATACAACACATACTATATATTAGATATACATGTGCTATATATATATATATGTTCTGTGTATATTACATATATATTGACTGTTTATACTTCTACATAAAAATATAGATCTTTAGTGTGTTTGTACATATAAAAAATGTGTACTCCCAGGGCTTGTTTAAGAACAATTCCTGTCTCAAACACCTCACAGCAAAAGAAACAAGCCAACACAACCAAATAGAAATTAATCAGAAGACCATGTTATTAAGGGCCTTTGTATTAACTATGTTATTTGCCTTGTTTTTAACTCAGATAAAATCATGGGGTTTTTTTCTTTTCCTAGACTAAGTTTTGAAGAAATAAGGGATAAACAGCAAAGCAGAAGGCAACCAGGAGAAAAGGACTGCCACAATGCAAGAATCAGACAAGTCTTTGTAAAAAACAGATGCCACAGGACAAGAAGGGTAGAGTCAGAGTCGCCACAGAAAAAATGATCCTTGCTCGGGAAAACATGTCTCTACCAAAGGATTTCCCAGATTCTGTAAAAAAGTAACAAATCCAGAATCACAGTCTAAGTGTCACAGAAGATGACCTTAAAATCTCCTGGTCCAGATAAGACAAAGGTTGGTTTTCTGAAACCCTTCACATTCCTCTATCACTGTCAGTCTAAGTCAGTCCAAGAACAAAGCTTTTCTTTAATTTTAGACTAGTACATACTGCCTTCTCTAAAGGCTCAGATGCAAGCCTGAAGTCCCTAGAATGAAGCTGTCAGCACACACTGCTTCTGCTCTGCAGAAACTGCCAGCACATTTAATTTCTGCGGCAACCATAAATTCCTGCTATTACTCACCTTCTAACCTCAAATCTACGTATTTGCCTTTTTAGCTACTGTTAGCATACCACCACCATCCAACAACACTTCAAAAGCATGCTCCTACTGCAAAGCTGCCAAAAACAACTAGTGCAAGCATGCACCAATTTGGAAATGACTTACAGATATTACTCTAGAGGGTTTTATTACTGACGTATGATTATCTTAAAAAGTATTTATTTTCCTTCCAGGCTCTTTTCGTCTCCAGAAATTTAACTCTTGCTGAACATGACAGAAATGATTAAGTAGCAAGGCTTTTCGGTAAATTAAAGTCCAGAACTTAAAAAGAAGATTTGAAATTATACTCACTACCCTTTTGTCCCAGCTTTTACTAATTACAAAAACACTTCAGAGACACCAAAAATTGAAATATATAACAGTCAAAAGAAAAGCATTACACCAATCTTTATTCAGTGTTCCAGGGCAGGACCAGAATCTTGTGCATTTTCTCTACATCCCATAACATCTTTGACACATCAAACAACAATTACTTCTGAACATGCATTTAGACACTTCTGCTAATTCTTGCTTTTACTCCCTCACTACTGCAGTTTTTAAGTACTCAATCGAAAGAGCCAATTAAGCCAGCACCTTTCTAAATAGTACTAAATACTGTTTCAAGCAGTTGAATTTCAGGCAATTAACTATTACACAAGATAGCAACCTTGGCAGTTCAGTAACTACTCTGAAAACTTAAAAAATAATGCAGTTACAAGATAGCAAAAATTCTGCAATTGAAACAAACCCTTGTGCATATTGAAGAGTTATGGCAAAATACTGTGAAAACTGTGTCTGTCATGCCTTTACTATTTCCTAAAGTCATCCTAACTGCCTATGCTAGCTAGTCTCTCTCTGCAGAGGAGTAAGGAAGGCAAACTTCCTGTTTGTCCTCCCACGCAGTCCTTATCTCAAGTCTATCTTGCCCTTCCTCCATGAAAAACACAGCTAGCAGGTAGCTGTTTACTTGAACATTTCCAATGTTTATATTTACAGTTGTCCTGGCTTAGGGAAAATTTTGGGAGGACATCTCCAAATGGAGACCCTCTAGACAGCAAATTAAGCACCCCCTTTCCCAACCGGTTTGGGAAAAAATTTCCTTTGAGAAAAGCAGGAATAACTGTTTCTTCAATAAGCAAAGTGTTCACAAGCACAAAAAATTAATAATATTAAACAATAAAACCTCTCTTTGTCCTGAAGAGATGGTAAAATTGAGCAAGTCCTTGCCATTGGGTGTAGCTCAGCTCACCCACCCTCTCATCAGTTCCTCCCTCAGTGCTGAAAAATGCTGTTCTGGGCCCCAGTGGGCCACAGGCATGAGATCCAGGTGTTTTCAGTCCAGAACAGGTTTAAACAGTTCCAGCAAAAATTAAAAAACAGTCCAGGGAACTCCTCTGCCTCAGCTAGCTAAACTAACTAAAGAGCAAAGGAGAGCTCTCTCTCACTGTGGTCGGCAGACAACACCATCCAGGAGCAGAATGCTGGGGAGCAAGTGCAGTTTCTGAAAACAAACTCTGCACTTCTACTCTCTCCTCTTTGCTCTCGCTTCTTTTTTCCCAGCTACACCCTCATAACAAGTCTTAAAGGTGCAAAACTAATTTCTGGGCTAAACAGATGAATGGAGATACAAACACCACCAAATCACCCCAGAAGAATGGTTCTTGTCTTTCCCTAAATCTTCCTCCACCTGCATCTTCCTCTGCACCTTCCTACTCTCAGTGACTCCATTGTTGACACTGGCACCTAGTTAGAAGTATATTTTGCCTGTGCAGTCTGCATCACTCCCATCCATGCAGTGCCGATTAGTTTACCTCAGTTTATCAGAATTTTCTTCTCAAAAATCTGTATGGTTTGTTCTTTGCACCACTTTTACTGAGAAGTAGGCCAACTTGCAACTCTATATCATTCAACATCCTAACTCCCAACAACTTTCTCTACTCCTACTCATGCTGGAATGGGACAACTCCATGAACATAACCATCCTTTGACTTTACTCAACTAAGTCCTTTACATTTCATTTCTCATATGCAGTCCAACCTGAATTTTTCCTTTGCCTGCATCAACCAATTCTCCTTTCTCATGCAACTCCTTGCTGCTCCAAACGTAACATATTTCCAACTGCTTTCCAGTAGTTTCCAAGTACTGAAGGTTATATCACATTTTATCTCAGCCTACTGACTCTTTATCTACTCCAATTCCCTCACATATCTCACTACATATGAAAACAAAGCAGACATTTGTAAGAGAAAAAAATTATGTATATCTCTTTATTTTGTCTCGTTTTACTTAACTTTGTTTTTATGACTATTTATCACTATCTTCAAACAAGGTAAGCTATTCTGCCTACAAACATGAATCAAGAGAGGTGAGTTGAATCACTTTCTAGAGAAAGTAATACTTTCATTTCCTCTAGGATAGATTACTCTCTGGGCCAGTTACATATATGAATACACATGCATACTGCTCCAACCACATGCTGCAAATTCTTGCTTTCAACAGCACTATTCCAGCCTTTGTATCCAACTTCAGTCCCTTATATTCCAGTAAAACCATTCATTCTTTCTAAATCAGTCTAAACCAAATCAATCAGCTCTTCGATACCAAATCCTTCTAGCCACTCCTGAAACCACATGTTCCAATTAGAATGTCTTTTGTTCACTGTTATCACACACACTTTTTTCCAAACTCATTCACCTCAGCTACAAAACAGACCTGTTCTGATATCTACAGCATTCAAAGTGTACATGCTGCATCTCCAACATCCACATAGTAAACAGGAATCTAGCAAGAAGTACCAATTCACGTTTGGTACCCCACACGGTATCTCATAAGAATCTACCTCCTCTCTGCATTCACAGTTGCAGCTGCTTATTTTCAGGTTTTAGCACTAGCTAACAATATTTTTGTTTAACTGTCACACCGTCACTCCTTTCCTGAAAGCTCTCAGGCTTCACAAATTTGTAAGTGCATACTTGATCTCATCTTTGACTTGTAGTTTAGATACAAGATCTTGATGAGAGACACCTGGGCAAGATCCATGGTGAAGCTTTTTCCACCTACCCCACATGCAGCCTTGCAAGACAGTGGAGGTCTGGTCTGCAATTCAATTCCTTTTGACTTTTGGATGCAATTTTGCCCTCTCCAGAATGACTGAGAATACCTTCTTCTGCAGAAAATTGTCTTGTACAATATTACCTTCCTCTATATTGCTGCTCCAAGATTCTTTATTTCCCATCAGTCCACAGAGAGTGGGTGCGTGGGGGTGGGTTACCAAGACAAAACAAAGTTTGGTTAACACCACTCTTTCATATTTTGCACACCTCCCAGATTTTCTCTTTAGAGTAGGTCAAGTTACCAATCAATACCACTTCTTTATTTTTCCTCCAAGCTTAGTGGCACTAACAGTAAAACTCTGACTGACCATTGTTTGGGGACTGGTATTTTGAGAATACTGACTATCATGCTGACAAATACCTTCCTCCCTTGCTATCTTCTCTAAACTGGTAAATTAAGTCGGGAATTGTATTCTAAACATAGAATTGTATTCCAAATGTAGCTACCATGAAGCCTAGGATAAAACTAAGATTTCTATGTGTTCTAAAATATGAAGAATAAACCCAGGATATTGCTACACAATAGAGCTCCTATTGCCAGAGTTCAGTAATTTTGACTTGGAGTTACTGGGAATATATGTTAAAAGTGAGGAGAGTGTCTTGTGCTCACTAGATCTCATTTTATTTAATTTAAAAGAACTAGGCAATTTCCCCTCCCTCAGCACACAATGCAGATCATGGCTGAGAAGGATCTAAAGTAATGCTACAGCTGCTTAGCTCTTCCCTTGCACTAAATTCTGCATTCATTTCTGCTCTAGTCTGTATTTCTATTTTATAATGAAACATACAGCCTAGTTATTTATAGGCTTTCTAAGGATTAACTACACACTCATAAGAATAAACCCTCAAGAGGTTAACCTCATCCTCTTAAGCTTCACACACTACAATCCCAGAGATAGCTGGCAACCACAGCCAAGAGAGAAAAAATAATCCCACATCTTGCTAATCCTTTAGCCAATCACCTCATGCAACAGTGGAGAGGCCTCTCGGAGGCCAACAACTCAATCTGTCTCAGAAGCACTGTCAGTCCAAAAGATACATATTTCACTAAATCATTAGCAACCCACCTTAACAGGAAAAATAAGACATACCTGCCTTGTTAGTAGTATGCCAAAATCATGCATCAAAAACGCAGTGCCAAAGAAAGTTTCCAGTTTGCTGATTGTATTTCTTATTCAGATATTTGAACATTCTACTCATAAAACTAGTTTATTGATTAGAAAGTAAATCTAATCTTGCTTTGTTCACACCTAGACATACCAATTTAACTGTCACTTATACTCCTTAACACAAACCTTTTACTTGCTAGATATATCTCAAGAAAACACCCCCACAAAAGCCAAGCAAACAAGGAAACAAAACCCAAAAAAACCAAGCTACCCACAAAGAAGCCAAAACAACTCTTCAAGTTAAATCATAATAGTCTACCAAATTCTTTCATACCATAATCTAGATTATTCCTTAACCACAGAAGTGGACACTGCCTGTAGCAGTGCCAAGGAGTTAATGGGGGCACTTACCCTTTTAGTGAGGGTTTCTGCTTTGTTCATTATTTATCTAGCAAAATTGCTACTTCATTCTACTCTAATATAATAAATATTAAATGGAGCTATTTTTAAAAAATTTAAAGGAGATTGTTTAGCCATGCTGCTACTCCATGGCTGAAAGTAAAAACCTTCATGAACATGCAGGATAAATGTAAGGCCAGGAGTATGACTTAATAACCAAACATCATCCAAGGCTTTTTCCTGAAGTAAGAATTTTTAATCAACACAGAGGATTAGCACTGCTTGGAAGCTCACTGAGTCCAACTATATTACTTAAAAAAATGTGTCAATTTATTCATTCTGTTTTGTACGTGCTTAACATACACCTATTCTAAAGCCCAGCTTTTGATTTTGTAGTCAAATTCTCTGAAAAATCCTAGTCCTGACAGACCGCAAGTCTCTATCCTCACAGCCTGTCAACTGACAGGCCTCTCTCTTTCTAACTGGAAATAAAAAGTATAAAATAAATATAGTTCAAAATAATTTTGTATTTCCAAACATTATTCCCAGTAATTAAAAGATCTTCATTCCCTTCCAGAACTCACATATTGCACAAGAGTAACAGGAATTTCTCTAATTGAAGGAAGCCAATTGGGAAACTCTTGAATCATGTGGTGTCAGGAAGCAATGGCCCTTAAGGACAGAAAGGAAGAGGGGGGAAAAAGGCAAATCCTGGCAAAAATGCAGAATTTTATTAGTCAAAAGAAACCAGGCAAGTTAGTACCAGCTAGCAAAATGAAATTTCCCTGCTATCCTCATTAGAATTATCATATGCGTATGCATATTGTATGCTTCTGTGACACCAGAAGCCCATTGATTGTATCTTCTACTGTTACAGATTGGTCCAGCCTATTTGCACCCTGAAAAGAAGTTTGATGATCTTTCATGCCCATAATAGGTGTCCAAACCGTTGAATTGCTATATCTTTTCTTATCCTGAAAGACAGTGCACTTTAGCAGCATGGCCTTTCATTGTTTTTTACACCAGGTCGGGCCCCTGAACAATACTGACAGCTGCTATCAAACTGTGCCGTGCTCACCCTCAGTGCAGCTGCTGCTTGTAGGAACAGACAGGCTTCTGATGTGTCCTCCCCTCTGGGGAAAGGGCTTGACACCCTGAGTGCTCAGTGAGAGGGAGCAAAGGTCCACTGAATTGTCAGCCTGATTTTATGCTACTCAGATTTTCCAGGACATACACTGTCCCTTTCAAACAAAACCAAGCATATGTCAGAGCATGAAACTTATTGTGTGGCACAAGGTTAACTACTGATTAATAAGACTGAAAAAGATCACTGGGACATACATCTAATTTTGGCATCATTGTAAATGCATGCATCTATGTGGTCAAATTTTGTGCCCAGCATGTTAATTTCCTCATTCACAGTTTTGGATTTGTATGGAATCCTTCAGAAATTTTTCACACGAGATATGAAATTATTTCTTCAGGTAAATCTTAGATAATTATAAAACAAGAACAAAAGAACCTACTATTCCTTATTCCAAAGAGCTTCCCTCCCTGCTCCCCCAAAAAACCTTAAGTTCTTAATTGCATGTGGCACTTGTAGATCCTACGGCTTTTAAGACTGCATTGTGTAGACTTTAAAAAGAAGCAGATGATATGCCTGAGATAGCAAAATTTGGTTTGTCTAAGTAGCATTATTTTAGGCGAGTAAGAATCTTGTATAATGTATTTTAATATGTTCCCTCTTACTGCATAAACTCTTTGTTAAAACTGGTTCATAACGAAGGGTTTTTCATACCATTTTTATCCTTAAGAAGCAATTTGTTTTAAAAAATGCAAGAAAGTACGGTTCACTAATCTTCGCTAATCGAATACCACATATGTACATGTGGTGTATTTCAAAGATCAAATCAGGTATTCATAAACTAATTCATTACACAAGCAAAGCATAGAGGAGATTCTGACAAATACAGATGTAATTGTGTGGGTTTCTAAGATGTGATTAGCAAATCAACTAAGTAACAGTCAAAATTTGATATGAAGGAAAAACAGCACAGATTTGAAGGGGGGGGTATGTTTATGCAAAGCTAATCTGTCAAGTGTAATAAAGCAGCTTGAATAAAATTTAAGCTGAAAATCCACTGAAGCTCCCCATTTCAGGGAGGAAAAGCTATTAAAAGGAAATGAAGGTCACCCTCCCAGTTTATTTCACCTAATTGACTGCCAATAGCTTACCACAGGCAAACCCACTGCAGATCTGCAATTGAGAAACTGATGAAAGGAGCATTTTCAAGCTGAGGCTCATTCTTTTAATCCTCCCTCATTCCTATTTTTTTTTCCATCTCCAGTTGGGATGTAATTTTAAGCACAGATGGATTAACTGGTTCCATTGTCTGTAGACGTCATTGGACTATGGCACTGTTAATCCGTACAGCAGCATGTCTAATTATCATTACAAAGTGTCTGAGGGAACTATAAAGACCAGCAGGGCATCTTCTCACAAGCAATTAACATAAATTGATAAATGAGTAATTTGAATCCGCTCAAGGCGCTCACATATGAATAAAATCAGAAAGGACAGGTTCTTGTTTCGGCTACTTCTTTCACTTAGTCAGAAGGGCAGAAAACATGAGAAATATTCCAGACTTAGTGGCAGGGGAAATGAACTCATACAGTGGAAAGAATGTATGGTTCAAAAAGTTCATTAATACAAAGCAAATGACTTGTGATTGACAACCAGTCACAAGCAAGTAGTATTAACTTTTTTAGCATATTTAAAAGCACATTCTTGGTGAAAGGCTATTAGAACACTGTGTCAGACAATTAATACTACTTCAAAAGCAAGTGAAGTTTCTATTCAGTAGCTTGCTAATTTAAAATTCATGAAAGATTCACAAGAAAGGGAAAGAAAGAAGAATGAATAGTTGTATAAGCTCCAAGAACTCAAGTGTCACAAAAAGCATGATGAAAAAGTATCTAGCTCAACTGACATACAATACCCATAAATAAACAAGCAACTCTCCTAAAACTATATTTCTTGCAGAAAAGTTTTGTTACATGCAGCACTGCTGGACAAAATTATGTTCTGAAAAAGTAAAACCATTACCTTTATCTCTGCTAAAAATCTGTGTGAAGCAAAAAAACTTCAGCAACACTGGGCATAAAAACGGTGTTAGATATCAAAATATTAAGTTTATTTTAAAAACAGCAAAGCAGTAAGATATGAAAGCAAGTTATACACACTGTAGGAGGTAGACCTGGAAGGCCACGTACCCCGATGATGGCATTCAGTTCAGCCATGGTCACTTGTTTGGCACGTTCTACAGCTTGGGCCACTTGTTGCTGATGCTGTTGAAAGAAGAAGGGGTATAAGGAGGAATTTTGTTAAGGTATTACCACATCCTATCAAACCAGGTTCACAAATACTTCAATAACCACTCTGTCTGCAGAAGCCCACACTACCCATTACAAGACATCTTATGCAGGTAAAAGGTAACAATGCCCTATTTTTCACCTGTTCTAAAGGAAAGAAGAGACCTGAAGGCAGCCAGCTTATCTCTTACCCTACATCCCCTCATTATTAGTTTTCTGGCAAACAAATAATAATTTTTAACTGAGCTGACAGGATGTCAACTTTACACTAGTTTCAATTTTAACATTTATAGCCTCTGTGCCCACATAGCAAAACCAACTGAAATTTCAAACAGGGAAAACTGACCACTAAAATCAGGAATTACAAATCCTCTTTGTACAAATGTAGTGTTTGAAAATAACAAGTTTCAAAATGTAACACCAGCTGCCCACAACATGCTAAAATCACAGCCATTCCAACCAAATGTAGGTTTACAAACTTAAATAGTATTTTGCGTATGAGCTAAAAACCTCACCTTTGATATAAATTATGTAGAGAACACAAGCTTATTTCACTAGATCTACACTTGATAACTGAGTATCTAATAAACAGTCACCATGATTAAAAATGAAAGCATTTTCTTGTATTGCTACTATTTTACAGACTCCCACTCTCCTCAGGAAATGAATGAGGCTGAGCCGTTGTCACTAGTTTGAACTGAGATTTGTTAGATCAATTAGCAGGGGTTTTGCACACTTCAGCTATAACAGATGTTCCTTACATTTGTGTATTGTGATAAAATTAACATCTTAAAACTAGCTAATTTGCAAACAGAAAAACAACATAATTGCACTTTAACAGCTGAACAGTTTTACTTACTTCCTGAGACAAAAATGGGATGACTTGTGCACAAATTGTATTCAATCTCTTCGCGATTTCTGTCTATGGAGGAAAAGTATTTTGATTAAAAAACTGCATTTTAGGGGCTAGTATATAGGATCACATTAAGTTCAGACAGTGACAAAAGTAACAAAAAATTTAACCATTTTTCATACTACTCCAAATATAAATACTTAATATATAAGCCCAGACAAGGAAAGCAATTTTGTTAGCTATTCTAGGACATCTGCCATGTCTAAAGTACCTTATCTGTATACACTTTTAAGCACAAATCTGGTCCTTGTATATAGTTCATTAATAAGCAGAGCATTTTTGAAATCCATTAACTCCAAGATGAGGCCTTTTAAAAGGTAGATTTATTATTACTCAAATTATCAAGCAGCTTAACACGAAGGCAACAGGCGTAGAAGAAAAATGCTTCTTTCATGATCAATTTTATCTGTTTAGTAGAAGGTAAAACGACAAATGTACCATCAGGAATACACAAGAAATACTAAAACAGAAGTCAGGAAGAATGGAGACAAAGAGTACAGACTTCTAAAATCTATATTGAAAGACAATTAAAATAATGAAAACATGGAAAAAAATAAGATCAAAAAAATGTGAGTCTATAACACCAAATTTGTGAAACCATGAGCAGCAGGAGAACAAAGTAGAACAATTAGGAACCAGTAAAGAACAGAACAATCCTTCAGTGAAATCAACAGAGATTACAGCAGGACAAAGAGTCTGAGTCCCACTTTTCAACAGCTTTATATATCTTGTACTTCTGTATCTCTCATTTTGGCATGTCAAACTAAACACTGGATTCCTGGTAGGGTAAAGGGATCTTTTTCTCTCATTACTCAGTGTTATCTGTGTTTACAGACTTTCAGACCTATGCATCTGCCCATAATTCAGAATCACTATAATAATTAACCCTCAAGGTACCTACACAATTTTCTCAGTCTTCCTTAAAAACAGCTATTTCAGTCACTGTAGCACAGTTGCACAAAACCAGAATCAGCAATCAGACAAGAACACAGCTTAAAAGACACTGAACAGCTCCTGTCAATCTCTGTCGTACAATTAACCCATAAAGGTGTTTCTTGGTTAGTTGGGAATATTTTAAGTTTTAAGACAGAAGAAACAAGTAGTCACTACTGTGAATCATTAGGCCTTCTATGAAATGACATGTATTAAAGCTGAGCAAAGATAAACTCACTTAAATGACTGTTAACAGACTAAAACGGTTAACTCTCTGCCAAGCCTTTTCCTGAACCTTCCCATAATTCTGAGATTTTTCAACAAGACACTGTGATATGTTGGTATTTATACATCAGTCACATAACAATTGCAATACAAAACCCACCTTCTAGCTTTATGTCTCAGGTGATTTGGGATCTACGTACAATTAGCAAGCTTTAACATCTTCCTCCCAACCTCTGACAGGGAAAATTCATGATGGCATCCAGACCTGTAAAACACCACCTCCTCTCTCCTGACAAGAAGCACTTCACCTGACCGAAGCCTGATATTTGACACACTCGCTCTATAAAGTTTTGCAGAAGCTTCCAAGGAAGTTTTGGGATGGTTTACTCCTAGGATTAAAAGGTTTCCCTTAACTAAGGGCAATGAAGTGACAGTTGCTTTACAGGAAATCTTTAGCCGCTGCAACAATGTGAACATATCTCTACTCTCAACTGCAACAGGTATCATTTCACAGAGTGCCACAGGGCTCTTTTCCATTCTGTCTGGGCCACAATCATAAAACATGTATAATTCTATGTTTAGCCTTTAGTATTAGTACTACATACATAATAACAAAGTTGTTACCAGCTTAACTATTACTGGTTGTCAGATTTAACTGTTACCAAATCTGGTGGCATTTCCCTGTTAAAGGAAAAAAAAAAAAAACACCAAAAAAAAAAAAAAAAAAAAAAAAAAAAAAAAAAAAAAAACCACCAACCAAACAAAACCCCACATGTACTAATAGGCATTTTTCCACATATCTAGTATATCTCTCCAGAAGACATGGTACATCATGGAAAGGTACTCTGTTGCATAGCACTCTGTTTGGCTGATGTTTAGCTAAGATGTTTAAGATCCAAGGACTTAATTGCCTAGACCAATGGGATTAACTTTGTTTTTCAGGCAGAAAAAGTATGAATCATGGCATGTGACAAGAGGGGATAGAGAAAGAATAAAAGTAAGGAACTCACTCGGTGTCTACTGAAAAGTTCTTTGGCCTGTATGGTCTACACAAGGGTCTCCCTATTCTGAGGTAAATGTCCTTATTATTGCTATAAGAAAACAAAATGCAATCCTATTTTTAGTAAAGTCTGTAAAACATGCAAATTATCCATATTAGTGGATTTTTCTGTCCCAAATATCTGAGCTACACTGTAATAACATAGCATACATGACATCAAGCAGTAAGATAAAAGAATGCATTTTAACGTGCATCAGGTTAAAACTGCCTTCCAATGAAGATCAACTACATGTTTTCTATAATTTATTTTCTAAAAATGATTATTTTTCTAAAATAATCAGATTTTGCCCTTTCCACACAAATCTTCTGTTAAAGTTATTGTCCCACTACTATCACACATGATTTAGCGTCAGAAAAGAAAAAAAATGTATATTCTTCTTAATTTGTCTTTACCAGCACTAGGCATTGGTGACCATATATGAACAGCAACCTTAATTCAACTACAGTGCTAGATAAACTTACATGTACATGTCATGAAATAAGTTTGAGATTTCTTGCTGTTGTTACAAGTGCCAGTCAAGAGACATCTACACTGCAAATGAAAATGACTTTTCTATTAATCATAAAAGAAATCTGCTTGCATTTAAAAAGCAGTTTGTCTACGTTTTCACACACATGTTTAAAGTACTTAAAATTATTTATCTACTGTGCAATTTCATGCACCTCCTATTTGCTTCCCTTTAATATTAAGTAAAATATATTTTAATTCACAAACACATTAAAAAATATTTTTGTTGTCTAGCAAACTGTGAAAGTTAGGTTTTAATGCACAACTAATGTAATTTTGCTGATCAAGAGTTGCAAGTGGTTGTTTTCAGAATTAAGAAAAAGGGATATTTGTTACTTTAAATGTAAATGCAGCAGTTCAATAGACAATGCATATTTGCTTTTTAAGGTGAATTACCCTTGAGCATGCATGCTCGTGTGCCTGCAAGTGTATACACATTCATTTTGGAGCGCAAAACCCCCTTTTGAAAGAGTCAAGGACGGTTTCGTTTATCAAGACTAGACATCAGTAACTGGTGTCATTAGAGTAAGCTCCCAGACCTGGGGCTCAAGAATTTGAAAGTCTGAAAATTAAGGTACTTATCTCCTGTTTCTAGAGGCCTTCGAATGTAACATAACTATTACCTAACTGCTAATCTTGAGACATATAGAGAGGTCCTAAGGGTGAATAAACAAAAGAAACTTTGCAGAAAAGCTGCTCAAACATAGACAAACAGGGCTAATTGCCCATGTTTTGTGGCTCCTTGGTAAAGCAGGCTACAGAAGCCTGCATCTCTCCAAGTCCTCTGAGCTCTATGGCAGCTCTCAGCAAAGCATCTGAAGTGCCCTTAATTGTTTGTGTTCTTAATGCAGAGCCTCTTGAATACATTCATTTTTAATAGAGAACTTGAGTGCGAGGCCCATCAAAGAATAACAAAACTACATCATTCACTGGTTCTTGCTGCTGTAATGATTGTCTTTTGATTTATTTGCAAATGACTACCTTGTCAGACCCCTCACTGAAGTGCTACCCTCTTTTCTGAAGTACCATTAAAAATTAAACGAAGGAATTCAGCTGCATTTTGTAAAATTAAATTGAGCTGACGGATTTCTTTCTCTTGCATATTTTTTTTTGCCTCTGTTCCATTCAGTTAAGGACTTAAATGTTTTGACCTAACCATTGCCAAACTCAAGTGTTTGTACTTAAGTTTGTCTAGCTCACTTGTTAAAGTGAATTCTTGACATAATGACAAAGAACAAAGCAGCCAGACTAGTTACTAAATATAATACTCCTTTAAATAAGGCATTTTACAACGGACTTAAGCTTGTTCGTAGAATTGAAATATTTTCCCTTCTGCATTGTTATAAAAAAGTATTGATCTGTTTTCTTTTACAATAGTCTATTCCAGATAATATTGCATTTTGATAGCCTGTACTTTCCAAAGGTCCACATAACGTATCATACCTAAATGACAACAATTTCTTGAAAACGACATATTCTTGCAATGAAATTAAAAAGAAAAATAATACAAGTATCCAAATTCTATTTCACAGTATAACAAACACCCATGTGTATTTTAGTTCTAGTGTAAGGAGTCCTAGCTTATGTGAACCAACAGTTTAACTTCTGAGTGAAGAACACAGATTTCCTGAGAACTAGTTAATCCCCCTTCAGCTTCAGAGGTTTCATAGGAGTAATTTTGAGTTTGCTCCAACCAGTGTCTACCAATACACATCCCAGCAATAACTTCAGCTATAGCATCCATGGTGATTTAAGACAAAAATTAAATCTTACAACATATTATTTTACAATCACTTGTGCTGCAACAGCTGCTCCATTATTATTGCTGAGACTCACCAAAGCTGTCCAGACTTTATTTTATAAGCAATGGTTAGCTAAAATGTCCATTTTAGGTCAGAAGCTTGTTATTCTTTCCTGCACTGAACTTCCAGTATCACAAAGTTAGATCAGTTCTGAAAGCACTCTATCATCAGTTCATCAGAAGGACAGCATTATGTATTTATTTATTACATTTTCATTTATGCTATTGTTTTGATCCAATTTTGAAAATCAGATTTGTAATAAATTCAGAAAAATACAGCTTAGGAGCAACATGACTAAAAGCAAAGCAAAAAACTCCAGAGTTCTGATAATACCAAAGCAGCATGTCCTTGGTAATTCATTCCCTTCAAGCAAAAGAATGAGAGACTCAGCCTTCACTGCAC
Source organism: Cisticola juncidis (assembly GCA_013400215.1). Lineage (NCBI taxonomy): Eukaryota > Metazoa > Chordata > Aves > Passeriformes > Cisticolidae > Cisticola > Cisticola juncidis. The sequence goes on from VXBR01002371.1 coordinate 1,182,670, forward strand.
AGAAAGGCTGTTAAAACACATTCACGAAAGCTTTAGAAAGTAATCCTTAAGCACTCTGCCTCTGCTTACACTTTCAAGACTTAGAAAGCCAAGTACAACACTGAACTCTTCCTGGAAGCACAACGTGTAACACAGTAATCCACTGGAGAGGAAAGGTCAATGTTGCACTTTTGGTCATTACTGAATCATTTGAGACTATCTGTGGTGGGGATGAGAAGAAAATCGAAGCCTGTGAGAATACTGCAAATGGCTTGACCTCAGCCCAGTTTTCATCTCCATCTGTCTATAAGGCATGTGAATAAAAGCCCTCTTTATGGGACACGCTTGACCATTCTTTTATAATCCCTGCTGATTATGAGATCCCAGAGCTCATTCAAATATGCAAATACTGGTGAAATGCAGCAAGAAACTGTATAGTTTTGTCTAGTACTGAGGTTTAATACCAATTAATTGTTTTAACTTTTCCAATAGTATAACTGAAACAAGTAGCGCACTTACATGACAAAGCTTTTATTCTTTTTGTTATCAAGATCTTCAAAAACAATAGAAAGCACACACATTCAGAGAGTAATTAAAGAAAAAGACGTATTTCACTGTGCTTAGCTTTCTGTGTCCTTTGTTAGTGCTTGCTATACCAAGACTCTAGCATCTCCAAAACTTTGCTGCTAAGAATTCAGGGGATGAGGGGATGTTGGAGTTATAATTAAATCTCAAAACTTAAACACTCTAAAGCTTCAAATGATTAAGGCTAGCATTCTGTGAACTTTGCTATTCGTGAGTTATTGAATCCAGGTTGAGCACAGAGATATGCATATATTATGAATGCCCTTTTATTTAAAATTAATACACTACATTTCAGTTTGGCAATGGCTGCAAAAGGAAAAAAAAAAATAAAGGCAACATGCCTTTTAAAAGTTTAGGCCCCCCTAGTATATCAATGTCAAACAACAGCGTGTCAAGCTAAGATTCAATTCAGGTAAGTGCCACTGCCAAATTTTCTTGTTCCCAGACGTGCTTTAAGATTATTTTATTGCTTAAAATTTAATTTGTTCCAACTTGAGTTTCCATGACAACGTTGGATAACCCTGCAAATCATTTGGGTAATTGGATATCTTATCTTTCTATTGCTCTCAAATCCAATGATTCTGGAAGAACTGCAGCAGCCAATCAAATTTACAGGCCTCCTGAGTAATAGACTTGCACAAGTAGCCACATCCATCTCCCCTTTACTGCCGTACTAACCAACCTGTGACAAACTGCGGAAGTCGGCCTTCCAACTGTATTTTAAATTATAAACACTGTCATCACTAATACTCTCACCAATAGGATGGAATGGGAAGGTTTATTCTCAACAGATACTTGATATTCAATTCGACAAGAAGCAATGGGTAGCATTCATTTCAGCAACAGAAATCATCTCTGTACTTTGGGCATAAACTTCAATTTAGCATGACATATAATTCATAAATACAGTTTTCCTTCTGCCCCACATTTTAATTGTGAGATCAGTCATCCACAAGATGATATTAAAATCCCAGAAGACTGGGATGAAAAATCTTTAGCAAAGAAAAAAACAAAACACCACCATATCGTAAGTGGGAGTGGGGAAAAGAAGAAGTAGAACAAATTTAACAGAATAAAAATTCAAGACTATAAAGCCAGAGAATGTGACATAGTTTCCAAAGTGAATTTAGAGGACTTTAATTCAGTACCTCTTAAACTCATAAACTACTTTTATCTGAATCCTCTTAGATGTTAATTTAAATTACAGAAAGGTCACATTAATTTGAACATAAGCTACATACGATGCACAAGACAACAGCTACAGTTGCCAATTATCTACTACAGATTTGGATACCATTCAAGTGTAAAGTGACTGGATATATTTCAGATGTGTAATTTCAAAGCTTTAGAATAATACAGAGAGGCTCTGTGTAACTCTCAATGAACCACTGTACACAACTGCCCATCCCATTTACAGCTGTAAATCCTGTTGAAACAAAGCCAACTGGCAACAAAGAATCTGTTGTTGTCAGGATGTCAAAGTGCTCCTTTTGCATATCTTCACTATGTCAAGGCTCTTCTTAAACTTGGCTAAAGAGGGCAGTTACCACATTTCTCCTTTAATCTAACTTTAGCCCATCTTGCTTAAGCACTCACAACTACAAAAGGTGTGTTTATCTAAATTTTAGTTCCATTGTTTAGTTTCCAAGCCTAAGCTAACCTTAAACACACACAGAAGTATTTAAATCTCTTAAGTGAGCACAAGGCTTTGTTTTACTTTCAAGCTGTTTTCCAGGACACAGAGTTCCCACTTTATTTGGAGTCCAAGAGATGCTGAGCAAATCAAAGGCTGACTCCAATCCAGAAGAGGTCTTTTCAACCTTTGCCTCCAGGGACACAATTTCTTTGAACCATACTGCAGACATTTAGAGACCTGCCAAACATCTCAACAACTATTCAGGCAGAAAACATTACTATAACACAAAGTGGGAAAGGGCCAGCTTAGTAGACCACTACGTCAGGGAGCTAAATAAACTCACAGGAGGATTCCATCCAGTAGGAGAACAGCCCAAAGTATCAGGAGAACCACGATGGGAGCAGAGGTTTTTGGGAGAAACATAAGCTATCAATGAATTCCCCTCTTCTCATCTGACTACACTGTAACAAGTGGTTATGGTGCTCTATAGGCAGCACGGTCTCCAAAATTACCCAGCACACTTTGCAGTATTATCTTTAAGGTCACTAAGAACTTGATTTACTCTGGACAACTGAGCAACACTGCACTACACAGTAACAAGGTGGAGACAAAGAGAACAGAAAAATAAAAGAGCATAAAAAGCCTATCTGTAACTGCTACACTCCTACCAGGAAAGAGCACCAGTGTCTCTTCATTTAGTTTAAGATATTTTTTTAAAACTACTTCCTATTTTGCTCTCAATCCCATAAGCCATACTGGAATCTCTACAAATATCTTTTCAGTACTTGTCACCCTGAGCCACTTGATTGGCATAGCAGTAGAAAGTCAAAGTTCTTACACAGCTGGAGAAGTACCTGGAATAACAGTTTCTAAAAAATTAGAGCATAAAGTTCCTCAAACCAAGAACATAAAGATACAGTATGCAAGTCAATAACAAAGTTTCCAGTCAGGGTTCTGTCCTTATCAACATTCAAGTAAGACTAACAGCAGTAGGACTAGAATTTATTTACTAGAACAATAAATATGCCATCTAAGAAAAAAAGAAATATTAAGACAAGGGTCTGAATTATGGGGAGGGGGAAAAACTAATCACTGTGCTACAATTAGATTTGAAAAATAACTACTTAATTAAGCATACCAACTAAGCCACATGTACTACTCTATTTTAAATGTAGTTTCACAATTTTAAAATACTTAGTATATTCACAGTTCAGTTTCAAAAATCTATCAAGTCAGAAAAACAATTTAAACACTCATTCATATCAATGCTTCAGGTGCCATCAGGTGACTCACTAATGAATAACAAGTTAAGAGGGATTGACAACTCCTTTGATAGTAACTAGCAGAACTACCCACCACATAGGATTTGCAAAGAAGGTGAACATAATGAATATTTTCCCTGTGTAGCGAAAAAGGTACACAAATCTTTCAGCAAAACTCTGGGAGCATGACAGTAAATTCCTTACCATTTTATTATTTTTCAATATATTCTACTGCTTACAGAATAGAAAAAATAGTAAAAAGGCCATCTAAATTGCATTCTAATAGACAGTCCAAATAGAAACAAATTTGATTAAGACTGAAATCACTGCAATTTATAATGATTGGGAAAGGAAGGAAATGAAAACCAAATAAAACTTCAGAAAAGCACATCCCAAATGGTAAGGTCAGTTTTATACGATGTGCTACTGATGAGGGAGATCAAATGGAATTATGAAGAGACAACATTTTCTTTTTGAAACAGTATTAAGGACATGGATGACAGTTAATAGATGTACATATGGAGGTGGAAGGGAGAGAGGAAAAATGGGAAGTATGGAATAGTGCCAAGAGATTAAATCCCAGATTCTTCACTGACTTGACACAAACAGGAAAGCATATATGAAGTGGAAGATAAATCCAGAGAGGCAGTATAAACATATACAGTACAAGAACATATATGCCAGTAATAAGAAACAACTAAAGTAAAGCTTCTGCTTACAGAATAGAATAGTCAGGTTTGATCCCCTCATTTAGAAAAGGGAAGATACGGTCAAGGGACATCAAGGAGGCCAGAAAGTCCACGCTTTTTTACATGCATCCTAACTATATTAGAATCATTACAAATTAATTATTATAAATTACTAGTTATATAAGGTCAATAATGCAGCTTAAACTAACACCTTACGATTTTAGCTTTTATGTTTTTCAAATCCCGTACCATGCTTTAGCACGTAACTCTAAACTCCATACGGAGTCCAAGTTACTGTCTTCACATTTTGGTCNCCCGGAGGCTTCTGACTACCAAGGTGTACCTATTGATGGCCTTTAATAAATATCCACTCTTATTCTCTTGATCTTGTCTTGCCTCTATCCTAGGTAGCCACTCCAAGTCATCAAAACAGCAAAGAAATGTGGGGGAGAGTTACAAAAGCACATTAGTGAAGACTGATCAGCCAGTGGACACCTTACAGAACCTCAAAAGTCAAATGGACAGGAAACTGTGAGAGGACAGTGCCTAAAAACCAGAACAAATCAAAGAGCAAAGAACTCCAGCTTAATTACTCAACTTTAGGCATTAAAAAGCCTTTTTATCCACAAAAACTGAAGTGAAACAGATAAAAAAAACACAGCTCAGTAAAATTTTTAAGCAGAAAACATCAGAATTATGCAAAGTCCAAAAAGGTAAAGTAATTACAGATAAGAGAGGCAGACAATGTTAACATCTTTGCTAAGAATCTGACAGTCATAGCATTATTAGGAACATCCCTCAGCACAGCAAAAATTTCATGGGAACAAGGATAAAAGTGTTTTATTATTAAACCATGTATGGATAAAATCAGTTGGGTTTTTTTTTTTTTTTTTGAAACTAAGAAGTTCTGCATTCATGATAGGTCCAGTATTTTTTAGTATTTCCCACTAACAAGCATAAAGATCTCTTCATTTACCCTAATCCTCAATTTGCAAAGAGTTTCAAGCTGAGAAAGACAGAATATGCTGGAGAATAGCTTCAGAATTCACTTTACAGTGAATGGAAAAATGGACTGAAAAGTAAAAAGGACAGGGATAAAGGCCCATAGCATGCCTACACAAGAACATAAAAGAAAAGGAAATAATGGGCCTTAGGAATGAATCTCTTGGTCACAGAGGATCAGAAGTTGAACGTAAGTCAATAGCAGGCTGTTGCAGAAAAGGTTGCCACCACAGTGAGCCGTATTCTATGTAAACCTTCTGTGCTACTCAGCACGGCATTTCCTCCCCTGGAGTACTGTACTTCAGCTGGGCAACACCATTCACAGAATGAGCACTCGACTTTAGAGGTATGCAGCATGGTTCTGGAAGGCAGGGGAATGATTTGCTCTCCTTATTCAGGGTGAAGGAAATGCATAGTAAAGAGCTGAAGTTACAACAGAAAAGACTGAAATTGTAACTGAAGAAGCACTTCAACAGCAAGGACATAAAAGCAATCTGCTACCTGAAGAGCTTGAGGGTTGCCACTACTGTTGAAGTCTTTGCTAACAGAACAAGCATCCTATCAGCAACAACACTAGTATAGCTGATCCTGCTAGGAGGACACAGGGAGGCACTAGGTCCTTGCTAGCAACGTGGTACTACAGCTCATATTTCAGTTTGAAGAAATAACTGAAAGCCACCTAAAAGTCTTGTTGAAATGTTTGCATTTGTTTAACTGACAATTTATAGTCATCATTTGAGGCCATAGACAGCTAGCCTAGTTTACTGTCTGCGAAGTAATGGCTGGAAATCTTATAGTCAGTTACCATAATAGAAATACAGAATAACCTTATACCTTAAAGGAAGATAAATGTTTTACCTTTTTTTTAACTAAATAAAAGGTCTTGTAAATAGAAACTGTTAGAGCAAAAGTACAAAAGAATGATCTTTCTGTAAGTCATTTTTCCCAAGAAAATGTAGGGTTTTCACCTCTTCTACCCAGCTTAATTCAAATTTCTATACCTAAAGTTGAGATCATGTCTTGAAGCAGAGAGCATAGCATTTCAAGGGGTTTGGAACACATAAAAAACAAATCCATAAATAGGCAGATTTTTCACAGATCATAAAACCCACCCAGTTTCAGATGTCCTTTCTTTTTCTTGAGCTAACAAAAGCAGGTTCTCATAGACTTAATATCTTATCAAGATGCAGCTCAGCAAGCATACCCATTCTTGCTCCCATTCTCCAAAATGAAAGCTATCTTTTGTTTTTGCTTGCTAATCCATAGAAGCCTTTAAAATGGCACAAATAGAGATGGCAGCATTTTGTTCTCTAAATCAATTTTATCCTCAGCCATCAACTAGATGTTCCAGCACACAGAAAGATCAGTCCTTTCCTTCTAATTCAAAAATCCATACTACCATTGCCCTTGCAAACTGCTAAACAAGCAGTATCGGCAATGCACTTGTGTTCTGTAATATATTTACTGCAAATCCCAACGGCTTGCCTCCTAATGCAGTTTTCTATTGTGTCTCCTCTTGTCAATACAGTGACTGGTCACCTTACAAGTAAGTTGCTTTGACCAAATGTTTACGCAAACATCAAAAAGCTTAAAGACAAAGAAATAAAGACCAAGCAGAAAAAAAGAACATCCATGTTGCCGAGGGAGGAAGACAAAAAAAAAAATCCAAACCTCCAAACAAACTAAGTCTTAAACCAAAACACAAATTAGCCCACATTTTCTGTTTTGTTATCACATAGCCAAAAAAGCTAGTTAGCTCTTCAGATCATGTAAGAAGTATAAAATACTTTCAGACAGGCAGCCCTGACACAAAGCCTACCTAACACTTCTCAAATAACTTTAATCTGTAATTTAATCATCAGTGCTAATTTGTTCACAAAGAGCGAATGTTCTGAAGAACTTAAAGAAAAGGTGGGAGCAACTTAGCCAATCCCCAATTAGTGACTACACTCTTCTAATACACTCTGCAACTTCTCATTAGACACAGAATATTGCCATTATAAAAAAGTTCAGGGACATTCACCAAACATAACTGATTTCCTGAACTGATTTCACCAAACTAGAAAGCGTATTTAATAAGTAGGCTTGCTAACAGGTGAAATAAGATTCAACATTCAAAACAAAAGAAACACACAAAGCCCACCTTGATGCTGTCAAGATTCATATACACCTATGGAAACAAAATTAAAATCTCTAACTTGAAAACATAATCACAACACTTTCAAGTGAAATTGAGATCAAAAAGGCTTATAGCATTATTTCACAGGATTGTAGTATTTTAAGTTTTTGTTTTCTTGGAGATCTTCGTTTGTTTGTGTAGCACTAGGGCTTCTTTCTTAAAAGAGATAACCTCAGGAAATAAGTGATTTTTAAGTCTAACCTGATTTAACTAGAGTTCAGTTAAGATTAAACACAATTTCAGCAAGTTCTAATCCACTTTTTCAGTCACCTCCAGCACTATGCCAGAAACTGTTGACTGGTGGAGTTTCACCAGGGGCCTCTGCTACAATCTGTTTTACTAATATTATCAGCATGGAAAAGGCAGCAAGCAGCAAGTAAGAAAACTTGCTCCATAGAAGAATTAGAAAGAAAGTAAATACAAAGGCTGCAAGGAAATAGAAATACATTTTATCCATAAAAAAGTAAAAGCAACAGCTAAAGAATCGCAAGAGACCTTACAGGAGTATATAGGCAATGAAATAACTGTACATAAAGAAAATTTACACACACTAGGAGCAGACATCCCTAGCTACATAAAATGATGGTTCCTGAATTTGAAATTATCATTCATGAGCAAGAACTCAAATGTGAAAGGTGTCTTCAGCAGTTCAGCATTTTATGGCACTCAAAAGGAAAAACTTGAAAATTTTACTAAAGAAATAAAAATTAAGAAAACAAACAAAAAACATCCAGAAAACAGAAAAAGCGGTAATACAAATCTCTGGTTCACCACCATCCTGAGAACTGCATATAGTTCTAGTTTCCTTATTTCAAAGTCTAAGTTAAAATTTAAAAAAGGTTGAGCGAAAAGCAAGGAAAGTGATCAAAGAAAGCTACACAACTGTTTAAGCTCGGACTGCCCAACCTGAAAAGGAGTCAACACAGATGGGCTGCAAGAGGTGTAACATTTTGACTCCATTGAAAATGCTGCTAGGTATCAATAGCTTCTGTTCTGAAAGCAGTGGTCATCAAATAAAGATAGTGGAAACCAGGTTCAGAGCAAACAAAGGTGGGGAGATTGTCCTAAATCAGGAACAATTTTCTCCCCACAACAGCACAGTAATGGTGGAAACACACTAGAAAGCAGTTTTGCAGAGGAGGGCTCTGGAGAAGAAGCTGAATATGCATTAACCCCACACAGACGTTCTGATGAAGGGTACACGTCATGTGGGGACACAGGAGAATGACTATAAGCAACTGACTCTTTGAAATTATTCCCCTTTCTGTTCCCCCTGTTTGGCAAGAAGGAAGATGTTGCTAAACTGGAGCAAGTCTCTAAGTGTAACCAGTAAGATGATCAAGCAATCAGAGCACACATCATACCAGGGAGAAAATAACTTGATCAGCTTCAAGAAGAAGGGGATTAATGGGAGATGACACCTCATTGCTGACAAAGAAGTGATTATGGAGAGGACTACGTCATCTCCTTCTCAGAGGTGCACAATAGAAAAACAAAAGGCACACAATGGCTACTAGTGCGGAAAGGCAAACTCCCAGTTGGTGAAGGATAAAATTCTTCACAATAAGGGCAGGTCAAACACTATAAAGTGTTGCCCCGACATGTCACACAATTATTACCTCCAGAAAACCGTTTTAAGTAGAAATTTGATGCTTACAAGAACACAGGTTGCAAATTCAGCTTGACTATGGGACCAACTTTCAAGAACTTTAAAAGCCATAGCTTCCAAGTAATCATAAGGGCTAATCTGTTAAACTAGCTGTTTTGACAATTAAATGCTGATAAAATTATGAATTCTCCCTGCCTTTATTTTTATCCATTCTGAGAGGAACTATGCAAGCAACCATTGTTTAAATACCTACACTTAAGAATCCAGCTAAGAAGTGTGATGAAGAAAGTGACAATAGAACTGTTCAACATAATTGCCATTAGATATCCCTAAATCTTACTCCAAGTGGAAAAGTAATTTCATTACCTCCATTCAAAGCTGTTATCATTTTAAAGTAGGTACTGTGCAGTCTTCTGATAAGTGCCAGTTGATCCAAAATTGGTTTTAAAGGCTTTTACTGTATGCCAGTGGTGATCTATTAAGCCTAAAGGATCCTAATTTTCCATTTTGCACAGGAGACACTGCAATTTTAGCACTTCGCTGCGAACACTTAACTAGAGAAGGACGAAAGGCAATTCAATGCTCAGTTGATTTGGTATAACAACCAACAGAAGGAGGAAAACCATCAAGCTTTCCCCACAGAATCTGTTGTGACAAAAGGATATTGCACAAAGAATCTCCCCTCTTACTCTTCCCTCTACTCCAAAAGTTACTAGGCCTTTTTTTTTCCCTTCCCTCCAACTGCACAGATAAACAAAGTACATCAACAGATGAGGCAAGGCAAGCTCCAGCAAGGCAAGGGAAGTTTAACAATGTAGCTGGTAGGAATAGTGTTCCTCACTCCAGCTCAGAAATCTGGTAGGCTAAGTCCAAAATGAGAGATGATCAGGCACTATTTAACGTATGTACAGTGTTTACACTGTGACACACTTTTGAATTAAGTTCTATATGGAGTTGACATAATAGATGGTATCTGACAATGTGGTTATGTGAAAGCCACATGGAGATGTACTTCACAGTGCCCTGAATCTGTCAGATAACTCCTTCACAATAATGTTGGCCTCGAGCTTGAAACATGGTTCAAAAGTCACAGAAGTTGATGTAATTACTCTAGTCTTTTCTCCTCTTTCAAACTAGCAACTCCATTTGTGGTTGAAATGGCTAGGCTGCTGACACAATTGTACTCATTTAGAAACCAAATATTTGTAGATTAAGTACATTTTTTTCAGAGAAAAATACTGTCACAATCAATCTTACCATTTTCTCTTTTAAAGAGAAACAATTTTTGCATGTCTTTTGTGGCTGTGCCAACTGTAAAGTGCTCTTGAAATATTCACTGCACACCACCAAAACCTTAAGGAGTTTTTCATTCCAATAATTAAAATGTAGGAAAAAGAAGAAAATTAATTTATCTTTAAATCCCTTTCAACAGCAAAGCCATCCTACTTAAGAGTTGCAGAGAGCTAACTAAGCTCCTTAATTCCCTCCTGTTTAACCCTCTCCTGAAGACTGATGTTCTAATGAGATATCATTAGAAGACTTTGTCCTTTGCCATGAAGCATTAGAAATGATTCCACAAAACAGTCCAGGATAAAACGGACATGTAACTCCTGTAAAACTGGTTAACACAAAGCAGCTTTGGAGTTTGTATACTTTTCTACAACAGGCAAGCTCCTGAATGACAGGTCTGCCTCCAGGCAGGTCACAGAGATCAAAAAGAACCACCCAAAGAGAAGGAAACCTTGCCATAACTGTTGGGATAGCAGAAACCTAGAAACTGCAGTAGTTTGTAAGTCTAGCACTCAGTTCAGCACTGAATTTTTTTTTCCTGTGGCTGCCTGCCAATGAACAAAAGATAATCTTGCACCCAACCAATCTAGACATTAAATGCACAGGAAACCTTGTTTTCTGACTTGTGACAGAAGATGACAAGCAGAACTGGGAAAAATAAAGACGCAGTGCCCTAGGAGTCAGAGGCAGCAACTCTTTAGTAGAGCAAGATTTTTAACACCCAACCAACTCTTCATCTTGGCAATAGCAGTTGATTCATCTGCCTTGCCAGCCACAGATGTCACACTGGGCAAAATCTCACTTGGACAGTACAACACAGAAAAGAAACTGAAGACCACGCAATGTTCTTATTCATTCTATTTTGACACATATGAAAACAACATCTGAATCAACCCACATCTACCTAAACAAATTCTCAGGTGGTTGTTTCTGTTTCAGGAATGCAAAACTTGGTCAATAACTATTCATCTTAAAATAATTTCTAAGAATACAGTTTACATAAAAGGTGTTAAGAAAAAACATTTGGAATTCTTAAGTTAGAGAAGTTTAAAAACCTACACAAAATAAGAAGGAAACAAAGAAACCCAAATCTAAACCAGACACAAATGTGTGAAAAGGATTATTTCCTGACCACTATTCAGCCAGCAGGTTGAAACGCAGCAGTACCTTGATTTAAGCACACATCGTGCAGTTAAACACTGCAAAGGGCCAAAGCTAGATTTGTAAGGGAAGCCATTTCTGGACTTAAATGCAACATATTAAAGTGAAAATCTCTGCCAGTACAGCTGTTTGTGTATGCAAAGTTCACTTCAGTTAAGTCCGTTTATAACAACATTCAAGTCTTGACTAACTTTATTTTAGTTAAATTATAACAGATTACTAAATTAAATGAAGACAGAACTGCTGACACAAATCCATCAGTACAAGAACTCAAACTCATTTACACGCAAACTAACTGCAAGTACTTCATTTTATCTAAGTGACCATACCTTAACAGTGATATACACACACCACACTCCATAAATAAGCTCTGCTGCAGTGTAATTTTGTTTTTCTAACAGCAGCCCAACCAGTCTGAAGATCTTCACACAGAGCAAGTACAGCATCCAAACAGGAGGAAGATCTTGAAAATGTTAAAGCTTGTTCACTGGAAAGTTTCCCCATCACTGCATTTTCCAGTAACAAAGATGTTGCCAGAAATGACAATTTTTCATGTCCCCTGATGATGCCTTGCTAGCATTTGGTTATAAGCCATAAAGCAGGAATAATTTCAGCCTGTCAGGAGTCTAGCTAATGCCCAGTTTCCCCCTAGAGAGAATTCCTGTCAAATGTAATGAGAGCTCCAAAGGCCCTTTCTACAACATAATGAGCACTTAGGCCATGCTGGTGATCAGCCAGCAAAAAGCATCAATTTGAGCCTGGCTACACCCTTGGGGGTAGACGTCACCAGTTAATAAGAATTATGATTACTATCTGTCAAAAGCCTCCTTAGAACTTATCGTTAGCAGTAGAAATTCAGAAGAATGTCATTGTTGGGCTATTTTTTTTCCTTTTTTTTTTTTTTTGCTTCATGTAATCTAAGGCCACATACATACTAAACTGCAATACCATTTGGCACCCTCAATGCAAGCATCTAAATCAATAGCCTTAAACATGAAGGTGCTACTTTTACCAGAAATTCAGATTACTTAATATGTAAAAACACAGTATCTGAGACTCACATCCAGAGAAATGTATTTATACCTTCAAAAACCTATTCTTTTCTTAACAACACACACAGAGCAAATGTGCACTACTCCCCCCAACTACAACTAACACAGATATAATGCTCTGTCATAAATCTTAAAAGCTTGCGAAGTATCATTGCCTACTGGGTACATAATTCTAATTGCCCCACATACAAAACATTAAACCTTTATACATACGTTAAGGTCAAAGTGGAAACCTTAGTTCTCACCCACTTTAATCCTGTGGATTTAATTGATTTTACCTAAAGTTAATTTCTAGTAGACTAGCTGAAATCACACATTCTCTTCAAAGACCACCTGAAAATAACATCCATTTTGCAGCAAATGAGCTTCCTAGACAGATACTGGCTTTGTCACAGGTTACAGTATGCCAAGAAGTCGCTGAAAAGAAAAAAAATGTACACACCACACTCCAAGAAAAGGAAAAAAAAATCTCAGAATCACAAAGCTATGAAAAGTCATCTCACAGAAAAACTGACATTCTTCTAAAAACACAAGCCACAAAAAAATAGTTAAGCTACAATACAGAACCAAGTCAAATACTAAGCTTGCTGTTCCATCTGGCTATTTGATGCATTATTTTAAAAATAATAAGGAAAAAAAGGCTATTATATGACTCCTTTTAATGGCATTTTGAATTGACACAAGCATACCTCCAAAACCCCAAATACCTAACTAGATCTGCAGATAGAAAGCTATCACAAAATTACAATGCCACCTTACCAAAATGATATTTTTAGGGAAAAACAAAACAAACACAAAAAAAAAAAATTCAAAGAGTTCAGATTTACAAAAGCAAAATTCTACTCCGTAATTCACTTGCTTAATGAATGTCTTTGAATATACTGAAGATCTGAAGCCTGAACTAATCAATTTCTTCACTGTGCCCTAGCCGGTCAGCCATGCTCTTTAATTTAATGAAACAAGAGTTTTAGATGAAATAGCACATACACATCAAGAAAGAATTGTATTGTTGCACTTTGAAATGTGTCCAACTGTGCAACTTCATCTAATGATAATTTTTTTAAGAGGCCATCGATTTCTGAAAGACTTATTGTACTAGCATCTTGATGAAAAAGTGAATGTCAGCATATCTACAGAATACTTACACCCTGCCATTAATGCTTTATTTGGCAGACAATGACTACTCAATTGAGGGTCCTCTGGGCTGTGCAATCATTTAGCTTTTCTTCTCTCATGAGGTCCTTAGTGTCTTGTTCCAGTTCAATACTCTTTTTATTCACCATTATAGTGGCCATAAGTGTGAATTTTATGGGAACTTGCAAACTCATAGTCATAGCTAGAGCTTTCCAAGTCACTAATCTCTTCATACCTTTATAAGGCAGGGATTTGAGTAACTATGACTACATATGCTACACAGCCACAGGATCAGTTCTACATGTCAGAGCCTCTACCACTAACAAAACAAACAAACAAAAAAATCCAATGCAAAACCCCCCAAACTTGTAAAGTATTGGACTGCATTTTTAAAACCACAGATACAAGATGTTTCCTATTTATGCCACTGTCTTTCAGGACCAATATCAAAAAAGGCATTGCTGCTTAACCTAATCTACACCTCATCTGACAGGAGGTAGGCAAAGGTCTGCTAATCAGGCTACAAATCGGGCTATTGATTCAGACACGATACAGTCACCCGAGCATAAACAGCACAGCTACATTTAAATGCACCAGACAGACTGCAGATTTTGTGGCTTAGAAAACAAAATGTCTTACCTGTTTGTGCATTTCAATGTTTAATCCATAGGACATTTCATAGTACTGCAAATAAATGAGCATATATTATTTTCTTATGCTGACTTACACTGTATTAGGAGGTATTTACTAAAATAAAATCAAATATACTTACCATCACATAATGTCTCTGCATTTCTGTCTTTTCGCTTGCCAGTTTCTCACATTCCAATTTAAGGCTACAAAATAGATCATGCTTTAATGTAACATGTCATTTTTTTTTTGACATCTACCCTCCCTATTTGTATTTTGACAGAAGCTCACAGTTAAAAAAACCCTCAAACTAACTTGCAATATAGAAAGACTTAATTCATACTTGAAGTAAAAAAGCCAAGAAGAAATTTAAAGAACGTTTCACGCGTGCTGTATGAAGCCTGAACTGTCTAAAAAATCTGCACATATCTACTCTTCATACTTAGACGAAGAGCTGCTTTTAAGTGCTACAACGTATAAGTTAGAATAGGATCTGAATTTCTCTGAAGTACTTCTCAGGAGCAAAAAGAATAAAAGAGAGAAATTTCTTTCTATACAACGTTTAGTAAATGACTGTCAAGTAATATCACTAACTTACAGTTACAATTTGGGTACAATTCTTATCTTAAATAGTTCTAGCAAATGTTACATTGCCCAGTGCTTGAGAATTGGTAATCCTGACTATCACTTACCGGCAAGTTTCTCTTCCATTTTCGTTTCATAAACAAAAATAAACTGCATTTGGCACTTGCAGTCTTGCTCATAAACAGTGATATAATTGTGACTACTTTCACTGAGAACCTCAATGTTCCCTTTGTTTTCTATCAAACTGATTTTTTTTTAATGATACTTGTGAGCATCCTATGGGACAGGTGGTGTGCAAGCAGTATTTTTCACTTACAACTACAAAACCGGGAGTTTAGAGTTTACAATGTATTTCTTAAGCAATAAATAGCTTAAGTAAGTTAATGATTTTTAGTAAGACTACAGTATCATAGGTAATGGAAGAAGTATAACTAAAACCAAGCAATTTCTGACTGGGTGACCTATAAACCTTTTACTTCTCTCCAAATATTCCAGGTGCATGTAAGTACAGAATCAAGGAAGATGAATGCTCCTTAACAGCGTATGTACAAGGTCAGAAAGAACCTGTACCCTAAATCTCAGAAAGCACCTCAGCAGCAAGCACACACTCACAAAGGACTTCTGAAGGGCAGAGCAGCAACGAGGAGCACAACCCACAGTTTCCATGGATTCTGGTAAACTCTGTGTTACTATTCTAAGTTCTTATGTGTTTTAATCGTCGTCCCTGGCTCTTAACCACAGGACGCTGGAGTTTTATTAACTTTCGCATTAACACCACATACAAATGAGCAAACATGAGAAGTACCCTCCTTAACGCGCTATGCCACAGAACTGGCGGAGGTCTCCTCTTGATACACCGAAATGACCCCTCCACGTACGGGCTCCCAAGACACTACGTTTTCCCAAACACACAGAGGTGCCGAACGCTCCCGTTTCGACAGCTCAGCGTTCGCCGCTGCCGGCGGAGCACGGCCCCGCGCACGGCCGGGCGGTCTCCCTGTACGCGCCCCGTCCANCGGCGCTCACCTGTGGTACTGCGCCTGGAGAAACTGGAACTCTTCTTTGATGCGATCCAGCGACTCCGGGATGGTGAATTTGAAAGGCTGGCCCGCAGCCTGGTGCGGGGTCTGGCGCGGTGGCGGCACGGGAGAGAGATGCACGTTCAGACACTGGGCGGCCGCCCCGCCGGGAAAAGGAGGCGGCGCTGCCCATCGCGTCCGGGCCGGAGGGATGGAGAGAGCGCCCAGCCCGGTCTGCCCCCGCCCCGGGGCGCTGCGCACTTGTTACCCCCCTTCCCGTCCCTCATCTGCGGTGGGGCCGAGGTTAACCGCGCTCCGGCTCCGACCCACCCGCTCCTGCCGCCGCCGTCTACACGAAAGCGGGGAGTGCCGGCTCCTCCCCGCCGACCCCCGTCGCGGAGGCACAGCCTGCCCCATTCCGGGAGCTGTGTTCGGCGGATGCTGCCTGGTCCGGCGGCGACCCCCCGCCGTCTTTCCCAAGGCAAGTAAGTTGCCCACGCAACAAAAAGTAGTGGAGGCCGCTCCGGCGGGCAGGATGAGCCGCTCCACCCCGGAGGGAATGAACTTGTGAGGGCGCCTTCCTCTCCCTCCCCCCCAGCTCCAGCCAAGCAAACGAGCCGAAGGTGCGCTGCGGCCCGCCCGGCCCTCGCCTCGCGCCCGCGGCCCAGGCCGTACTTACGGGGTGCCGGCTCTGGGGGAACATGGCTCCAGCCGCGGCGGGTCTCCCTGGCAGCGCGGTTCTAGCGGCGAGACTCCCTGCCCTGCCCCGGCTTCACACCCGGTGCGCCAAGGGGACAGGAGCGGCGACACCCGTCGGCCGCCTTCCCTTCGCCTCCGCGGGTAGCAGCGGGGCGAGGCGCGACTCAGTGCCCCCGCCGCGGGGACATCCCCCAGCCGCGGCGTCCTTTGTTGCTGCTGTTCCAAGGAGGGCTGAAGGTGGCTGGGAAAGGCGGACGGGCCGCGCTTGGGACGGTCACCAGCGCCCCGCGCTCCTTCGCCGCCGCTTCGACCGGCGGGCGGCGCCCGCAACGCCCGGGCGCGGCGGGACGGGACCCGACGGGGCGCAGGGGGGAGACAACAGCCGCCCCTCAGCGGGAGCGAATAATCCCCCTCACAGACTAGCAAGTGGTCAATGCGATTGTAAGGCCGGAAACCCCGAGCAGAGGCGACTCTTTTTTCCACCTCTGCGCCTTGTCAAAAGGGGAAAATCCAGCCTGAGCGAGCGGGTCGCAGTGTCCGCGGAGGGACTTTGGCAAGCCGAGGGAGCGAAAG
>VXBR01002371.1:1209296-1355095 GCA_013400215.1 Cisticola juncidis
ATGTCAACTTCCTTGGGCTGCAGGGGCACACCTGCCTCACCGTGGTCTGCACCATGGGCTCAGGGGAATCTCTGTTCCAACATCTGGAGCAACTCCTCGAACCTCTCCTCTCCTCTCCTTTCCTCTCCTCTCCTCTCTGAACCTCTCCGAACCTCTCCGAACCTCTCCGAACCTCTCCTCTCCGAACCTCAAATCTCCTCTCCTCTCCGAACCTCAAATCTCCTCTCCTCGAATCTCCTCTCCTCTCTGATGGATCTTACAACTAATATAAACAGAGAGATTTTATTTCTAATTAAAAGCTTTGAGCAGCAAGGAAGTTAATTTTTTTGTATGAGGGCAGGGTTTTTTAAAAACAGTGTTTACTTATAGAAGAGGATTACTGGAAATGAGAGACAGGTAATTGTTCCTTTCAGTGGTAAACATGAATTACTACTTTGTTTCTAAAGGAGTTTCACACACCCTCTAAAAGCTGAATAGCATATAAGATGAAATGCAAGATTGAAAAGACAGAAAAGCTCTTTGTTGATTTTAAGCTTAGTTGAGAAGACAAAGAGGCAACAGAGCCATGGGTTGACATCAGACATGCATGATGCAGGAACATTAGTCATGTAAACAAGGCCACCTGAAAGGATTAATAAGACAAATTATATCCCAGTTATCACCATCTGAAAATCTGAAAAAAAAAATTCTATTTAAACATCAAATCACACGTTCCACAAACAAAGGATAAAAGTTGACAGTGTAGATAATAACCCATATTCTTATAGGTATGCTACTGGTTAAACAGAAATGCAATCCATGCTCCAGGTTTTGCAGGAGCAATCATATGACTGTTTGCCTACTTGTGGATCTTTCTCTTTTAATTGAGATAAATTATTTTCCTTGCTCTAACAAACAGTTTGGGCCAGAAATTTCAGCTACAAAACCTCCAAATAAGCAATTTTGCCTAGTCATAAGGCTTTTTCTCCAGACCCTTTACCAGCTCCATTGCCCTTTCATGGACATGCTCCAGCTCCTCCACGTCTCTTGCCATGAGGGGCCCAGAACTGAACACAGGATTCAAAGTGTGCCTCATCAGTGCTGCATACAGGGTGATGAACACTTACCTCATCCTGATAGCCACACCATGTTGGATGTAAGCTTGGAACCTCAGATCACTGGCCTCAGCCCATGGATCTATTCCAGCCTACAGCTTTCCTTTATCCACCAGGTCAGCGTTCCTGCCTGACTTGGAGTCATCTGCAAACTGAATGAGAGACCAGCTCATCGCCTTGGTCAGTAGTTGCAGTCTGACAGATCTACCACAAGAAACCTAAGCTGTTCTGCTAGCCATGTGCCTGAGTACATACTGCTCTTATACAGTCTCCATAACTATGAGAAATTTATCAATTATTTTTTATTTTGATGATGGACCTGACATCTTCCTGTTGTATTTCTACTTTATGAGGCCTGCCTACACGCCCTCTCTGCACAAACTCTTCTAAGCCTTCTTAAGAGGTTAAGTTTCCACCTAACAGGCAAGACCTACATGCACGTGCCTCACCTTGCCTATTCAGCCCCCACTATATATGGATTTTGGAAATGCTTTTTTTTTCCATAGCCTTCTTTCTTAACACTGCTTTGAAACTTTCATGGAGATCTGACCCCCACAGTCACATCTGTCAGCTGGATGTAACTGCATTCCCCAGCACTCTGGGTCCAGTGTGTGGGTCATCCAGTCAGTTTTTATCCAGCAAAGAGTGCACTCATCCAAGACATAGGCTGCCTGTTCTACAGGAGAATACTGTGGGTCACATAATCGAAAGCTGTACCGAAGTCAGGTGGACTACATCCACAGCCTTCCCTTCATTTAACTAGGCAGGAATATAGAATGCCACAAAAGAAGTGTGGTGTGCTTTCTCAGAAATATCTTACTTTGCTCTTTTGTTGCTTTTAATGCTTCCTTCCTCTCATAATAAGAAGGGAGAAAAAAGGGAGAAAGACTTTTTTTTTTAAAGTTTAAAGCAAGCAGATCTTTTCAAGGGAATATTAAAAAAAATTCAGAGAGGTTTACCAAACCACTAAAAAAAAAAAAAAAAAAAAAAAAAGTCCCCAAATNAACCCAAAAAAAAAAAAAAAAAAAAAAAAAAAGTCCTCCAATATCTCTTTTTCTTTAGGAAAAGAGATATTGCAAAAACAAAATTTCAATTGTAAATTCTTTCAACTTCCTGATGTGCATATATGCTGGTAGACTTTGTGGGAACAAAAGAAGAAATGACATTACAAAGATGCAGAACTTCAATATCTCATCAATTTCAATGCACTTGGATTCCTTTAGCAAGCCATTGTGTTGCAATTTGGTAGGGTTTTTTGTTTGTTTTGGGTTAGATTGGTTGGTTGGAGTTTTGTTCAGTTTTCTGTTTGTGGTTTTTTTCCTTTTTTTTTTAATAAAGAGAATGATTTCTGAAAGGAAGAAATTTTTTACAAGGAAGTAAATTTAAGGTAGCAGCAACAATATAGCAGGAAACACAATCAAGATTTTTGAACACTGAAAGCTGTGACCATTTGTTGACCAATCTACTAATTACAGTCAAGACTACTATAAAAAGGTCCTTAGGAAATGTCATATGTGACTGACAGAGGGAGGTCTTTTGCCCATCAAAAAAAATCAGATTTTCTTACAGACAGACTATGTCCTTGATTTTCCTCAGTCTACTACATTTCAGATGTTAGAAGCTAGATGAAGAAGGACACTTGTTCTCTACCAGGTGTAGAGTGTTTAAAAGAGTGTCATGGTAGATAAAATACTTTCAAAGTGAAAGATAATTTAGTCTGACTTCTACCACATAACAGCAACTCACAGCCACTGAGTTTTGTTCTTATTTAAGAAAGACTTATTAATTCTTGATAAGATACATTACAGGTCTGAGAAACCTGAGTCAAGATTTATAAAAAGGCTAACATGAAAAAAAATTCCAGAATTTACTTTTGTAAATAATGTATGACCTGAACTACGGCATAAAGAGAATCACATTAAATGAGTTTTATTATTTAAAACATACATCCAAACATGTAGGAATGCCTGTGACTTGCTGTTTATGAGAAAGCTCAATATATAGTTGATTTAAAATGTAGATCAATTGATTTTTCATACTACCCATAGTTTTTATAATTTAAGTATAGATAAAACAGATCTTTTTGGTACACATAAACCAGACCATGGATTCTGTATAGAAATGTCTGCTTATATTCTCCAAACTGCTATGACTTCCAGGAAAAAATTCTTATAAAGTTTTTTTGGTTTGGTTTTTTTTTTTTTTTTGGCTAAAGATCAGCAAAAACTCCACCAGAAAGAAGAAATGGCTTATGACCACATATTATCAATGAAGCACATGGTGGCTAGCATGAAATCCATTTGTCTGCAGATATGGTTCCTTCCCTTTGGAGTTACTGCAGCTCTACTTGATCAAGATGTTTAAGAGCACAAAGATGTGTTTCATGTTACTTGGATTTCTTTCTTCTCATAATGGCTTAATTGCTAAATCTCTGGGTACACCAGATGCCTCTTACTATTTTTTCAGTTGCACCTTTTCTAACTAAAATCCTAATAGTTGACAAAAACATATAACCAAAGGCATCTTTGTGGTTACCTGACAGCACACTCCAAACTTTCCATGAAGTAGATGAAATTGGGACAGTACAGAGGATCCTGCACAGAACTGTTCCATGTCAATAGCACTGTTATGCAGTTACCAGGTGAAAGTATCTCCTAATAGCATCCCCCTCGACACAAGGAGAAGGGAACCACTGGCAGTGTTCCTTTAAGAGGAATGTCAACACCACTCTTTTCTGAAAAAGCAAGCCTCTCCTCTTGGTGTACCTATTGGGTATCCCTGTATTTTGTGGAAAGTTATGACAGTGTTCCCAATGGCTGCTGTTGGTCTTGTCTCATGTCCGCCCTTTATCTTGTCATGCTAGTACCATTTTAGCAGTTTGCATTGATCAATAAAGTATGGTTGCTATCCCTGTACTTCAGCAGTTGTAAATGGCAAATGAAGAATTCAGCTGCATAAAAAATTCAATGTTTTGATGGTTGCTTTTTTTCCCAGTGGAAGTCTGAGTGTGCCCTTTGAAAATTATATTATAATATTATATATTATATTATATAATGATATATTATATATAATATATCATTAGCACCCAATTATACTTCTTTAGCTCTTCACGATTGTTTTGTGGTGATTACAGCAAGTTCCCCATTGCAACGGGTTGAACCACTTCACCCTTACTCCAGAAGAGAAGTCAACGTACTGCAAAACTACAAGCAATCACAGAATACTTTTTCATTGCAAAAGTGCTTCAAGGACCAATTGTTACCAAAACACCCAGCACATGGTTGATAACAAGCTCCAAATGAGGTTGCATGGACACTGGAAGTGACTTAGCTCTGAACACTAATTGCAAAGCAGGTTTGTGCCTCTTTACTGTATTTTGGAATGCTTCCAGTTCCATCTTAAATCTTTTCCACAACTGATACAAGCACAGACCCAAATATTTTGAAAAAGAATCTTAAATAGAGTTTGTGGAGAGCAGTTTGGTTACATGAATCTTTGTTTCTCACCCTTAAAAGCACATTTTTGAGGACATGAAAGAAAAATATAAATATGTTCCTACAAAGACCACACAATAATCAGGTAATTGAAGCTAAAACCTAGGCACTTTGCACAATATTACAAAGCAATTATTTAAAAAGTACTTTCAAAGAAGTACTCAGGGTTTTCTAACCAACATTCTTATTGTATGGTAGTTGAAAGAAATACAGCTCTAAAAATAAATTCTATGAGGTTTCTTTTAGGGGAAAAAAATCAAACGGGATTAACTCAACCTTGTTATTGTGACTGTTTCCCTCTAATAACCTTCAACACCTATGGAATCTTGATACTTAATTTACAAACTACAGACTTCTTCTTTTTGAACTAAGAGGTCTTTTAGCATGGAGCTGTAGCTGGATCTTTAAGTTCTGACTGAACTGGAAAGAGTCACTGGACATACAACCAGCCCTATCCTCAGTGACACAACCCCCCACCCCCTAGTCCTTCAGCTGTGCATAGGTAAAAGGTTGGATTTACAAATAGCAGAGAAATGACTGGGCCCAACCTACTTGCAAAAAATTAATAATGCCACTTGACTAAACCCTTTTTCTTAAAATACCTCTGACACATGAATATTCAGCAGATTTATGCAAAAGATTAGTTTTAAGTGGTAATACAACAACAGACACTTTGATCTAGACTGACTAAAAAAAAATTTGACTTAGAATATTTTTAATATAACAAAAAAAGTCATTTGATTAATTTATTCTTTGCTTCACATAAACATTCTGACTTCCCTTTAAAGTAAATGGGATAGACATCAAGCCAGCCTCTATTTCTTTTTTCCAATCTGGAATTACAAGACGGGATGAAACAGAGTTTCATATTTGTGGATCTTTTTTACCCTGAAATCTGTGGGTGTTACTTGGTATACTTAAAAAAAAGCCAACCAGTGATTACTTTGTGGGACCAAACTAACACCATTATACATGTAGAAGTGTAGGAATACATGAAGAAGTGTAGGAATATCTGAATTTACTGGCTTCAGTGTTCCTTCAGCAGGAGTAATTCAAATGGAAAAAGAGAAAATGGTGTGTGGAAAACAATATCATGTATTCTAAAAGCAGTTATGCAGAGTTTAAAATTAAAATAGAAAATAGAGACTTATCACCATCCCATGTGAGATCCAACACTATACAAAAATCTGAGTCTACCACTGAGTACGGCTTTGCTTTTTGTGACCTGACCCAGTGCAAATCACACATAAGATATCCACATGGTCTCACAGTTTGCCCTTTGTACCTAGGCAAAGGTACAATCTATTCTCATGCTCCCTTTTAACCAGACTCAAGGATGAAGATAAGTTCACAGCTTGTTTGCTTCCTGTCTATGTATGTAAAACATCATGTCCTCGCATCTAATAAGCTAAAGGACCAACTACCTATATCAACTAGAAAATCCTTTACACCAAAACACAACCAAAATATTTTTGAAATTTCTACTATTCTGCATGAATTGATCCCCAATCCCAGTGGCTTTGCATCTCCATACTCATGAAGCATCTTTTGATTTGTGATGTATTTGTTTGTGTGAATGGATGCGAGTGTGCAGACTTGTGTACACAGAGGAAGAGAAAAAGTAGAACAGTCTCATATTTAAAAACATGGGTGTTAAAACCCACCTGACTGAATCATATAGCCCCAGAAGTGGACAGAGTGATTTGTAACAAAAAAAATCCAAAAAATGTCTAAAGCACAACTTTGAATCAGTTAATATGATGTCAATTTTACAACTGAGTTTGCATTTAATAAGATCAAATAGTTTAATAAAAGGAAGAAATATATATTGCCTTATTTTTCTACAAAATTTTGGAAAAAAAAGGAAACAGGAACTCAATCTGCAAGAAGAATGTTCCACCATTTCTTTATCATATGATAAAAAGTCTTCTGGATTCCTAATTACAGAATTATCTCCAGGAACATTTTTCTTCTTAAGATATCAACAGACATTTATTATTTAATTAAAATTATTCACCATGTATTTACTTTGGGGTAAAAGCTACATTAATACATCTGTTTTCACAGAGATACACATTTTCAAACAGATGATCTAAATGAAGGTGATATTCTTTCCAGCAGGCTGTTTGCATTTATCAATGTCATGCCAATATTTCAGTGCATTTTAACACTATTTTTCAGGTGCCAGTTGCAGTTTGCCATTTATACTAAGGAACAGAATAAAATGCTGAAAGCAGAAGACAACGGCATTTCCCAGCATCTGATGTTCTTAAAAGGAACATTTTTAACCAGACTGTTAACATGCATTTTGAATAATCATTTGGAATGGGAAAAATAAAATAAAATAAAAAATTAAAAAAAAAAAAGTGATGTTACTTTGGTTTGACTTCAATGGATTATGACATAAACTCAAAGTTTAACACCTCTGGATCAGGTTGTCTTCCCAACCCTTCAGGTTCACTGAATGCCCTGCCTGGGAATGAAATACATCAGTAGTTCTTATCTCATGCTGTATATATATATACATGTGTGTATATATATATATATGTATGTATGTATGTATAAACAAATTTCTGATTTACTAAAGAGCAGTAAACTGTTTGTTTTTTTTTTTAACAATCAAGAAACAAAACTATACCCTGTATCATATAAAATTTTATGTCATTTCAATAATTTTCTATATTACTTAGTGCCCTAAAACACTACCTGTGAGTTTGCATTTTTTGCTCAGCTAATGCAAGAGAAAGCTGGGAATTGCATTTATACATTTTTCTATTATTTCATATGTTCCAGATATTTATAAAACATACTTTTCCATATAATTTTGGAAAGGATTAATATT
The DNA here is from genome assembly GCA_013400215.1 of Cisticola juncidis. Classification (NCBI taxonomy): domain Eukaryota; kingdom Metazoa; phylum Chordata; class Aves; order Passeriformes; family Cisticolidae; genus Cisticola; species Cisticola juncidis. The sequence goes on from VXBR01002371.1 coordinate 1,216,727, forward strand.
CACTTTTTCATTCAAGTGATGTATTTTATTTCTAAGTGGGCAACTAATAGTCAGACACTAGGTAGAAGATGGAGTTCAATCAGAGGCTTAAGGCAATACAATCTGTCATCTATAGAGGATTGGGCCAGACACTTGGGTAGCCCAGTTTTCTGTAATAATCTTCCACTCAGTAAGGTAATATCTAATTACACCCGAAATATCATATAATGGTTTCTTAAAAGTTTTCAATGAAAAAAAATAATAATCCAACAAGGCAAACATTTCAAGTGGCACTTAAAGATCAATTTAACTCTATTTTCCACTTTATCATGTTTTTCAAATACTTACTACGCCAATAAACATTTTCTTCATTTTTACTGGAGATTTACTGTAGATGTCTTAGAATGATATAAAAAAGTTCAGAGCACTATCAATGTAATCAGCTGATTGATTTGAAGATTTCTATTTTTAAAGTTCAGCTGCATTCCCATTGGAAGTTAAAAACTCTGTGGAAGAAAGGAAAGGAAAGGAAAGGAAAGGAAAGGAAAGGAAAGGAAAGGAAAGGAAAGGAAAGGAAAGGAAAGGAAAGGAAAGGAAAGGAAAGGAAAGGAACAACCAAAGCCCTCCCAAAACCAACCACACAAAAACCACAAAAAAACAAACAAAACAAAACAAAAAAGAAAAAACAAAAACCCCCACCCGAACAAAAGCAAGAATACCTTGAGAAAGACTTGCTTTTTGTGAACTCAAGAGCTGCTTAAAATATTTTCTAGTACTGTATTCCAGATAAACCATATTCTAACACTTCTTTGTGCAAATAAATTAGTCCAAGATTTTTTTCATAGGCAAAAGAAGAAGACATTAATGCCGAGCAGCAAAATTATGAAAGACCTTAAAACAAGAAAGAGTGGACAAAGAGGGACAAATATTCCCTACAGTAAAATTCTACATCTAGAAATATTCTTGCAATTGTTCAGGTTGCTTGAAAAGAAAGATATGCTTGACAATTAGTTAACATAAGTGATTCTGGATGGTTGCTTTTCTCTCTGAGAGACAGGAAAAATCTCAGTATATCTTAGATCATTCAGTGTATTTTACTAAACACAACAGATACCTAAGATGAAATCCTACCTCATCTGAAGTGAATGGGACCTGTTGAATGCATAGTGCCCTACAGTTAGCTCTGTACCTCATTCCCTGAAAGTCTTTCATATTTTATGCCTCAGGCAATGGGGACACACATCAGCTTGACTTATGCTATTAAAAAGGTAGGATAATGTGTGGGGTAGAGAAAGGTGATGAGGTTTATGGCTGTGCTGCAGCTGGCAGCCCACACTGAAGGAAAACCATTAGAAGACAACCATCCATATGGTGTAATACTCCATAAATGACCTGTTGCAAGTCCTAGGGCCTTCTGTGAAGTGTCCGACAGCTTGGGATAGAAGTAAAATGGGAGAGAAGTAAGCGTGCTTCTCCCTCCCATTGTTTTCAAATGCAAGGGCAAAATACACCAGGCTTTGTTGAGCAATTTGCTTGTGGGGAGTTTCACTCAACTGAGAATTCAGAAGTTGTCTTGTGGTTTGGCTGGCTAGTTCAGAGAGAAACAACCAACACTCAAAACTTATTTAAAGACATGTGGAACCTTGTCTGCATGATCTGACTGGTTCAGCAAGAGCCCTATGTAAACCACTTAAAGAAAAATCCAAAAATCCTTTTTTCTTCTCTTCCCATTATATCTCAGACTAAGACAGACCTAAAGTTCAACAATCCAAGATCTTTTTTCTCCCTACATTTATTTGCTTTCTTTTTTCTTCCAGTGAAATTGGTAGTTAGGAAAAGAAAATTTACAACCCTCTAATTCAAACTATGTGTGATTTCAAAATAAAAAATCTACTTACATAAATGGAGACTTGAGATAGGCATTCAGATGACTTTATACGTTTAGACACATCAGAATTTTTAATAAACACAGGCAAAATCAAGCTCCTAAAACAATCAGGTAAATATAACCAAAATGCACAAAGCTTTACCACATCAATTACATGAATTAAGTACCTCTGCTCTTTTAGGGGAGCTGTACTGAAGTAACTGCTCTTCACTGCAGGTAGTACATTTCTCTTGAAAATTAAATGCCGTATTCTGAAGTGATCTGCAAGACTGTAGAATTTGCCATGCAAAATGCATGTAGGTATTACCCTAAATGTTTATCCATGTCTTCCTTTTCTTAGAGAAGTGTTTCTCAGCTTTGTTGAGGGAGAGGTTCGGAGAGGTTCGGAGAGGAGAGGAGCAGGAATAAAACTTTGGTAGTGTTTAGAGAAATAAGAAAAGATTGTAGGTGAATATGGCAAAAAAGGACTGCTTGGATCACTGAGGGTATCCCCTGCTTCCACTTGTGCCACACAGTGATTCAGTGAAAGAACCTCACAGGAATAGTAAGATTAAATTGTCTGTCTTGGTAAATGCATATTTAATAGTTAAACTAACTGCCCACATGCACCTTTAAGTTCTGAGTATCACTTTTACAGCATGGGACTTCATTATATTACAGCAGAGTTTTGATTTATACTTAAAGTAAGGTCAATTTACTTAAAGAAAAGGGAAATCTTTTAGACTGGAAGATCATTCGATTTATAATAAAAATTTAATAAATAAAAGTTTCCTATGAACCTCGTATTTACCTTAGATATTTTTCATAATTATATTTTTAAAAATACTTTCCTTTGAATATTACAACTCGGGTTTTGATTCCATTTGGAAATAATTACTAAAACATCTTGTTTGCCTATTTCAATTGCATGGAACCCATTTTCAAGTTTGAGATTGCCTGTATTAACTTATATTTTCATGTTTTAATTAATGAGATTGTGAAAAATTTGCAGGCATTACAACATTCCTCACTATTGGCTTCTCTTGTTGTTTTCTAAAAATAGAACTTGTTTAATGCTGTGAAAATAATACATTCTTATCTGGATGATTGTCATCTTATGCTGTACCATTTATGGCCATATATTGTGCTTCTATGTGCCTTTCACAGAAAGTCATTAGTGTCTTCTTTTTGTACTGAACTGAGGTGAGGCTTGGGAACACTTTGTGAGAAATACAACACCACAAAGAAAAACCAAGACTCTAAGAGACTCACATTAGAGAAATTAGACTTTGCGTTCATCCTTCCTGCAATATTTTTTCTCTTTTAACAAATAAATAAAATCTGATCAGTGTAGAAAGATGCAGTGTAGGGGAAGAAAAGGGAGAGGTAGTCTTGCCCTGTCTTTCCACAAACTGCACAAACCAAATGCATGCCAAAATTCCATATCCTGCTGTCATAGACAGTTCAGGAATGCACATAATGAAGAAATGCCAGGTAAGCTGTACTTCAGTTGACAACACTGTTGATGTCCAGATCAACCATTATTATGAAATCCAGTGGCAAAACATCAAATGTGTATTTATAATGTAATTAGGAGGTTATCTTTATTAGGCTTCATGGAGAAGTACAATTATTAAAAAATGGGAAAGAAGTAGGAGACAAAAAAAAATTCTAAGATATTCTTATGTCTATTCTGACCTTGTTTTTTGATGACTTTACAGTAGTTAGTCAGGCACTGCATGGAGCCTAAAGCTCTGCCCATCTAAAGGTCATTTCTTTCTAACAACAGCTTTTACTGCAGCAGATGCTGTGTTGGAAATTTAAGTCCTATGCAGTCAGTCAAATATCTGATGAATAGTACACTATCTGAGGGATAATATAATAAATTACTCTTTTTGTAATTACTTTTATCTGCACATGCATGCTTTTGCATTGTTTAGCCTACAAGTACTAGTTTAAGAATGTTAAGGAGATTTTTCTCTTGTGTAATTTTGATTTGTCTCACTGCATAAAAGGAAAGTAGTTTCCCAATTTTCATCCTGCTTGAAACAACTTTTGAAAGTCACTTTATGTTAGAGAAAATGTGAGAGTACTGTAATGGAAGACATATAGAGCAAACCCCATTTTTTCCTTTCCATAGTAAATACCCAGTTTAGTAGTGTTGAGTACTGTCATTATAAGGGCATTCTGGAAATAAGCAGGAGACTGAACATCATAATTTTCATTTTGTTTGTATGTCAGCCTATCGGGGTCATGTCAGCAACAGTGCTTTTCTTACTGTCTGACATGTTCAGAAGAGGAGTGGCAAATGGATATACTGTCAGAAAGCCGACACCTGGGAAAGAATTTCTGGCAGATACTGGAAAAAATATAGATATTTTTTACAGTTTTCTGCAGGCAAGGAGACTTTTGAATGGAGGGACAAAATTTCGATGTCATTGCACACACCTCTTCAATTTTGTCACCACCCACTTTCTCATGGAAAAATGTCATTGATCTCCTAGGGAAAGTGACAACAATTAAATTTACTTTGAAACACAGTAATGGCATTAGATATGAGACTGGCTTTCCATAGTTAAAACAAACTGTTTCTTTTCTGAGTGGAACACTGTTACACTGTACCAGGACCACCAGATGGTTGTTTTTCACTGTGACAAGGCTAATCTTGGCTCCGCGCAACATAATTCTTGTGCTAAGATGAAGGCCACAGTTACAGGGATTTTGAAGAATGTAGGAAGAGGAATGATTTAAAGGGCCTTCTGAATTTAAAAATTGTTTCAATATTTTTTCAGTTACACTTTCCACCACTTCAAGTGAAATTGAAGCCTTATTCATACCGCAGTGTGATACCTTGTTGAATTGTGTGGGGATATGGCCAGGCCCTGAGCTGAGGCCACAGTTCATGTAGGGTTTTGGGACTTTTGACCCTTGGGCTTATACCACATACTTGAATATGCAATTTTGTGTCATGCGCTCCAGCTACTGGTACAACACAAGTGAAAGGTGAGGCCAATGGAGAACCCCAGAGAGAAAACAGAGCTGCTTGAGCCTGGATATGGGAAAATTTCAGAGCAGTGTGATGTCTTAATTTGTATCTCAGTCCACTGCTTAGGTTTTGGATTGAGGGGCTATATTTCTTGCAAGGGCATCTACATCCACAGCTAAGGGCATTAGCCATTTCCTTAGACGTCTGGGAAAGCCAGTCTCTGAAGTGCATTGGAGGAATTGAGGGGAGAGAGAAAGAGTACAATTCCATTCCCTGTTTTACCAGCATAGCCCTGTTTGAGTTAAGCACCAGTCATCAGAATTTAAAATCTGTTCTCATGTGAGAATACTTTATTTTTTCCTTCTTTGCTTCAGCATATGCAAAAAGTCTTTATTACACAATGTTCACAGGTTATAGGGTAGGAAGGAACACCTTTTTTCTCTTGTCAGTCATTAAGTTATGAGACTTCACTTGCTGTGTTTATTAGGCAATTATAAATAATTAAAACAATCATGTACTTCAGAAGTAATGAGGGACACCATCATGGTTTCAGTGAGAAACTTGATGTTCAGCTTCTTTATGTTTTTGGACAAACAGAATTTCAGCCCTAAGGTTGCTGTGATGTTGCTTTCAAGTATAATTCTTATACATATTTCATTCTACCTTGCCATTCTTGGAGTGGATTAAAATTATCCTAGCTACATTTTAACTTTCGTAAGTATTTCTGCATCTTCTGATGAAATACTATTTCATAACCAAAGCAGCATTTCTCAGAAGATGCATCTTACCCTTCCACAAGTAAGAATAAATTTCAAAAGACTTTTCTTGTTCACATAGGCACCGGCCAACAAATGAGCAGTTGTATCAGAGCTGGTGAGTTGTTCCTGTCTACCACATTATTAGCAAATTTTTATTTTGAGAATGCATTTTGTTATAAGCTGAGTCATAAAACTTTGATGAGGAATCCTGTCTAATGTCCATATTTTCTGAGGTAGAAGATGGTGTCTCAGATCTTCCAGGATTTTACTAACAGTAAATGCAGAGGCTCAATAACAAAGGTAATGATGGAAATACTCTCCTCCAAAAAACATTGTTCAACTTTCTTAATGTGCTTGTTTATATTTTTCATAACTGCAGTGTGAACCAAGCAGTTGGTTTACTTGTTAAAATAAGAAAGTACATACTGAAATCAAATTTAGTGTAAGAGATATAATATCACTGATTTCTGTGAGGTTATACTAGGGCTGCATTTGGCCTTAGTCTGCAAACTTCATGTGAATCACTCAGGTACTGAAGAGCTATGGATATTTTTAATCAGCTTTGTCCTATGAGCTGCAATTAAGTAACAGCATTTCAGTCAAAAATAGTTCCTCCTTTTTCTTCTTGAAAGCATATTGCCAGCATTATAAAAATTAATTTTGTGAGCTTTTACACACTCTAAGTATTTTATAATATTTTCTTAGAACAAGCTGAAATGCCATCTGGTTCCAACAGTCTTGGCTAAATATCAATGATTTAGAGGTTCTGTGGCATTTCTTTATAAATACTGATACTTTATGCTTATATTTTATACTAATAAAACACTTCCACAGAAATGATCACATTTCTAAGGGCTCCTAAGCTCATGACTGTCCATTTTCCACACTTCTGCTTTGGATTGGCTGACTATAACAGCCCTGAACCATGCAGTCCCTCACAACTGATATCTGATATGAGACTTATTTGTCTCTAGTGGCTTACAAACAGTGTTCCTACATCTCTCTCCCACTCAATTTCTCTCCCCTTCACTCTCTCTCCTTTCCCCCTTCTCCCTGTGGCATGGTGAAGAGGAGAACTGGTAACACAAAAGGTAAAGGTCATGGGCTGAGATAAGACCAGTTTACTGGAAACAGCAATGAGATAAGAAAAGGAGCAGTAACAACAACACAATCAATAATGAAATCCACAGAACAGGCAAATGATTCAAAAGTGGTTGCTTGGAAGTGGGGTCTCCCTATGCTCCCTTTGCCACATTTACTCAACTAGAGGGACCCTTCTCCCTGGAAGAGATTCCCTTTCCCATATCCCTGGCAATAACTTGAGGTGGTATAGAGTAACCTGGTCCTGACTCCTCCAGAAAAAATGGAGCTATGAAAGCTGCCTACCAACAGGACATCTATCATTTTTTATCTGAGGGATGAGGAAGAAAAGGATGTAGAGTCCCCTCAGTAATATTAGAGATGGGATTGATGCTGAGAACACTAATTCAGAATGAAAATTTTGTCCTGGAAATTTACATTTATAAGGCAACCTCTCAGAAGCATTTAAATTCAGTTTGCATGTCACTTTATGCCAAAGGAGTTCCAGGATTGGTGTGGCTCTTTTTTCCATTTTTGGTTTGCAAGTACAGGCCTGAAAACAAGAATTCAAAGAAGTAATAAAAGGAAAGAGCTTTGTTTCCAGCAAAATTCAGGATAATTCCATGAAAGAATAAAGATTTTTATTCAGAGGTAGTTTAACTGCCAATGAGCTCCTAGCTAAAATCCAGACAGAAATACTGTCAGCATCGACCCTGGATCAGAAGATTAACTTTAATGGCAAACTATTGTTCTGAATTTGTGCTTTTACTGGCCAATCCTATTAAAAAGCATTATATTACAAAGTCCGTGTTTGCTTAGACCAGCATCTTTTATTATGTGGGATTTGCCTATTTTTCCTCTTAAATAAATTTTTGTGGCAAATCTTTTAAACTATTGTTAGTGTCTGTGCTTGTATAGAGTCCATGAGTATATACATTTCTAATTGCATCCTGCTTTACAAGTTACTTAAAGCTAATGCAAAATTTCTATATCTTTTGTTACAGATATCCTGTTTCTTTGGTTATCACTATAATGTCTAGGACATACCTAACTAAGATTGGATACAAACAAAGAATTTTAGTAAGTTTTTTAAATGATGCAATTTTTAAATAATACTATTATGCCTTCAGGTACCTCTACTGTTGTACGTACAAGATTTTGCTGAAATAATGTAATATTATGACAGTTTCTTCCCACTTCTAATCTCCTTAGGTCACAACATGCTGAAAGAAGCACCAGGCCCCTTTTCAAAGAAATAAGAACTCTTCAGGCATCTGAAAAACATTTTTAGTGTTCCAGGTCTGAATTGAACAAGTTCTTTTAAAGGCTTCATTATAGTTGTTCTGACAATCATTCACCAAAATACCATATGTTGCCAATATATAAGCCTTCACTAGATAGCCATTGTCCCCTACAACAGACATAAGCACTTGTTAATTAAACATAGTTAAGCAAATAACATACATAGTAGAAACACATGCTGACTAATTTGCCAAAGTCGGCTTGGGCAAGTCTTGAACTTTTGGCAGATAGCTGCCATCTCAAAGCCATGTGCACTAAGGAGAAAAAAAGTTAGGCTATTTGGGAAGAAGGATGTGAAAAAGACTTGTGTACCCAGACACAACTTATATGTCTGCATAGATGTAAGTCTAATTTTTTCTGTGACCTGAGAGCCAGCAACAGATCCAATTGAGAGAATTTAATCATAGAAAGTATCTCAGAGGAAACAGAAATAGTTCTTCACCTTTTTTGATGGCTATGGGGAAGAAACCCTAGTGGCTATATGACCAGGACTGTTGTGCCATTGCAAACTCACAGACGGCCGTGTTGCACCTCACAGTGAGATATCAAAGGCTGCTTCACTAAAAGTACCTACTCATTCAATAGAGAGAATATAGAGGGCTTTTATAAAACCATATGCTCTTGCTTCACAGGTGAGCTTTCAAGATGACTAGCAGGTCTCTTTAGATATTTTTTCATAATTACATTAATACTGTAGGATCTGTATCACCTTTCAACACATTAGCAGGCTACTTTGACATGAGAAACAACAGGGAAACATGGATAAAGCTATGCCACAGTTGTCATTCTGCTTTAGAGCAAACAATATTGACAAAAATTTGACTCCACTGTATACTTGTTTTAGCTCCTCCACCCCATTCACCATTTCAGCTGTCTGGTTAATGTCTTATTCACCCAGGTAGTTCAGCTAGTGCTTTTGCAGAAACTCTGCCTGAGCTCTGTCACCTGGGGCTGTCAGTGTGGAGATGACAACTGCAGTTACCAGCTGCCTGTGGGCAGTGTTGGAAACGCTGCCGTAAGCGATAGGGCAAATTTCTGTTTAGAGTGTTAGTGGCTTTTTCTGCTTATTGATAAAGCTGCCTGATGGTTGCCACAAAATAGTGTTTCTATACAAAAGAGTGTAGTGGACTTGCAGTTTCATGAGATTATGTTCCTGTTTTTTACATAATTCTTACTTTGACTGGCAAATTTACTGGTTTCATGACGTACCACTGCCTTTTAGAAGCTGTTAACAGTATATACCATGATCAAGCTGAGAACATAACATTAAATGCCAGAGATAGCCATGAAACAGAGACAAAATTATAAACATTGACATGAAAAATATAATTCTGTTTTGTCACTACCAATCATTGCAGTTTCTTGTCCAGAGGTAAACTTTTACAGTATAAATTATTAATAAGACTGAAGAACAGCAATATGGTTATGCATCTTCTGATATTACAGTTGTCTTAATCTTTCTATGTGAATTCATTCATTTTTCCTAGTACAACATTTTAAGCTTAATTCAATAAAATAAATGTCTATTTTATAATTCAAAGCAAAATTTAATTCAGATGTCTTATATGCAGACAAATATTTGTGTGAAATATACTGAGTTTATTAATATTATATTAGGAACATTTATTAGTTGGAAATTTTAATTAGTCTATATTTACATGTGCAATATTAAGACGCAAAATTGCATAAGTTTCCAATTACTGTAAAAGAACTAAAATTATTTACAGTGTTTAAAGTAGCAGCAGGGAAGTTATTGCATTGGAATAATGGGACAAAAAACTTCTGCAGTAGCTATGGATTCTTTAATTCCTAATTAATTCCTATTAATTCCTTCCTAATAGCTATGGATTTCCACATAATTCCCTTCACTCAGGAATCAAAAAAAAAAAAAAATTGCAGTTATTTAAAAAGTTTAGAATATAGTGCCGAGAGATGGTGAAGTTATGACACGATGATGAATTTGATCACAATACCACCTTATATGTAGTGATGGAAGTTTGCAGAAAAATGTGGAAGCAATTCTTCCTACTGATAGTAATTTGAATTATTTTCCCTCCACATACAAAAGGGGCAATACAACAGATCCAGGAGTTTCCGCTACAGTTCTGCTTGTATAGACATTTATGGGCCACTAAATGCATTAATATAATGCAGAAAATGTTAATTACTGATATTTATTTACATCTCATGGGTTTTTGCGAAGCAGCAAATGAAGTAACTTTTCCAAACCACATTTTTCCCTTCTGGTACAATTTCAACAGATGCAAGAATAAGCTTAAAATGACAGAATATGTATTAGGGTTCTAGGAAAAGCTTTAGCACTCATTGTTTTCTGATATCTTTTTTATTTCTCAGAAGAGTAACTGCAAGTTACGGAAATATGTAGTTTGTAGTGTTTTGGAAACAGGCATTCAAGAAAAGCTCCTCAGCTTTTCTAATGAATCCTCTCTGAAAGGGTCTCTCATTTACTTCATCACTTATCATGCATACACGAATTATTTTAAAACAAATTTCATTCAAAATTATTTTTAAAATAGGCTGCATTAGCCTGTGTATAGGCTCTGTGTATCTTCTGCAAACTGCGTTAGACTTAGTTCATGAAAACAGAATTTCTCTTTGCAAAAGAACAGGTTTTGCTTTGGGAGGTTGCAGTACAAGATGTGCTTAAAACTATATGAATTTTACTAATCTCTGAAGAATTTTTATAACACGTGCTCACACAAAATAATTTCTTGCAAGCAGGTGCAGGTGAAATATAGTGGCCTTATTGTGCTATTAATGTAATGTCCATTGCAAATCTTTGATGGATAAATTTGGGTTAACATTAAAATAAAAGGTTCTTCCTCCTCACTGTATCATTATCATTTAGAATTGGAAGATTTTTCATAAAAACTTGATCACAAATTTCCTCAGAAATATCCATATTTTCAGGTCAAAAGCATTTTGAAGACAACAGACATAACATATGGATGGATAACCACAGGAGCTCTATTCTTCACAAGCATTTTCATCACTCTTCTTGAAAAATATGATAGATATTTTAAGATTAGCTATTACATTTTTTCAGGTTTTTGTACTCAAGAATACTATGCCAACCTCTTTTCATAATAATCTATCTGAAGACAGTAGAAGGACCACTGCTGTATGATTAAATTTAACTTGAGTAAGACTACTCGATCTCCCTGCTTGTCAGCAGTTTCATCCTTAAATAAGGTAGTAATCTTTGTTTCATGGGTGCTTGTAAAAGTCTGTTTTGGCCACTAACTCTTTGAAGATTTTTAAGGAATGCTAATATATCTTTGTATGGTGCATGTGAAGACGATTCACCTAGCCAAGACCGGTCCTCCAAATTCCTGCCTATGAAAGCTCATTTGGTTCTGTAAGAATGCTCCTGTGAGAAGAAGTTTAAAAGGGCTGGTTATAGAATCAAGCACAGTGATTATAAAATACAGTCAGTCTTTAATTATTTCTTTCCCAAGATGAAAATATAATCACCCACAGAATTTGTGCATTCTAAACAATTAAGCCAGTATAGAAAAAGGCAGTGTCTGTGTGTTAGGGTTGTGGAGGGAAGTGGGACTAGAGGCAGGAATTATCCAATGGAATTAATTTTGCTTAACAAAACCGTTTTATCATCAGTTTGTTTTTGGACCTGTGATGATGCATAAATTATACAAGGATAATCAAGAGCTTGATTTGACATGACAATCTTGATTACTGGGTCTAGAATAGCAAACAGCTTTGTGAAGAAAATCATCTTAATTTTAGACTTTCTGTTATCAGTTGCTTTCAACAAATCTTTTAACTATTTTAAAGTCTTACTTAGGTAGGAAGGTCAACTTTCTGACTGGCAGGAATAGGAATTTTACAAGGAGGTGAATACTGAGATCAGTTTCCTTTCCAAATGAGGAAAACATTACTGTCTGATTGTGCTCCTGAAGCTGACCAAGGAAAGACAGACACAGTGTTTAATGTAATCCAGTCCTTTAATCATTACAGTTTTGGTAACTGGCAACAATCCTTGAACCAAACTGATAAAAGGCTTATCTATTGCAAGGCAGTATTTTGAAGAAGTTTTTTCTAGTATCACTCCACTGAAGAAAACCAGAGTACTTTTGAGTGTGACATACTGTATGACACATAGTAACAACTGCTGATAAAAGTAATGCAACTGGATATGGTTATTATTGAGAGAAATTTTATGAATGCACTGCACAATATGCCATATAACTGCTTCAATTTGTGTGGGTCTGGCTGGGATGGAGACAGTGTTCTTGTTAGCAGGCATTATTAAGCTATTGAGCTGCATACTGGATTTATTTATTACACACCATTATTTTGTCTATTACAAAGTAGTCCTTGCACAAAGGCTTTCTTTTTTTTTTTTTTTTTCTTTTCTTTCTCCAACTCCACAATGAGTAGGCTGAGGTCAAGCAAGAGTTAGAAATGGTCACAGTCAGACCAGCTGACCCAAAATGTCCAGAGGGGTATTCCATATCATGTATTGTCATTGTCACCAGCAATAAAGATGGTGTAGCAGAAGAAGTGTTGTTTGGGGGTCTTATGTTTTCTGGAATACCTGCTGCTCAGAGAGTGGCTGTGCAACAGTCTGCTTGTGGGAGGTGGCGATTGATTACCTTTGCATCACTTGTTTTCTGCCTTTCCTTCATTTATTAAACTTTTTTTTGCCTCAATCCATGAATTTTCTTGATTTTGGTCTTTGTGCTGTCTCCCTTGGTCTGCTAGGCAGGGAGTAGTGAGCAGGTGTGGGTGATTGGCTGGAGGGTCAGGCCAACAAAGAGTTACACCTACAAAATAGTTTTCTTACATCCTTGGTAGCATGTGTTTTATTGGAGATATAGCAAATACTTGTCTTTTGAAAACATTTGATTTTTTGTTCTTCTGTTATAAATCATGGCAAATCAAAATTACTTGATCGCTTTCTCAAGTGTGAGCCCTTGTGCCTTTTCTCCAAACCTCACACATGCAAATGTATGTATGTACATTCAAACTATTTAATCAGAGTGCTTTTAATTCCTATATCCCTGCCTCCAAGTTTCATCAGAAAAGAAGATGATTCTGGGCCTACAACAGTAACCCTTAATTGAGTGAATACCTCAGCTGATGCTACTAAAACTCTTTACCCACTAAATTTTACCCACTAAAACTCTACAAAGCTGGATAGAGGATTACTTGGCCTTTCTCTTTTTCAGTCTTGACTTTTTTTTTTTAACTAATAAATTGACACCAGAACAGTTCCCCATATCTATGAAAACTCAAATGTGTTTTCCCTGACATCAGGAACTGTTATAAGCATGAAGAACATTTATTTGATTTAGAGATTTTATTGACCATAACTAGTTTGCTGTGTTTTGTTTGGCACAACAGCCTTGGTGTGGTGGCTTTGCGGTTGGATTTTGCAGACTTTGTGCAACCAGATCTGCACTTAATGATTTAGTCTGGCGATATTTCAAAAACAGACAAAATGTATGCACTTTTATTTTAAAGTCTTCTTTTCCAATTTGTGGCTTTCATTTGGGAAGCAATTTTTTAATAACACAGTATGCGCTTTTACATATGAATAGCAGCAGCCTTCTAGGAATGAAGGGTTTTTTGCAGTATTTGGTGTCAAGGATGTTTACATGTTGTTGTAATAATTTTTGAACTTTGAGAGTACTCTAACCGGAGACACTGCAGAGTAGCAACAATTTTTACCCAGTGTGTGAAGACTCAGAATTCAAGAACGTGTAAGCACAGTGAGATACATACACAGTGAGTTGTAGATTTTCTTTTACATCAAGCAATGCAAGCAAGCACCAAGGGCAAGACACAGTTCACCCAAGATGGCTTATAGTGCAAGTGTCAGAGTCTTAGCTGGGAACCTCTGAGGGACAAGGGAGGGAAGTAGGAACTTTTAAAATATAAGCCATCTAAATTATTGCCAAAAAAATATGCCTTAGAGTGAAAAGAATGACAACCTAGAGTTGCCTTTCTGTACTGTCTGTATGGAAAGCACAGGAAGCTAATCTATCTGTAGACATGTTGGACAGAGTAATTCCATCACTATAGGATCCCCATAGGATATGGTTATTTCTTCCACATTTTTAGGTATCTAGATACCTTCAAAAAGATCTAGCCTACGTTTCCCAAAGAATTTGCTTAGATACCTAAACAAGCATTAGACTAACACCCAAGTACCATGATTTCTGTCCTTTTAAAGACTAAATAAGTTTGGACTTACTTACCAGGTGAATGCCTCAGCTGACAACACTGGAGCTTATTGATGTCAGCAGTGGAATAAAGTTAATATAAACAGAAATATAAACTAACATTACCTAGTACTCTGTGGTACAGGTGTCCAAACCTGGCCTGGAAAAAAAGATCTGAAAAATAGTGGGATAGTTCATGGTTTTCTCAAATACTCAGAGCTAACTCCTAAGTACAGTTCACTTCCATTTCTGATATGAACAGACCTGCTTCTTTGAATTTAAGTTTTAGGTACTCAGTGCATAGTTATAATGTGTACTCTTTGGAAGTGCCTTTTTGGTAACCTTGAAAGGAGGAAATATCTTACATGCTGTATTTTTAAAACTAAAGCAATTGACAAAGAAGCCTTGCATTCTGTTTTGAAGTCTGATTTCATGATACTTTTACATTATAAAAAATGTATTTTTATTGATACACAACATGAAATACTATTGGGTCTTATACCTTATTACTTTCATATAGAGAGATTGTAAGCTGTGCAAGACAACTTTGTGCCATCAAAGATGTGTTGTGCCAACATCATGTGGTATCTTGCAAGATAACCTGCTTATTGACAGGCTGTGCTGCAAGGGAGCAGCAGCACTGCATCAATTCTGTTCCAGCTGTAATATCTCTGTATTTCACTGCTCCATATTTTGCAGTGTGTGATTTGCCCAACCCACCACAAGACACCAGTGTGCAGCCACAGGTGGGGGCCAGAAAGCTTCTGGATAAAGTCAGCACAACTGGATAAGTGCCTAACGCTTCTGCACTTATTTCTCATACATTTTTCATCCTTAGATATCTCAATTGCCTTCAGATGATCATTAAACAGCCATGACTGATACCTGTTATTTGTGGTTTTCTCTTAGTCTTACTCTTACATAAAAAATACAAAATATAAAATAACATATAAAATAATATTATAAAATATTAAAAATTTGTTAGTATTCTATTTATTTTTAATGTACCCATATAAAAGTTTGTTTTGTTAGTGCAATCAAAGCACTTGGTCTGGGAAGTAGGAACAGAAAAATGATAAAAATTGTGAAGACGTTTAGTTTTCTTTCTTACTCTTACACTAGTTTATACAAAGAGGATTTCTATAACTAATAGGCTTTAAAGTTACTCTATTTCAGAGCACTGCCTGTCAATCACTGCCTTTAATCCTGGCATATTTCTCTTAGATACAGAGTGACTGTGCAATGAACATGAACAAGGTCTAAACATTATTCCTTTCTCCACATTCTCTGATAAATCAGCTTTATGGGTAGAGTGTGTTTGTTATCTTTATGTCAGCCTGTGCAGCTAAGTACGCAGATTTACCCACAGACTGATGTCTTTAACCTCAGTATAATTTTGGAGTGTAATGCTCCAAGTAACATTTGGCCCTCACACTAAGGCAAAATTCTGGATCTTCCTTCATCCCATTTGTAGTAAGCCAAGAGGGAAACCAGCTACAGGCAAGCATCCATTCTCATTACTGCCCTTCAAGGGAATACCAAACAAGATCTGATTACTATGATCTGAAAGACATAAAAGTGACATAACCATGGAGTCACACCGCATCAAACAGCCACAAACACAATTTTGAAAATCAGCATTACTCTCTCCTTGAAAATTTTGAAAAATAAAAGGTAAACCCCAAAATGATTATAGAGAGTTCAGTTTCTGGAATGTAAAATAGATGAGTTAATTTTTTTAAAATTAAAAAAAAAAACCAAAAAAAACCCCCAGAAACTAAAACATGGATGGGAAAATAACCCATAAAGTTATACTATTCCTGAATTAGTCAAAATATTTTGTGTAGAAAATGTAAACACAGAAGAGGTTTGTGGTTCTGTTTTTCAAGGAATCATGGAAGTCGTGAACCACAGTTCAAGCATTCATTCTTGAGGTCTCCAGCATTCCTGCTGAGCTGCTGGCCTTTCTCAGGCTTCGAGGCTCTGCTTTCTCATTACTACAAGGTTCACAAATCAAGCCATGTACAGAACCACAGTCCACACCTTAGGGGAATATGGTGCAACATGTATGCTACCCAATCTGGTTGAGCTTTAGGCTTTAAAGATCCACAACAGTTGTGATGGCAAGAGAAGAAAGGGTTTTGCAAAGGCATGTTAACTATTTCATCAGAAGATCATTAAAATTAACTTTTGTGCTTCCTGTGGCACAATAATGCCTCAATGAAACAGGTGTTTTGAAAAAATTGTTTTGTTGGAAAATGTTAAGCCAGTGTCATGAAAGCCTCGAACTGACAGTCGTACAACAATATTTTCCAGAATTATTTTCCAAGTTTAGTGGCCTTTTTGTGATTATTTGGATGAAGAAAGATAGTGAAAAGAGTTTTGCATATGTTCACATACACAAGTCAGCCCTATTAATTGCTGAATTTTGAAAAATCCAGTTGTCAAGTGAAACAACATTTCATTAAATCCCAGTGAACTCCAAGCACAACAGCAACAGAATTAATCCCCCTATTGGAGCATCTGCATAGTATATCAATTCTATAAATATTGCTTCATTGCCAGGAAAAATATTTCCATCTCACTTAATTTACAAAGGTACACTGGATTTTGTTTCTTCCTTGGACTGGTTTCCAGAAGTCATCCACAATGGCCCACAATGTTTTTGAATTACTGGCATTGATTTTCAAATGATCAATAAATAATAACTCTCACCAAAGTTGCCCATGACTTTGCCATCATCACTGCTTATTATGAAAGTCGAGTAAATATAGAGTAGAGAAGATTCTGGTGGCTGGTGATTACTACTGAGCAAGAAAGAGAAGTTAAATGCCCCTTACATGGTAGTCCTATGGCATTAACCAGACAAGAAGCATTGTTCATAGGAGGAAAGTCCATATGTATCAAAGAAAACACTATTTATAGAAGCTTTTTCCATTTATTGTCATAATTTTAAAGATTCAGATGAATTCAACTAGACATATATAACCTCCAAACCTTCCTTAATGCTTCTTGATTGAACTATAGATCAAAGAATTTGTAATTGACCTTAAATCCTTTATGGAGATACTTTGAGTGTTCTTTATAAGCAAGGTACTTTAAAAAGTAAGTGAATAATTGAATTGTTTTTGAAGACCATAACTATATTAGAATTTAGAAACTGAATTTCAAATGTGTTAGCTGAAAATGAACTGCATCTTCAATAATTTTAGAATTTCTAAGTGGTCTGAGATCTGAGCAATATAAGATACCTGGGTTGGACATCCATTCTCATTTATAGCTATACTGTAGAGTAACCTGAAGTGTTAAGAAATCCAGCAAAGAACTTTCTAACACTACATGACTGCTTTCCAAAGAAACCATTAAATTAATGACTACATTTTCAGTTGGTACTATTTAGAACATGTATTAGCCAGGTTTTGATAATACTTGATAAATATGTTGGCAGAAAAAACAATTATCAAAAACCTCCCATGTCTCCTTAAAACTCTAATAAAACTAGTGAAATCAGGTTTCAGGTGAATCTAATTTGGTGTGTATATTTGCATTGTTAATACTTTTTGTTTACTGTGCAAGGTTCTTCACAACTGTGTAAAAGGACTGAGTGAAATTAATTTTGAAGTGTTGGATAAATGCTTAACTTGCTCAATGGAATCCCAAAGACATTGGCCACATGAGTTGGCTGTATAGCAAAACTGCCAGATTTTTGAAGGCTGCCTTCATGGCTCTAAAAGGCCTGGTGCCAATCTCTGACTAGTGAACTTTTTCACTGCTTCAGCTGAATCCCTGCACATCTATGGGGCATGATGGAATTTGTGCAAGCATCCTCAGAGAGGTAGCTGTTGTCATCACAAAACCTCTCAATAATTTTTGAACAGTCCTGGGAATCTGGAGAGGTCCCAGCTGACTGGAAGCTGGGAATGTTGTCTCAGTTTTCAAGAAGGGCAAGAAGGAGGGCCTCAGAAACTACAGGCCTTCCAGTTTCACTTCAGTGTCTGGTAAAGTTATGGAGAAGATTCTTGGAAATATTGAAAATGCTGAAAGACAACACAATCACCATCACAGCCAGCACAACAGGACTGGAAGGAATTCTGAGCAAGTCCATAGACCATACAAAACTGGGAGGAGCTGTTGACTCCCCCAAGGGCAGGGATGCCCTGCAGAGAGACCTTGACAAATCAGGGCTCTGGGCAATCACCAACCATATGAACTTCAACAGGGGAAAGTGCAACTTTCTTCGCCAGGGGTGGGGCACCCCTGGATGTATGGACAGACTGGGAAAGGAGATGCTGGAAAGCAGAGCCACGGAAAGGGACCTGGGGGTCCTGGCTGATGCAAAGCTGAACATGAGCCAGCAGTGCCCTGGCAGCCAGGAGGGACAACGCTGTCCTGGGGTGCATCAGGCACAGCAACACAGCCAGGCAAGGGAGGGGATTGTCCTGCTCTGCTCTGAGATGGAGAAACCTCACTCCAGTGCTGGGGGCAGTTCTGGGAAACACAATATAAGAAAAATGTTAAACTGTTAGACAGCATCCAAATGAAGACAACAAAGATCATGAAGAGCCTTGAGAGGAAGCCTCACTTGGTTTGTTCAGCCTAGAGAAGAGACTGAGGAAGTCTCATTGCAGTTACATCTTCTTCAAGATGGGAGGAGGGGCAGGCACTGATTTCTCCTCTGTGCCCAATGACAAGACCNAGAAACCTCACTCCAGTGCTGGGGGCAGTTCTGGGAAACACAATATAAGAAAAATGTTAAACTGTTAGACAGCATGCAAATGAAGACAACAAAGATCATGAAGAGCCGTGAGAGGAAGCCTCACTTGGTTTGTTCAGCCTAGAGAAGAGACTGAGGAAGTCTCATTGCAGTTACATCTTCTTCAAGATGGGAGGAGGGGCAGGCACTGATTTCTCCTCTGTGCCCAATGACAAGACCCAAAGGAATGGTCTGAAGCTGTCAGGGGATGTTTATGCTGGATGTCAGAAAAAGGTTCTTCACCTAGAGGGTGTTTCGGCACAGAAGAACTTCCCAGGGAAGTGGTCACAGCACCAGCGTGACAGAGTTCAAGTGTTTGGTCAATGCTCCCAGGCACATGGTGTGACTCTTGGGGATTGTGCTGTGCAGGGCCAGGAACTGGAGTTAGCCCAAATGTTAATGGCTGTGATTCCCCTTCTGGTACATTGAAAGTAGAAATAAAACTCTATTTGTCTGGAGGACTGTGACATGAAAAGTTATAAGGGCGAAACAAATCTCATTTGGATCTATTTTGGATATGCTATTGCTTTTGAATTTTAAAATAATAACCTTGATTCTCTGGTCAGCATCAAGGCATCCCATCTGCTCATCCACTGACTGTTAGTAGCCACCTGCAATGGGAAGTTAAAATACCATGCCAGTCTGTGCTGTGTTGCTACCTGCCTAATTTCATGGTAACAGCAAACTCAGGGATTTTTACAGGGACAAAATAATGCAACTGCTGCAGCAACCACATGTTTTCCATCATACAGGGGAAAAAAATAAGGTCACTGTGGGCTTGAAGGGTTGTAAAGCTTTAGTCTGCCTGAATTATTTTATGCTTGTGAAAGTTAAGCAGATGAGAAACACATTAAATAAGATGACAGAATTTAGATTATACCTCCTCCCCTCCTCGTGCCCCTTCCAAGTCCTTAGCTCAGTGGATGAATTCCTCCCCCCATTCCTTTTTTCTTTTTTTTTTTTTTTTCAATTTGTTAAGATGCTGAAATCTGCTTTGTGTGATTTATGAAGGAACTTGAAGCGATTAGTTTCACAGTGCATGAAAATTCCTCAGGTTCAGAGGGATGTCCAATCTGTTACACCGCGAGCCGTTGACTGGATGAGAACATGAGCAGCTCGGAGCCATAAGGAGATTGTGTTGAGTTATTAAACACTTGTGGTAAAGCTGCTTATTGTTAATTCCCCAATGTCCTGCTGAAGTGATCGGATAAGATCAGATCGGATTAGATCAAAGAGCCTGGGAACCAGCCTTTTGAGCAGATTCATTTAATCAATAAAGAGTGTCTCCAAAGAGAGAGAGAGGCAGTACCAGGATCACGAGAGATTAGAGTAGGGAAAATAAGAAACAACAGATTATTTTCCTCTTAGTTTTAAAATGTAATTCTGTAAGCCAAAGCATGCTTTTGTGTGTGTATGTGTGTGTGCGAAAAACAGCCAAAAAGGATATAAGTGCTCCCTTACAACTTCATTACCAAGCAGACAGTTTTAAATGAAGTATTTTGCAATACAGTAATACTTAATAAGTCAAGAGACTGTAAAAGTATTATTAAAGCAATCAGTACCATGAAATACCTACTGTGAAAAAAAGAACCATTAAACAGTGTTTCAGCAGAAGCAATTTTTGTTTTAATGATTCCTTAAGAGTAGGGGATTCTGGGTGGGTTAATGTGTGCAATTTCTGATCTTGCTTTCATCCAAAAGAAAAAAAATGGGAGCAAAACCTGATAACACCACCAACAACAACCCCCACCCAACAGTATCGCATCAAGATCAGAATGTATTAAATTAATAACACTGAGAGATGTTGTGGAATGTGCATTGTTATAATACATGTAATTACAGTACAACTGCTGCCATTAATGCTTGTACAGTGAATAGACTTGTGTATAATTACTTGCAAAACCTTGCTAAATCTGTACTAAAAGCTAGAAGCTGTTAATAAATGTTTAGAAAGTAAACCCACAGAAAAATGAAGAAAAAAAAATGAAGAACAAAGAATCATTCATTCTAACAAAACCATGGTATAACTCCTTTCCATTTCTAGAGTAGCAGAATTTGGCCCAAAATAATTTGGAGAGAGACACACACTTCTTTCAAAGATTATTAGCCCTAATTGCTTAATAAAAAGTAACATCTGATTTTACAGGTTGTCATTTATATTCAGAGTCAGATAAGAATATATATCTATAAATCCCTTCTCTAAAATATAATTTGCTGTCTACATAGGCTGATGACTTTAGACCCTGCACACCTTTAGCAATTGTTAATTACTATGGGATGGTTTAACACTATTTTCCAAATCAGCATGCATGCATTAAATGACTGCAATCTAATTTGACATATTATTAGTGATGATTATTGTTAGAGATAAATTAGATTGAACAGAAAATAACCTTCATCCTTAGCATGTTTTAGCTCTCAGAATTAATGTGATTTGGTGAACACATATAAATAAAAGTCTGATGAGTCCCTGCTGACTGCAGGGCCTGCTGGTACTGAAGTGTATCAATTTCATGCAGATGATGAATTTCTTAAGCATTCAATGATAATCATGCTTGATTTGACAAGATTTTCTCATGCTATTTTAGGGCCTTAATTTTCTGTGAAGTTCTGTCAAGTGTTCATTAAGCACCCACTTATCTCCCTATCTTAACCTGGCAGCCAATCCAAAGGTTGCCTACCAGTGCCGCTATCAGTCCCGGTCCATTAATATTCCTGCCATGTGACTGTCCACGGAGAGAAGCCAATCAATGGCTGATTAACATTCAGGTCACATGATGCCCAAGGAGAGTAAATGAGTTACACAGTAAGACATCAAACAAATTTTCATCTTGAAAGAGTGATTGCTTTTTCTGCTGCTGTGATGTTTGTCAAATTCGCTCTAGCCTTGTCCAATTAAGCTCCATGAGCTGAATGACTAATGAAGAGAAGGGAACACCGTGCCAGCATGACAGCTATGAGAAGTATCACTGAATAAGAGCTGCTGAAGAAATTTTTTAAAATTAAAAGAAAAAAAAAACAAGGTTGAAAAATCACGTCTGGATAACTGGAGTAATTGCTTTCAAATTTCAGATGCTGTTTAGAAGTCTCTAGTGAAAAATAGAAATTGCACCCTGCTGTACAGGACATTTGTTTTCTGTCTAACTTTACAACGGAAAATGAGCTTGCGTTTCCTCATAATAAAATTATTTCTCAGATTTTGAACAAATATACATTAACTGCATTATTGCCAGCAAGTGTGCTAATGAACTTTCACAGTCTCCTAGAGACATACTGGTAACAGAAGATCCCACTTTTGAGCATCAGCCAGTATGGATTAAAAAAAAATCCTTACTTTATGAAACTGAAATGAAAAAAGGGAAATAGGAAGATATTTAGCAGATGAGGTAGAGGAGAGAAGAGAGTTCTCTGGAATTTAAAAGGAAGCAGCTTTTCAATTCTTAAATAATATAGCACAATTCTTTTTGCATCATTTGAGGAGCTGATCCAGTGTGAAGTTACTATTTTATATTTTATTTTATTTTGTTTTATTTTGTTTTGTTTTGTTTTGTTTATTTCATTTTATTTTATTTCATTTTATTTCATTTTATTTAATTTTATTTCATTTTATTGTCGCTGCTATATATATATTTGTTGTTAAATTAAAACTCTTCAAAGAAACAATAGAATAATAGAATAGAATAATAATTGAATAGAATAATAATCCTGTTTAGCAGAAAGCTTTTAAAGTGGATATATGGAACTATATTCTGGGACATCACTGAAAGTCTGTTTAGTCAGAAAGTCAGAAATTGCATTTTAGTGCTGATACTGTACTAAACTCCAGTGATGTGTTTGGAGTAGAAACCCTATGACTAATAAAGCTTTCATCCAGCCACTGAAAGAAGTTACAGTCACCTAATGGATTACTGAAGATATGAAAGAGTTTCAGATCCTACTTATTAGGTTCTAGCATGAAATTAGTTATATTCCCAAGGCATTCTGAAGCAATATTTTCAAGCTGCTTAATAAGGGTGTTAGAGTATGCCAATTAACTGGCAGCTGAAATAAACAGTAGTTGGAGGCATAAGACAGTATTTATATCTGCAAAGCTAATAACATTTTAAATGGGACTTCTTGGTACATGGCTCAAGGTGCTGGAAGGAGGCAAGATGTGGAACACACTGTATTCAAAAGACTGTAAGTCAATTCTCAGCGCTGCTAGTCAAGGATGGAGCCTGCAAATAGAGAAGCAATGAATTTCAGTGAAAAGGAAGACAAGGAGGCAGGGGGCTAGCAATTAATTGAAGGTAGGAAGGGGGTGTCAAGGGGATACTACTGAAGAAACCTCTGGTGAGTGATTTGACCAAATGCCTGCCTTTAAGGGATCACCACAAAGGCACATGGTGAAAGAGACTGTGTGAAGGGATCAGGGTAGAAAACAGAGAAATACATGGAAATAGCAATATGACATACTGGTTTTGTCAGGCGTTGTTCCTGGTAAAGTAGCGCTGTAAACTTCAGAGGTCAGTACTGCCTTGACATGAAGTATTAGCTGTTAGATTACTGTTTTACTTGATCCTGCTGCAGCCATACCACAGAGAATTCATAGGCCCTGAACCATTAGCTGCTCAAATGGCAACAAAGCAAAAAATGCTGAATATTGTTATGAGCAACACCACTTGCTGAAACATTTAAGTCAACAGTGGAGAAGGTGTCTAACTTTCTGTCAGTCGCATTAGGTGGTTATGAATAAAAGAGTATTCTACTTTCTGCATAACTTTGCATAATTAATAGTTTTTCATGCAAACTATTGTTTGCCTTAATTGTTGTTTCAACAGCTGTTTTCATTAAATTGTAAAGCTCTTTGTGTCTAATCCTTTGAGCTGCACTATTGATAACAAGAACGCACTGGAGCTAGCTTTAGAGGAAGAGAGTCCCTGCCAAGCTGGAAAGCAGTCATGAAGTTACTTGAGAAATAAGGGCCTACAGTGGGACTGGTTGTGTAGCTAATCCATTAGTCTTTTCAAAAGGACTTTGCTCTACGCCCTTATGGCTAAATTGACCCAACAACCTATCAATGCCTTTATTTGCTGAGTGGCTGTCCATGAAAGGTCTCCGTGCTGGATCCAAGCTGTAATCAAAGCCTCCATCAGTACCAGGGCCCTGATGACACAAATGGCCAAACTTTCAACGAGGCTGGCTGGTTTCCAGCCACGCCATTTTAAAGATACAAAGAGGCTGTGTTGTGCTGTGGAATTCATTTTCTTGTTTACTTCCTACAGAAACAAGAGCATAATCAGCACTCAGTGCATCGGATCAGACCGCTGAGTTGTTGACAGAAGCTTGGAGAGGCTTGCCAGCTTTCCACATGAAACACTGGCTTTCTTCTAATACACCCCCCACCGTCTGCGGCCCTGCCAATTGTAGCACATCAGAGCAACCATTGAGATAATGACCGTGAAGTCTCATGATACACTTTGATGAAGTGTAACATTTTTTAAAGGATTTTTGTCTGTGCCAAAATGATAGAGACAGCTGACTAAAAATCACCCCATCAAAATCAAGGCTGATGAACAGCAGGCAAAGACATGTGCTTCCACAGAGAAAAGGGAGGAGAATTTACAGCCAAAGACTCTCAATGACTATGTGCACCACAGATTCCTTTATTTTGCTTTTAAATGATCCTTTGTTTCAAATGAATGTATGTAACTTTGCCAAGAGAGCAATTTCCTAAAATATTTTTTTATTCCACATCAAAAAATGATTCAGCATTTAGCATTTATAATATTAAATAAATACCTGTTCTATACAAGCTAACTTTGTTTCTTAACATTAGTTTTTTGCAACCTTGCAAAGTAATATTTTGAAATAGCTGAGACTTAAAACCTACTCAGCCATTTTAAAATTGTCTAGTGGAACTCACTGAACCAACTTAGCTTATGGTAAAACAATTGGAGATGTGTTTCCAAGCAAACCACAGGGAAAAGGAGCAGCAAGACGGTCACTTAGGCTTTTACCCTGCTCGTTTTGGCAATTCAATATTTTTCATAACAGGAAATTCGTTACTAGCAATGGATTCATTGATACGCACCAATGCTAAATAGCCTGGTTTAGGAGCTTGGAGAAATTCTGCAGAATTTCTTGAACTGGCCATTTACCATGGATCTAGACCACCCCACTGTGCTGATGGAAGTGCGGTTAGGAGGTCTTTGAGCTGAATCAATTTGAGTTGGAATTTTCCCAGTATATCACAGTTACATAAACACCTGTGCAAAATATCTTTGAGCTGAATTAATGGCATAGGGGTGCCAATGGGGGAGAGGAAGAAAGGAGAGAAAGAGTGGGAAAGATAGAGCTGTTTCCAGTAGTTTTCAACATTTCTTGCTGGTAAAAAGCGGGTCTAGAGGACTGTATTTTAAACTGTTTTTACTGTCACCAGTACAAGAGCTCACATATGCCTATTTTTTTGTCTTCTCAGTACAGCAAGCCTAGAACAATGCTTTCTAAAGTCTCTTTTTCTCTCTCTTCTATACTCAAATTATTTTTTTTCCTAAGCTGAAATGTACGCAGCATGCTGGAGATATACAGTGGTAAATAAAGATGCAGTAGTCTTCTGGAAGAGATCAAAAGTATTGGCAAGAGAACAAAAGTACAAACTTCACTTTGAACCCAGGTACACAGCATGCTGCAACCATCAGTGTTATAAGTATGCAGAATTCAGCACTTTCCACAAGATAGATATAGAATACATGTAGGGGTTTTTGCTTCAGTTTACATCCCATGTCTGGCTTTGAAGAAAGAGGAAAAATTTGGAAGAGAGAAAAGGGAGACGGGATCTATTTTGTGTGGATTTGTGGATGTTTCAGCAGTCCTGTCTACCTTCCTAAAAATGCTTAGTTAAAGAGGGAAACAGTGTAAAACATTTCAGTGCAAAAGGATGCTGCTTCATATTATGACTCAGTCTCTGTAGTAGAGAGAAAAATTATTGGCACCTTGTTTTCTCTGCAGATAGCTCTTTGCTCTGCAGACTTGATATAAAATAAGATTGACAGTATGTTGTTGCTTTCCATATCTGGGGAAAAAATGGATCAAAGTTGAGCAAATTTCATGTGATTTCCATATAACAAAAACAGGTACAAGTCTCACTTTGTTGGGTTCCATCCCAATAAATACAAAACAGCTCAAATTTGCCAAGTAGTGGAACAGACTTGACTGATGCAGTTGCAGGATTGAGCTTCTCCTCTTTTAAGTTCCAATAAACCAGGTTTTTATAACTCTACTTCACTTACAAGTAGGGCATAGGTTGGGCCCTGCAGCAGGGATGTGAATTGTCCTTCCGTGAACATACAGAATCATAGAATTCTGGAATAGTTTAGTTTGGAAAGAACCTTTAAACATCACCATGTCTGAGCCCCCTGCAATGGGCAGGGACATCTAAAACTTGCTCAGGTTGCTCAGAGCCACATCCAACACATTTGTGAATGTTTCCAGAGATCGAGTACCCACTACCTCTCTGGGAAACCTGTTCCAGTGTTTCACCACCCTCCTTGTAAAAAACTTCTTCCTTGTATCTAATCTGAATGTACTCTCTTCTAGTTTAAATGCATTACACCTAGTCTTATCAAACAGGCCCTGCTAAAAATTCTGTTTCCATCTTTCTTTTAAGTTCCTTTAGATGTAGCAGTGAAGGTGAAGTGTTCCCAGAGCAGAGCAGAGGGACAGACCCCACCCTGATGCTCACACTGCTTTGAATGCAGCCTGGGATACAATTGGCTTTCCAGTCTGCAGGTGTACATTGCTGGGTCATGTCCAGCTATTTGTCCACCAGTATGTCCAAGTCTTTGGCAGGGCTGCTCTCAATACCTTTCTCCCACTGCCTTGATTGATAGCAGGAGGTTGCCCCAATCCCAGTGCAGGGTTTTGCACTTGTTCCTGTTGAAGGATCCACTTCTTGAGCATTTTTGAGTCCCTCTCCAGAAAAGCATGCTGTCTTTCATGACCTTGATGTCATTTGTAAGCTGCTGAGACTACACTCAATCCCACTCTTTATATCATTGATCAAAATACGAAGCAGATATTAAGATATTCCCAGTACAGACCCCTGTGGGACACCACCTGATGCTGATCTCCATGTGGATCTGGAGAACAGTGCAATATTGAGCCATAAATTCTGCTCTCTGGGTGTGACAATACAAGCGATTAACATCCAGCAAGCAGTCTGTCAATCAAATCCATCCATCTCCTTTGGAAAGGTCTCCTTGTAGGGGACCATATCAAAGGTCATGTATCAGTGAGTGCTGGGAAGACTGCCTGAAACCCTTTCCAGTTACTGGGTGTTGTAGTGGATGAATAGCTGTTCAAGAAGTCAGTCTAGTCCTGTTTGCTGGTAACTTGGTAAATGTTCTGTACACCCAGTGCAGGCGTCCAAGCACAATCTGCAGTCATAAATGAGCAGAGTGCAAAGGTACATCCACCCTCTTGATTTCTCAGAGGCAGAAGTCATGTGCAAGCTTTCACCAGCACATCCCAAATGCCTTGCCATCTGCTAATAGCAACAGGTCTTTTGACATTAGTATCACACTTGAAACACTGCATCTGTTGTGTGATGGCCAAATTCTCAGTAATGTGGTTTAGTGATGCTAACAGCAGAAGCACTTTCCTATCTTATATAAAAAGTTAGAGGAGGCAAAGTGAATCCATCGCTTGAGAAAGTGCTGGGGTTACACATGGGGGTGTGTGTGTGTGTGACACAAGTGAAACAAGAACTATTCATACAGTTTGAGAGTGTTATTTCCCATCTCCTTCCTGTTTTTTGAAAGAATGTCCTGAGAGTATTAATTTTGGAAAGCAGTTCAAACAATGAGGTTATTCAAGCTGGCCTTATTTTTGCTGGCTGGTGAGTGCCAGCACACATGCAAAAGGTAAACTTCCAGGAGACTGGATGGGAATCAAAATAATTAGAACACTTAAGAGATTTGTACCTTAGAGGCAAAGGTTGTCATTCTCCCATGTCCATTTTCATTCACATATCACAAAACTGAGTAGGAAAGGGAGGACTGAGTTAGGCAGTTTTGCATCTCTGAGTGGGCATCTGTCAGTGATAAGCAATTTTGATGGAACTTTGCTGCAGGGAATATTCAACAGTAATATATTCGTGGCTGTACCAGTGAATTTATTAATTATGAATGCCAGCATGAGAAAGCTGAATGAAGTCAAGGGAAATGAAGAAAAGGTTGTGGGGAGAAGATAATGAAAGGAAGAGGCGGAGGGTGGGGGGAAAAACACTTAGCAGTGTAGGCACATATGTTTCAAAGCTTCTCAGATTTCCTGAAACTGAGCCTAACTGAAGTGAGTAATAGTTAGGATTCAAACACAGTATCATGACAATCCAGGCATTTTGGAAACCACATCCCCACTGAGTCTTTAAGGACTACTTGATGTTGAGAATTATGGTTGGAGGAACTAATATCTGCTGTATTCACCCCAAACCAATATGATTTCAATTTTCTTCCTGTCTTTTAATGATGAAGATTTCACACCTTGTTTCATTTTCTTATGTTTTGACTTGTGGAATCAGAGTAGATCAAGTAAAAAAATAATATTGAATGCATTTGTTGGGGTTTTTTGTATAGTTTTCTTTCTATGAATAAACTCACAAATTAGAAGAAATTGAAATTCTTGAGAGGAAAATAATTAAGCAAGTAATGTTAAGTCCTTCCTACAAAAAAGACTGGCATCCTAACATATGATCTAAAATTAGTTTTGAAATTTATTGTATTGTGTGTCTATGAGGATACACCTAAGCCATGAAAATCTTATCATTAAATGAAACAGAAATATTAATGTGAAAATTGTTAATTTTTTTTACATTTGTTATTTATATTAATTTTATGCATGATAGTAAGAAGTAATTGGAAGGAATTAAATATTAACATCAAGGCAAGCAACAAATTCATATTTATTGCATGAAAATAAAAATAAAAAACAGTAAAATGTGTGCTACCATATTCAAAGCAGAGAAAAAAATGTGTTCTTCAACCTTTCCAATCCCACTGAATGAAACTATTTGCCCAACAAATTACTGGGCTATTAAAAATACTGTTCTGTTGAAACCAGTATGGTTTCAGGGATAAGTTCTTTGCATTTACCTTGTAATGTGCTCAGAATCTATGATGCAAAATACAGATAGCAAGAGTAATGAAGAAAACTTTAATGCTTTTTTTTTTTTCTGACTTAGAGGCAAAACCTGGTTGATTGAAGATTTAGTATTGTGACCTTGTCTCATGCTCTAAATTCTTATTAACCATGTAGAACATTTCAAAGCTAAGTAATTGATGATATTATGTCATAAATATTAAAAACACCAAACATATGGAGGTCTGCAATACCAAATAGTTTTATTCACTGATGATGTAATGATATTTGAAGAAAGAGGAGGAAGTATTTAGTCATCTTTTGCATGAATTCCATGTACATATAAAAATTTACATCAAAGGATGTCACTAAATGTGGAATGGTATATCCTACCTCCCCCCTGGAAAATGTATAGTTTGTCCCAAGTCTGTACCCTCCCTGCAGTATCGTATATCTGTAATTCTATTGGTTAAAGAATCTTACCGTGCCTACTTCGAAGATCCCTGTTAAGAGTGCAGGGAAAAGTGGGCTGGGTCTCTTTTGCCCTGGGAGTCTTCGGAGACGGTTCTCCCTTTCCCTCTCCCCTTCCCCCTCTCCCCTTCCCTTCGCCCTCCCTTGATGACCATGCTGCCTTCCTGGAGGGAAACTCCGATTAAACTTTACCATCAGCAGCCGTCTGATTCTCTCTGCTTGCCGGCGCACGGACACCCACGCTTCTAAGACCCCCCCCCAAATACACACCGCAACAACTAAAGTCTCAGCTGACCTACCTTTCTTCATCACCTAAAAGTAAAAATTTTGCTGAGGTATGTGTGTTTACACCTATTTCTCCAGACTATCAGCATCTATCTATAGTCATCATGGGACTTACTAGAGACTGTCAGTGTCTTGGATCTTGTGTTTTGTGACAATGGGAGTGATATATTTTTAATTTGTTCATTTAGTCTTACCTCACTACTGATAATTTTAATATTTTTCATAGTTAAACTGGAATTGTTAGCAAAGCCAAAGGCACTTTCACTAGGGGAGAACCAAAACCTTCATCTCTCTGACTGAAGGAGGTTTTATTGGTGGAAAGTGGAGCTATCAGTAGCATCAGACTTCAAGACAACATTTATAACAAATCATCCAATTGCATACGCAGGAATTGTGGCTCTTGGCTGAATGCAATGAACAGGTTGTTGTGATCCAAAGAGAGTTTACATTTCATATACACTAAAAACTCCCTTAAGATACAGTGAGAAAGATTATTTGCTCTTGTACTCATTGCACTGAAAGATTTTTAGCTGCTAGGAAAGAAATGGATTTTTCCTTCTTGTTCTATATTTTTGTTAAAATTATTTTTCTCTGAAGGACTGTTGGCCTCTGGCAAATTCTGAGTTTTAAAATACTGTGTCAGTAAATTAAATTCTGAGCCCACTGAAGTCAGATGAGTTTTGCCACTGAAATCTGCAGAGGCAGGGTTTTACCTACTGTTTGGAAAACATTGCTTGCAGCAATCAGATAGCAACCATTGCTGACATCTAGCAGAGAAAACACCAACTACTCAACTCTCACCAGCACTCAACTGTTGCTGCTTCTGCCTGTGCAGACTCAGGGTTTTGTGACCAAAACCAGGCAAGCACTCAGAAATAATCTGTGCTCAAATTGGAAGAAATCATATGGCCAAAACCTTTCTGAACTTTAAGTTAAGGGCCATTACCTCCTTGTATTTTCTCCTTCAGTAACTTGCATTAAATAGGACAAGGACAGAATCTGTTCAGCACTGGACAGTAGGGCTTGAAAGTCTCAGGACAGACTTCAAATATCTACTGGTATGGTAAAAAAGCATAAGCATTCTTGTGCAAAGTTATATAGACACAGTCCTGGCTTTGGGACACCTAGCTAGATAACCTTTGACAGGATATGTCAAACACTTAAAAGAAATCTATCTTAGTGAGATTCTTAGTGAGATATCCATTAAAGGAAAAGCACAAAATCCAGATAATTTCACTGTCCTTTTTAGTACCAGAATTGGAAAACACAGGAAATAGTTCATCAGAAATTCAGACTCGGGAAGCTGTGAAAATTGAGGCTTCTTTATGATGCTTTTTTACCTTCTTGCTTTATACTTTGTCTACTCTTCTTCTTAGGCAAAACATCATGTTTCTACTGCACTGTGGACTCTAGGGGCTCATAGCACTTTTTTAGAGCATGTTCTATGTATTGAAAGTGTTCTGTGAGAGAACAATTAAAAAAGTTTAGTGAGAGTGAAAATGTTTAAACTTAGTGAATATAGGAATACTTATCCATAACCCTCAGACTAACTATGCTGCTGTTCTTTACATCACTTCTCCTTGAGGAATCCTATATAAACTTTGGTTGATGTGAGAGCTAAAGGTACACAGAAACACCACTGCAAAGACAGAGGTCCATTTTTATGAGATAGGTCTGTCTTTCACAGAGTACTATGTGTTGTGTGATTAATCATAGATTCTATGAACCTTGAAGTAAAATGATGAAAAGTTGGTTTTCCTTCAAGAAACTTTTTCAGTGGTTATATCTGAATTTGGAACCTTCACTAAAAACTGGATATGGTTTCAGTGAAGGAAAATAGTATTCTAAACTTTAAATCAATATTCAAGCTCAATTTATGAAAGTACGTTTTTCTTCACAGCTCTGGGACCCTAATCCTATTGTGAAGTAGTCCTTTTACTTTTTTTGTTTTGTTTTGTTTTGTTTTGTTTTTCCACTTGTTTTCTAATAAGAACATTACAGAAATAAGAAAAGTTATCTTAGTCCATGTGTGCAAATATATATCTGTGTGAGTATGGGGACAGGTAAATAACTCTGACAATGGACATGGCTTTAAAACAAAGAGACTTTTGTAGTAATCTAACTTTAGAAGTGCTGAATCTTCAGCTCATAGTTAATTTGACAGTGGAAATGTAATTCTTTAAAATGGGCTGCCTGATCTGTGTGAACTGTGCAAGAGACATCTGTGTCTGTGAAACAACTCAACTCTTGGTTAGACTTTCACTGCATTTAATTTATCTAGCAGAGTTAGACTATCTTTTCAGCTGTGGATTAACTTCCCAGCTGGGCAGTAGGTTAAAATTTAGTAAAGGCACCTGTCTCACTGCCATTCAGTTAATGGCAAAACTGTGGCATTGTTTCACAGAAACTGGATAATAATTTTACTCTTTATATTGTGATTATTCTGGTGTTAGGTACTGTCCTCAGAGAAAAATCCACTATTTATTTACCCTAGAATTAATATTCCAGTGTTTCATAACCTTTTATTAAACCTCATGCATTTCTCTCATCTTTTGCCTTGTTCTAATCACATATAAATTGGTACGGTGCAGTGTTTATCCTGCTAACTGCTACTCACTCAACAGAAATTAGGTGATTGCTTTCCTTTGTGATTTGTAAGCTCTTCCAGGCATAATTTTGCTTTCTGCCAACCACTCAAATTCATTTGTTAACATAACTCCTTTTGCAGAATAACTATTGATTTAGAAAGCCTCAATTAGAAAATGTGTATCCCCACTTTATTTTAGCTTGAATGTGAATATAGAGTGACTAATGTGCTGAAATCATAGCATCAGGTCATGTGATTTATTAACCTATATTGGTACTATTCATCTAGATCAGGAGAGAGGTAGAGAATATTTCTGTTGACTCAGACCTTCGACCACTGGCAAACATCTATTCCATAGATTGTCCCCTGTCACAGCGTCACATTTAGCAATATGGCTCAGTTTCTTGTGTCTGCAAATCTAATATTTTTACCAGAGGCTCAACAAATCCTATTTTTTCTTGAATATGTACCCTACTGATAGATCACAGTTAAGCAGAAAAGTCTTGGAGGTCATTTATCAATAGTCAGTGAATACATCAGGCAGGATGGAATGATAGCCAATTGGATTAAATCATCAAAAAATCATTAATTCACATCCTCCCCATTAAAAAAAAACTTGGCCCATGATACTGACTGTGTAAAGGACTGAGGACAGGGTAAAAAAAATGAAAGAATTAAAATAACTATACCTGTCATTCTCTCGGTTGCGAAGTTTTACATATTGGTGCAAGAACTTTCCTTATATTCATTATTCTATGACTGCAAAGAATCTTATATTCTCTGGAATTGATTCTTTTGATTTCCCATCATCTGGCCTTTGTGCACTTTACATATTATTTTGCTCATTTAGCTGGAGACTAGTTTGAAAATGAGGAGTGGCTATTAACAAAATGCACGACTGAAATAGCTGCTTTCCTTGAAGTTTCATTCTGAAGGGAAAGAGAATTATGCTAATGTGAACAGCTTTACTTTAGGCATCACTCTGGCTTGGGAGATCAGGTCATTTCTTTTACATCTAATATTCCAGGTGAGATGTTTCATTAGGAAAAGAAACTTAAGTGAATTCTACTCTTTTACATCTCCTTTGCAAGGGCAACACAGGCAATTTGACCATAGGAAGTTAGTCTTCTTTCTTGGTTTTGAGTTTGATTTTGGGTTTGGTTTGGAGGGGGTTTTTTTGTTATTTTGTGTATGTGTTTGTTTTTTATTGCTGGGGGTTTTTTTTTGATTGTCTGTTTGTTTTTTTTTCTTTTTGTAGTTTACATCTTTAATTCAGAAGTGATTGTACTGTTACAGATATTGAGGGGAGATAAACACACTAGATGGGGTTCTTTAGAAGCCTGTTAGGGCAGTGTACTATCTGAGGAAGTTTCAGAGAAGCACAGGTAAGGGTATGCTGGTGGTGTTTGTGGAGCTAAGCAACCAGGCACCTTTGTGGTGGCTCCAGAAGTCCAAGCAGAGCACTCTGAGATTACTGGCTGTATTTTCCTGGCTCTCTTGATTGTCAACAAGGACTTAGAAGGGCAAGCCTGGCCACTGGCAACCCTCCATCTTTCTCTCTCCCATGAAAATGGACTACATGAAGCTTTTCTCTAAATGGCACAACATGCAGAGATTTGCGGAGTTGAAATTAATCTGGTAACACTGACACATGACACAACATTTTAGTTGCCATAAATCTCCTATTTTGGTAGACCTTTTCACATTTCTCCTTTTTAAATGGTAGTTTGCCATTAGAGCAAATCATATTCAAGTAGGTTGATATGAAATATTTCATTACTTTTTGTTGCACTACACAATTTTGTTATTTCATTAAATACCTTTTGCTGTTATTTTGAATAATAAATTTAGGAAAAGAAACACTCACTTCAGGTTTTCCTCCTATACTAAAGTACAAGCTTATTGAGGAAATCCAATCTGAGTTTAAATGTTTCAACAGAATGGTGTTATCATACTTAGGCCAGTTATTTGTCCAATAGTTACTAACTTAGTGAAATCATTATCAGCCCAGCAAACAAAGTTCAAACAAAGGGAACTGCTCCATCTAGAGTTCCGTCTTGCACATAAGCTGATTAAATATTTTAATCAATTATTTTGCTGGCTGTCATGGCCTGTACCATTAGCTTTCTCTGACTTCATTATATCAGTAATTTAGGAATATTAAATCTACTAATAACCTTAAAAAAGAGTAGTTTATGTGATTTGGTGATCTCAAGCTATTTATAAATATCTGAGGGAAAGGTATACACATAACAAAAGAGAACTAATTTTGTGGTAGTTTACCACAGGAAGAAGTAATTTCCAGGGGTGAATTGCTCAGATTTTGTTTTAAAACGTGAAGATTATATTCCTGTGACCATTATTCCTGTGATGATTTTTCCAGTAATGTTATCAGAATTAGTCTAAATCTAGTGTAAATTTTCTGCAAATACTTATTTCACATGCAAATTACAGTGGAAATGAGTTCCTTAGCATATAAGGGTATTACCAAAAACTACACTGAAATATATATCTATAATTTGCTTTTTATTTATTCAAAGTTCTTTAGGTTTTGTATTCAAATATCATTCCTGTATTGGCTTTCTTCTGATTTGCTTTATTCTGCTCAACATATCTAAATATCTCTCTCACTAATATATTTAATTTTTCCAAATTGAGACAACAGCAAACAACTCTTTTTAGATTTCTGCTCTCACTCACCCATCCTCTATATGTTTTTCTCTTCCCTTTCCTTTTCTTCCAATACATTTTTCAAATTAAATAGTCAAAACTGAATGCATTCACTAAAGTGAGAAAATTGGTAATTGCATTTGAATTAGTCAAATCTTGTGCAATACTGCATCAAGGTAATAATTTTTGAAGATGTCTTTGCACAAATCAAAAAAGCTGGTAGGTAAAAAGATCTCGCTGGAGAAAAATCACATTAAAAATATGTAAAAATATGTCACTGCTCAGTACATGTTGGGAAGGGAGGGGTGGGAAAATGTGAGGCTTATGCCAGCCAAGCCATGACAGCCACCTTTCTGCCTGCTGTCAGCCCAAGCAAACAAGACGCGGTCTAAGCTGATTTAGCCCAGCCAGGCTGAACTGAATTACTCGGCAGCTGCAAAGAGCTATCTGTGTGTGAGCAGTAACCACAGAGCAGCTACAAATGAGAGCTTGTTTGCATTTGTCAGTCACGGTGCTAAGTACAGCAAAGGCAACTTCTCTGCTGAGTCAGCTCGCCTGTTGTGTGCGCTGCTCTGCTCTCACCACGCTGTTGCTGCTGTGCCTGGTTTAGAGCTCACTTCATTCTGTAGTGCTACACAGCAGTTCTCCAAATCCTGCATCTCCTGATCTGACAACCTTACTTTATTTGGTCTTATCACAGTGTGACTGGGGTTAAACACAGAGCTCTGAGTCCATTCTGGGGGTGGGAAATAGTAAGGCCCAGAAATAAAGCGGAAAAAGACTATGTGAACTCTCCTCACTGGGATAGTAGAAGATGAACTATAAATACACCTACTGGAATAAATCTAAAGTTTAGGGCCCAAATGTTCAAGCAGAGAGATATCAAGTTGCCTGTTATTTTTTCTAAGTGCCCTAGGCCTGATTCACATCAAAGTGATTATGCTAAAACACTGTACACAATGTTATTCATAGCAAGGACATCTTGTCTTGGATTCGTAGTCTCTTGAACAGATATACATGAGGTAGACAATTACAAGTGGCACAGCACTTCTTAAACTTTTTAATCTTGTACTTAATTGAACTCAGGGAATTGGATATGGATCCCTGTGTTGCTTTTAACACCAGCAGGAAATCAAACTCCAAATAAGCCATTCCCCCTCCCCTACCCCTTCAGGTAAGGGAGGGACAAAAAAGCAGAGACTATGGGTTAAGATAAAAATTTACTAAAAGCAAAAGCACAAAGCAACGGAATAAGACACACACAATTACAGCAGCAATATTAATAGGAAAAATATATTTGTTTATACACAGACACACACACACACACATATATATATAACAAAAGGTGTTTTACCCTCAGAAGTTATTCACCACTGAGACTGAAACTGAGATGACTGACAGCTCCTTTAAGTCTTTGTGGTTTCCCCAGACAGAGGCACTATGGTGACCACATAGTGCCAAACCCTGCCTCTTCTGTGTAATCAGGACCGTGCCCTATCCATACTCACTGAATAAATATGGGATGCCACGTCTCTTGAAGTGTTCAAGCCTGGGTTGAATAGATCTCTGGGAAACCTGATCTAGTGCAATGTGTTCCTGCCCACAGCAAGCCTGTTGGAGCTAGACAATGTTTAAGGTGCCTTCTAACCCAAACTATTCTATGATTATGTGATTATATGATTCTATGAATTATACCCCAGGCAAGCAATTATCTGACCAGTCTTTACAATCTTTCAAAAAAAAAAAAAAAAATTGAAAATGCCTTAAGTTTGCTTCTCTGTCTCGGGGTCATTGGCGAGTAAAACAGCATGCAGACTGATCAAGATAAAATGGCGAAGATTCAACCAAAGACTGAAATATGCAGATTGTTTTCCAATGTTTCCGTGGAATATTTATCCAAAAATGATAGCCTGTCTATTTTATATCTGAGTAGTATTAATCAGATAAAAATCAAGTATTAATTTCATTTCAGTACACATTTTCTAAGCAAGAGTAGGTTTGTGGGAATTTCTAGAGGAATTAAGAGAAAAATAAAACCCGCCCTACTCCATGTTTAATTCTATTTAATTCTGTAAAAAAATGTCAAGTGGAATGTTCATGTTTTTCTTAGAATTATTCTATTATGTTCTTGTAACATATTCAAAAAGGAATATGTACAAATCAGTAACCAGAAGAAAGTAGAAAAAAATAATATGACACTTTAACAGGACTGATAGAACAGGACAAGTCATGATTAGAAGCCCAAATAGCAAATAGCAGCAGCCTCAATTTACTTTTTTTTCTTTTAAATTTAACTTACTCTAGACTAGATTAAAATACTGCTTGGAAAAATGCCAGCCATGCCAATGGTCTTTTACAGATGATGTCATTGATGTTTCAAAGAACTTTTGCAATAAAACACAAAAATTATCTGCAGTTGAGCCTATTCACATTATATTTTCCTCACGAAGTAGTGTCACAAACGAAGGAAAGCACTCACACTCTGGTCACAATATATTGCCAAAACTGTCCTGAGGAACCCAGCTGGCAGACCAGGTTTCTTTAGAGAACAAAACAGAAAAGTTTGCGTAAGAAAGAATCACATAGGCACGAGAAGAATCCCTGTGAAGTTGCTTGCAGTTGTAAAATATGCCTGGTTTCCTGGCTCAGAGACAAGGGCCAGGTGAGGCTTAGACTGCATTGTCCCTTTGGGAGAGTACTGCTTCCCCTAGGAAGGGGGTTGTAAGGCTTATGAGGGTGTGTTCAAATAGACTGGGAGCTGCCTCACCAGTTTAAAAGTCTAGTTTATAAAGAATACTTAAGGCTCAACTTAACTCTGAAATACATCCACTTCAACCATCCTGTCATTCCATAAAGGATCTACTTCAGCTCAACACTGATACAGATACAGAGCACATTTTAAAGTGACACTTTTCAGTAATTTAGTTCTAAATAAAGTCGTTGTTATGGGCAGTGAACCCAGGAGGGAAGTTCACTGTAATTTGATCCTCCTCTACTAATTGAATTATTTTTTTTCAACTGTTAATTTAATCTTTGATACTTATTTTGACATTACCAGTGGGTGAGGAGTGGAATTCTCTCCCTGCTCAGGGACAAATAAGCCTTTCAAATATATTTTACAGTCACTAGCACATTCTGTAGTAATAGCCAATAAATATACAGAAAAAGAAGTGGCAATGAGCCTGAGGAAATACAGGCATGGGCTGTGTTCAGTTTCTGAGTCACAAGTTCCCCACCCTTGTGGTTCATGGTAGAGAAAGAATTGTGGATGACTGCTACTGACTGGGCTACTAAACCTACAGAATAATCCCTCTTTGAAATCCACTTGGTATTCTGTAGGTTGGCAGGTTTAAGAAAACAACTTACAAACACAGTGAGGGCAATGTACAGTAGATGAGTGCATCCACAGTGGGCAGCTGCAGTGCAGTTATCAGCTGAGTTAGTGTTCATCTGCTGAAACGTGTGAGGGGTGTGCAGGGGAGTCTGTGCAGGCTGGATTGATGAGCCTGACCAGCAGTGTGAGGTTCAACAAGGTGAAATGCCAGCCCCATGCCAGGCCACAGGCTGGGGCAGAACAGCTGGAAAGCTGCCTGGAATGCTGACTGACAGGAGCCAGCTGAACAGGAGCCAGCATGTGCCCAGGTGCCTGAGAAGGCCAGTGGCATCCTGGCTGATGTCAGACGCATTACAGCCACAAAGACCAAGGGCAGGGATTGTCCCTCTGTACTCAGCACTGGTGAGGCAACACCCACAATTCCTGTTTTCAGTTCTGGGCCTTTCAATTCAAAAAGATATTGAGGTGCTGGAGTGTGTCCAGAAAAGGGCAACAGAGGGTTTTAAAGTCTGGAGCACAAGTCACATGAGGAATGGCTGACAGAGGTGGTGGTGCTCAGCTTGAAGCTAAGGAGACTGAGGGGAGACCTTACAGCTTTTTCTAAGTACCTGAAAGGAGGTTGTGGCAAGATAGGGGTCAGTCTCTTCTCCCGGGCAGCTGGTGACAGGACAAGAGGAAATGGCCTCATCCTGTGCCAGGGGACGTTTAGATTAGGGAGGACATCAGGAAGAATTTCTCCACAGAAAGACAAGGATTAAGGATTAGGAGAAAATTAAGGATTGCAATGGGCTTCCCCAGGAGGTAGTGAATTCATTGTCCCTGGAATTGTTCAAGAAATGACTGGACATGCTGTTTATTGCTACGGTTTTGTTGACATGGTGCTGTTTGGTCAAGAGCTGGATTTAATGATCTTGAAGATCTTTTCCAACCTTAATGGTTCTGTGATTCTATGATAATATTCCCCCTACATACTTCGAAGAGGATGGAAGTGTGACCAGATACCGTTTTTAAAAAAGCGAATGGCAATAAAGAAAACAGAAGTTTTCAACAAAAGGAGTATGTATTTGGCTGAAGATGATACCATTATTACACGAGCATTTGGAAACTGTCACTGGGAATGTGCTCCCAACGGGTGGTGTCGGGAGGACCCTCAGTACTTTGTGGCTCCAAGTAAGTTACTGCCACATTATCTCTGGTGAGCTACCACACACCTGTAGTTTGGCCCATGTGGCTTTGCAGTCCAGGGCTGCAGGCTGTGCACGCATGGAGTTGCTGACATACTGTCCGTTCATCGTGTTCATCACCAGCACTGTAATACACCAGGGCTCTTTTAAACACCGGAGTAATGTGTAACACTATGTCTGTTATACTGGAACCATAGCTTAAAAATATAATAGGTTACTGGCCCGTTATGTCCATGAATAAACGTTCAAAAAGCTATGTTAGAAGTTACAAGTCAAAAAATGAGGAGACATGTCAAATTAGTTATCTATAAACCTAAGAATTTTTAAGTAGAATTTATTTTGGGGTATGCTAAGAAAAGGATAAACAATTTAAAATGAAGGACTATTTAATTCATTGCAATTCTGGATTCATTATCCTGCATAATGGCTGATGTCTTTCTTCCTTACATTCATGAATTTCTGTGATTTTCAAGGCAATTTAATCTGGTATGGATTAAACAGGAAATCAGTGTCAGTGTTACCCTTTGAGCAAGAATAACGATAATCTGCCACCAACATTTTGCACACCATGTAACATTTTTAGAATTTGTTCCATGCTGGTGTACAGCTGCATTTATTCATCCTAACTTTGAGCACCTGTTGCATATACCAAGTTTTACATTTATGCGTTCACAGCCCAAGACTGCCAGTCTTTGAACAGCCTCTCTACTGTGAAAGAAGACTGATGAAAATGCCTGCAAGCAATTAGCAGGACTCTCTATTCATAGTGTCAGCAACATCAATTTTCTCATTGCTAGTAGAAAAACTGAGTTTGATGTAAACTGAACAGGAACTGTGACTGCTCAGCCTTGCACTAAATGGACCTTAAGAGTATTATTATTATAACCTTGGCATATGCATCAAAGTCCTTGTGCAAGGCAAGTGTGAACGCAGTACTAGATTTAAATAAATGTCATACTTCTCAATGTCAGTTAATCATTTTGCAGTTCCTTGCAGTTCTGCGTACTGTAATGTGTTTCAGCAACAGCTAAAATTATAAATTCATGCCTCCCACCTTTAATTTGAAATATGTCAGACATATTGTAGCCCTTCTTGAGTTTGAAACTCTGGTGTAATCATCTCACACAAACTAGTCTGAGTCATTTAAACTGCTCAGGAAAAACAAACACATGTATTGATGCAGCATATTTGAAATGTTTAAACTTGTCATATTAAAGCAAATGATAGCAATTGATTTCCAAGAGAATAATGAAAAATATTTTAAAAAATCCAAACAGCAAACCAACTGCCAAAGATGTTTGTTGTACAACCAGAACAATGTAGTATTTAATTTCATACAAATGACATACCAGTGATTTCAGGAGGCCACATGATGTAAATTCAAAAGTATCAAGCCTGTAATACCAGATTTTTAAAATATTTTAAAAAAATTCTTCACAGAGTACCAACGTGATCAAATATCTCATTCATGGTATCCAAATCAGCTGAAAATTAAGCATAAGCTTGAGTGTCTGTATTGAGTTTGCATGGCCAAGCTTTGGTAATGATGGGACTGCAGGGGTGGCTTCTGTGAAGAGATGCCCAAAGCTCCCTCTGGGTCTGGCAGAGCCAATCCCTGACAGATGCAAAGTTGGACATTCCTCTGGCAAAGGCTGGGCCCAATCAGAAATGGTGATAACACCTCTCTGGTAACATATTTCAGAAAGACCTCCCCATTATTGCTCAGATATAAATGCAGCCAGAGAAAACGGGGTGACAACATGTGAGAAAAAGAACCCTGGAAACACTGAGGTCAGTGAAGGAGGAGCTGTGGTTCCGTTTGGCCATGGTGAGGCAGCTGTGCCCCTGCAGCCCATGGAGGACCATGAGGATGAAGAAATCCACCTGCAGCCCATGAAAAAGCCCGTGGATGCCTGAGAGGAGGTTGAGATCCCGTAGGGAAATCTATCTTGGAGCATGCTCCTGGCTGGGACTTACAGACCTGTGGAGAGATGAGTCCATGCTGGAGCACGTTTTCTGGTAGAACCTGTGATCCTGTGGACAACCCAAACTGGAGCAGCCTGCTTTTGGTCCTTGAAGGACTGCACCCTGTGGAAGAGTGACCCATGTGGAAGTAAAGAAGGTAATGAAGAACTGTTGCCTGTTGGACAGACTCACATTGGAGAAGTTCATGTAAAATGGAGTCCTGTGTGAGGGTCCCCACGGTGGAGCATGGGAAGGATTCTTCTCCCAGTGCAGTGGGAGAAACAACTGTGTAATGAATGGAGCATAGCCCCCATTTCCTACTTGCCTGCATCACTGGGGGTAGAAGGTAGATCTGGGAAGGAGGGTGGGGGGAAGGTGTTTTTAAGGTCTGTTTTTACTCCTCATTATCCTGTTCTGTTGTTGTTAGTAAGAAATTCAATTAATACCTTACTTCCAGCCTGTTTTGTCTGTGAGAGATCTTTGGTGAGAGATCTTTCCCAGTCCTTATGTCAACTTATAGGCTCTATCTTCCTTCCCCTGTCCAGCTGCAGAAGGGAGGGATGGAAAGGCTTTGGTGGATGCCTAGAGTACAGCCAGGGTCAAGACACTACTGCCTCTTTAACCCATTTATCCCTAATGTTTCTCTTTGACAACATTCTGAACCTAATCCTTCATAAGTTTGTCTGAGTAACTGAAGTATTAACCCAAATTCAGATCAAAGTGATGATGCTTTTGCCTAATATTGTCTGTCTGGACTATCATGCCTTTAAAGTGTATGAGAGAAGGTAAGTGCACAGCTGTGAAGGAAAGAAAACATGACTTCCCAGCTTCACATGGGGACAGAGATTGTGAAAGGTATGGTCTCCACAGAGATCAGCAGTTCAAAATATTAGTGGTATCCATCTGGAACAATATTTCATTTTACCTTTTGGTTATGGGATCCAAAATAGGTAGAGCAAAACCTGACATAGTTGTACTCTCTTCCATTCAATCCTGATATTAACTTCCTTTCAAAGAACATTTAGCCAAATATGAACTAATACACCAGAGAGCTCTCACCTCCAACAACAAAAATAAGCCTGTCCCAACCCTCCTTATTCCTTTCAGGAGTATTGATCTGTACAGGGATCTTGGCCTGGAGTAGGCAAAATTATCTTCCAGTGTATTCTAAAATTGACAATATCTTCTCTTTTTCTGGACAGACAATTGAGGTAGTTACAACTCAAAATAACAAAGTAACAATTCTTCAAGAAAATGCTTTCTAAAAATTGAATTTATGGTAGAAAATATCAAAAAGAAATATGAATTTATCCATATGAACTCTATCAAGCACACACACTGTTATAAGCCCATGTAAAATAAAACCAGCCAGCATTCAGAAGGCTTAAAAGTTGCTTCCCTCTAGTGAGTATCCATCATCTCAAGTTTGATGACTCACAAACTGATAAACTGTTTTCTGGCTAATCTGCAGCATAAGTCTTGCTCTGCTTCCCTCCATTCACCACTGAGTAATAAAAGATACACAAGCTTTTTATCTGTATAATTTTGTAAATCAAGCCAGAGTCCAAATTTGCTCAAACATGCAGATTTTGGCTTTTGCTCTGTAATTCCAGGAGACTTCAGTATCCTTTCAGTGAAAAAAATTAAAAAATTATGTGAGCAAAACCATGCCCTCTTATTTTTGCTATAGCTGGCAAAGATAATTCTTTTTTTACCTTCTTGTTTTTCTTCTTTATCTGTTACGAGTACACAAAGCTCTCTTTCAACAATCCCTAGAACTTTATGACAAATAAGAACTATGATTCAGAAATTCCACTGAATTTTGATCCAATCTCATCTTTTCTTGTGTATTAAGTGAACTGCAATCAGAACACAAAAAATATGCTTCTTTAAAAGATTTTCTTCCTTGAGAAGCGCTTCTTCACATGAAGTGCATAAATATAAAATAAGATGTAAACCTTATTATTATTAACAACATCTAATATTATTAACAACTTATATAAAGTATGTGGTGATTTCTTTCTTGTGGAAGTTGTAACAGTTTTATACTCTGACTATTAGTGACAGACAGAATGACAGAATCAGTCAGGTTTGAAGGGACAACAAAGGAACATTTAGCCCAAATTCCCTGCTTAAGAAGGTTCATGCTGGAGCCCATTGCACAGCATTATGTTCAGATAGATACTGAGTATCTCCAGTGAGGAATACCCCACAACACCTCTCAGAAATCTATGCCAGTATATACTGGCAAAGTTAAGAAGTTCTTCCCCATATTTAGGTGGAATTTCCTATGCGTAAGTTTCTATCCATTGCCTTTTGTGCTATTGCGTGACCAAAAAGAGCATCCCTTCAGACTTTGCTTACATTGATAAAATCCTCTCTCAGTCTAATCTTCTTGAAGTTGAACAGGTCCAGCCCCCTCAGACTTTCCTCATACCTGAGTAACTCCGGTCCTCTAACCATTTTTTAAGTTCCCTGCTGAAGTCTCTCCAGGAGCTTCATGTCTCTCTTGTCCTGAGGAGCCCAGAACTGGACACAGCACTCCAGATGTGCCTCACCAATGCTGAGAAGGACAGGATTGTCCCCATTGTCCTGCTAGCCATGCTCTTCCTGTTGCACCCCAGGACACTATCAGCCTTTTTGGCCACCAGGACACACTGCTGGCTCATGGACAGCTCGTTGTCCACCAGGACCCCCAGGTCCTTCTCCTCAGAGCTGCTTCCCAGCAGATC
This sequence comes from Cisticola juncidis, assembly GCA_013400215.1. Classification (NCBI taxonomy): domain Eukaryota; kingdom Metazoa; phylum Chordata; class Aves; order Passeriformes; family Cisticolidae; genus Cisticola; species Cisticola juncidis. The sequence goes on from VXBR01002371.1 coordinate 1,261,005, forward strand.
AGCCTCAGCCTGTGCAGATGCCTGGGGTTACTCATTCACAGTGAAGAACTCTGCATTACCTCTACTGAACTTCAGAAGGTTTCTCTCTGCCCATCTCTCCACCCAGCTGAGGCCTTTCTGAAGGGCTGCACTCTGGGGTATTGGCCACTGCTACCAACTTTGTGTCATCAGTGACCTGCTGAGGAGACATCTGTCCCTTTGTCCGAGTCATCGACAAACTGAGCCTAGTACAGAACTCTTGGGGGGCACCACTCATGTCAGGAAGTGATAGGCTTCCAACCAGACCCTGTGCCACTGATTACGACACTTTGATATCCACCATTTCACCAGTTCTCAGGTCATCTTACTGTCCACTCATCCAGGCCACAGTTCCTGAGTTTGCATATTATTATGCAAGTTATTATGAGATGCACTGTCAAAATCCTTGCTGAAGTGCAGGTGCACAACCATCCAGGTAGTTGTGTCATTGTAGAATACTGTCAGGTTGGTGACATAGACAAAATAAAGTTAGATGAAAAGTATCTCACAGCCAAGGGCAATTTTACAGTCAATGAAATCAAATGGCATTAAACAGAATTTTCTTGTACTTCAATTTTGCATTTGACTTGTTTTCACTTTTTCTCCCTATTTGTTTTTGAAATCAAAATATTCATGTTTGAAGTAGGTCTGTGATGCAGGTATATAAAAATAGGTTAGAAGCGGTATTCAAATTTATAATTTAGGTGGTCCCTAAGATTCTTGATAATTTTAGTAGATTTTTTAACAGTTTTCTGTGGGTTTCTTGTCTCACTGCTACCTGCTTTTGCAGCAATGCTTAGTACATTTAGCAATATGGTGCATCTCTCTGATCTTAAATATAACTTGAAAACAATAATCTGGGTGAAACCTGTACACATTTCTGTCTTTGGTACCCCAAAAAAAACAACAAAAAATTTTAAATGGTGATATAGTGAAGTGATATCCAATAATGTCATAGCCACAGAGGGAGAAATGAAGGTACAAAACTATATTTAGCACTGGTCAAACATTTCTGCAGTTGGAAATGCAAGCATATGACCAAGTTAACAGATATTTTGCTATTTTATTTTAGTTTTTGAGTTATAAGAACTTCATATAAATGGTATACCCACAAAAAACAGCCATGAACTTGACATTACCCAGTATAGCTTAAGACTATTTCCCTTAACTCTGTCTTTATGGTTATTCTGAGCTTCTGTACTAAGCCCTCAGTGTGCCATGCCAACTGAGATCTAGAAAAATATAGAAATAGATTTTGCAAAATTTCAACATAACCCATCCTTAAATCTGTGACAAATATAGAATTGCTATTGATGTATATATTGATAAATATATGAGTATATTTTATATTTAAACAACCCATACACCAAATACAATAGCATATACATATAAGCTACAATACTCTATTTGTACATAGTTATGTATTACATGTGTATAATGCATCAAAATGCATATACTATAAAAATTGTAGAGGAAAAGAAATAATAGTTTTTATACCTTCCCTCCAAAATCCTTTTGATATTTAAAACTAAGGAGCAACTGTAGACTTTATTCCAAAGTGTAGCATCATCTCTATGAATGTCCAAAGGCATAGATTTTACCTTGGAACTATCAGAACTATTAAACTCAAGAGAATGATAACCTGAAAAAATCGGGAGGAAAGAAAAATTAAACAGTATTAGCAATCTGCAAAGCAAGAACATTAAAGGAAAAAAAATGAATCCCAACATCAGAAATGGAAGGGAAGCCAGGGAGTAGGAAAATTGATGAGAGCCATGATGTCCTTGATTATTTCCTTTACAGTTATTCCTTAAGTAACCCAGATACTGGCAAACATATGAAACCATTTAAGGTAGAACTTGGACACGAGCTAGGCTTAGTAACTTCAGTTCTCATACAAATCCCTTACTTAGTGTGCTGAGAATTGTGTCAGAAGAATACAAGCATAATAAAAGCACACTTTTGCCCACTAGCCGGAACTTTTAGCTCTTGACCCACTTCCTTGAATGATATAACAGGAGAAAGAGTTAGACATTCCCACTCACTTTGAAGGAAACCTATACTTCTATGGAGTTCAGTGACCTAACAGTGTTTCTCTTTGAAAACTGGCAACCCTACACCACAATCAGATGTAAAACACACTCCCTGCATACAGAAATTCACCCCTCTGTTCTCAAACTTTTAAAGCTTTTCTTTTTCAATTACCTGTTCAATACAGAACATTTATTCTTCCATCCCTGTAGTGAAGGACATAAATGTCTTCCTGCCACTGTAGTGGCAGGACAAAAATTTGACTTACAAGGAGTTTCACACTTTGTCTGAAAGCTTAGCAAAATCTATTATTTTTTTAAAAATTACTAATGTCTGGGACAGCTGCTATGACTCCTGGAAGCTAGAGGATGTATCCAGTTTAATTGCTCATTCTGCATGTTTATATGGGAAGTGGAAAACACTAATATGAAATACTAATATTCAAATTCTGAATATTCAAAACAATATTACATAATCAGTAGAGGAAAATTTGGAAAATATTTTGTTCAGAACATATACATAAGACAAATGTGATAATTTTCATATGGATAATAATTTAAAAACACATTGTAAGAGAAATATGTAATATCCATATTTGCCTCAACAGAAAATTTAGACAAAGAAATTCTTAGAGAAACCTTTACCAGAATGCTTTAAAAGAGTGGGTTGCTGTGGGCTGTCACAGATACTGTGTAAGAATTCTATTTCAAGGTAGAACATAACTTACTCGCCTGAGAAATGTTGTGGTTTATCACTCTGAATTTGTAATTTCCATTTTAATTTTGCAGTGACCTATTTTTTAAATGCAAAATACATGAACTCCAAGAAATAAGCATCAAAGCCCAGTATTTTCAAAAACTTGAAACAAGGTATTTTTTTTAATTTCAAGAACAGGAGGGAACATTTTTTCTTAACTAGGAAGGTTTAGATGTGTTACTGTCATAAGAGCTCCCAGTTTATAAATCTAAAGTTGTTTACCAAACAAATCTTCCAGGCTCTCAGCAATCCTATTACCAATTAAAGAAATGTGAGGGACATTAAATTGTTGCAACTGTTTGTTTGCTTCTTACTGTTTTGATTTGTGTATATATGTTTTAATGAATGACAGTGATAGAGGTGGAGGGAATCTGTGAAGAATTGCACAAAAATTCTCCACTGAACCTTACCACAAGACTCATAAGAGTGATGAGCCCTCCCCTTTGCACTCATAGTTTTCACTTCCAGTAGGTAGAAACTGGTGTGAAAGTTTTGAATGTCCATTTTCCATGACAGCCTCTGTAAGACATTTGGTAGCATTCTCCAGCCTGCTGTACATTTTCTAAGCACCAACACTGTATATGAATATGAGTTGGCAGCACAAACATATCCACCCATCCAATAAGAGCACATTTTCTGTTGTTTTGGTGCATGGGGAGGATCTTTAAAGAAATTCTTCTCTCAAACCCAACCGTATGAACCTATTAGCCTCAGTAAAGTTTCCATGGCTTTATACCTAAAAGCAAAATAAAATCCATTAAATTTCTAGGTTCATATATTTATTTAAGAAACTAAATATATTTATTTAAGAAACTAAGATACTTAAATGAACTCCAGCTCTCTTATATCTGCAGAAATTTTGTACATCTGGCAGTAGGCCTGTTTCGAGATCAGCAATCATTATTTCACAGAACAGCAAGGCTCTGCCAACTGAACTTGCTATCAAAAAACCATTTTAATGTCAGCGTTCCCAAAAGCGTGCCCTCAACATTTCCATTTGCTCTATGGTGTTCTTTAGTCTTATTTCATTTAGCAAGTATAAACAATGAGCAGGAGTATATTTGCAAGATATCTTTTAGTTTTCAGTCTTGGAAAAAAAGGTCTTATGTTGTTGGAGCATGTCTGGAGAAGGGCAACAAAGCTGGTGTAGGGTCTAGAGAGCAAATCCTAGGAGGAGAGGCTGAGAGAGATGGGGATGCATGGAGATGAGAACGTGCAAGGGAAACCTTACAGCTCTCTACAACTACCTGAAAGGGAAGCGTAGCAAGATAGATACTTGCCTCTTCTCAAAGGCAGCTGGTGACAGAATGAGTAGAAATAGCCTCAACCTACACCATGGGGTATTCTGACCGAAGATCAGGAAAAATATTTTCACTGAAAGGGTGGCTGAGCTTTGGAATGGGCTTTGCAGAGAGCTGGTGGGGTCGTTATCCCTGGAAGTGTTCAAGGAATGACTGGAAATGGCATTTGGTGCTTGAGTTTACATGGTGTGCTGGTATTCGATTAGAGGTTGGACTTGAAGGTCCTGGAGGCCTTTCCCAACCTTAGTAATGCTATAATTTTGACTTTTCTATATAAGGTTTCTTTGACATTTTTCAGTATAAGGCTCTAATTGAATTTATTAAAGAAGATTTGGTATCTGATGCTTCCAAAGTTGAAGTGCAGTTGTTTAGTTCCCTTAAGGTTAGTGACACTCTTGTAAGAAAATAGCATTAATACATATATAAAACCATAATTACAGAATTTTAGGCAGAAACACACCTTTATATGCTATGAAAGCATACAGAAAGTGACTGAAAAATCAGGGTCTTTTCCTGGCACAAAAGAGGACCATGACAATACCATTCTCAAAGCCAAACCTCCTATGTCAGTGCTGCTCTCAAAATTTCCACAGTTCACATGGTGTTTCAGCAGGAATTGGACAATGTACCTGAAAATAGAATGGTCTGTGACCTAAGGTAGAATCTTCTGCTGTGGTAATGTCACTACTGCTACCTGTGTTTCACTTAATAAAAGCCACATATGATCTGTGACTCCCTTGAAATCAATTGATGTACGCACATTTTAGACTGGTACTGTGTAAAGGTAGTACCATTGCACTGTGTAGCACAACAAGCTGAAATCTGAGTGAAAGAAATACCCATAATATATAGTTAATTGAAAGTGTTACAGAATCCGCCTATGAACATAACCTGACAGAAAAATAGAATTTTTTAAAAAATCAATTAAAATAAAGTTTTGATAGAATTCTTGACTTTATTTAAAGTAGTAAATTATATTTATCATTAAATAAATAAATCCTTTACTAAGGTAGAATTAAACCACAAAATTGTCATCTTCAAAATTTTCAAATGAGAGTTTTCTGTACCCTTCCCACTTATCAAACATCAGTAATGCTATCTGGATAAAGGACATACAGAAATTTGGGAAAAAAACCAAATACTTTAAGGAAAAACTAGTAAGAAAGGTAAAGATAAAAGCAGGAAAAGTCTTTGCAGGTAGCATCTTTTTCTTAGAAGAGTGCCTGCCACAGATATTCACAAACTAATATACATCATGTGTACATATAGGAAGTTTGAAAAATTTTACACAATGTGCTCTAATAATATACCAAATACAGCACACTATTCAGAAGTTCATTAGGTCCTTTAAAACACCAGGAGTCAAAATTTTCAGCACACATTTGTCAGTAAAAGTTGTTTTGATATAATGCTGACACAATATATTGTGAGAACTTCATAATAGGAAAATATTTTATACCATTAAAACATGCAATTTACAATCTAATTGAATCTATATGAACATATTGTTTTCTTCATGTTTTTTAAGGAATGTATACACTATCCTTTTAATCTAGTGTTTTTGAAGGAGGGTAACAAGCAAAAAGGGTATGTAGAAATTCTGTCACCTTTTCTTGAAACCTCTTTGAAATTCAAGAATCACTGATGACTCTCTATAATGACATTTTTCTATGCCAAATGTGTTCATATAAAAATTAATTACACCTTTAAATATTTTTAAAGTTGACCAAATAAAAACCTGTTCTACACCGTCATAAAACTCTTCTGTCAACAATGTTGATACTGACAAGAAATGGAAATTTTTATCTGTTCTGTATAGTCTCACATGCTAACTCATGAACTATCTTCTTATTGCTGCATAATAATTTGTATTTATCTTTGAAATCTGTGTTTTTGGTGAAGTGAGGGGGTAATGTTTCATAAGGTCCTGAATCACTGTGAAATGAAGAGATGAGTTTTAAACATTACTGAAAGAAGACTGATTGAGAGGAAAATCTTTTATATCTATAAGCAGACACACTCAACATTTCCCGAAAGTCTAGCTTTTCCTGAAGACCCATCTGTGCACTTTAGGAATTGCTAATGGAACTGTTGCACACAACCCCGTTTTCTATGTATTTAATAAACCTCAGCAATGTTAGTGGTTAAAAAAAAAAATCATTGGGACTGTAAAGTCAAACACACAACGATGCTGTCCCAGAACTGGAACTGAATATGCAATCCTTACCTATTTTGCTTTGAACTCCTACTATAAGTTTGCCTTTTTCATGGTACAGAAAACTTTCTTGAATCCCAGATTCAAGCAACTGTTCAAAAAAAAGCAGACAATGGAACTTCTCAAAGGATAGATTAACCATTCTTTTAAGGCAAAAAGATCTCTCTCCTCTGAAATAATGCAAATGTCTGAACTTCTTTCAGAGAAATAATGAGGAACAAATAATCGAGAGCAGTCTGCAATGGACATTCAGTTTGTAAAATTCCAGCCCACATGGTTGGTTTTTAACAAATATGTAAGCATATGAAAAAAAGCTCTGTAATGAAAATTTATGGATATTTTTTCTACAAAGCATTGTATTTTCAATCCCATGAGTAAAGTTAAACTTCTGAAATAAATGCAAGTGAGATCAAGATTTTATTTTAAGTCATTAAAAACAAAAAAATTCTTCTTCAACTCTTTCTTTGGGGCAACAGGACTTTTATGAAATTTATTTATAAGAAGATATGCATTACTCAAACCAAAGAGTGTAAATATAACCAAAAAATTCTGTAAGCTTAAAATCCAAGTAATCTGTGATACATCTGACTTCTGCAATATTTTTTCCTTCTCTAAAGTATCAGCTCACCAAGGCCAGCTAAATTCTTATTCTTTTCTCAAGATTCATGTGTTCTCCGCCTAATAAACAAAAATAAAGCTATGTTTGTTTCACTTTGAATTGGATCTCTTTCTGAAGATACATTTTAATTGCTATTTAGCTCTCAGTGAAAATTGCAGAACAAGAGATCAATTAACTTTAGTAAAGAAGAATAAATCCTACGCAGAAAGCAAAACTTACATTGAATTAACAGAAGAATAGCTGAGCTCTTCCTGTTCTGAGTACTGAATGTCACTTCTTTCAATCCCTGCCTGAGGACATTAAAGGTCTTGCCCATGCTCTCATGATGTAGGCCACTGTGTTTTTGTTTGCTGACTCTGTTTTGCCACCGCCTGCCATTTTTTTGCAGACTATGCAAGAGTATGAAGTGCATTTTTAACATCTGTAGATGTTAGAGAGTTCTCTTTCTACATCTGTAGAAAGAGAACTTTTATATCCACAAACTTGCTATTTCTACATCCACAAATTCAGTGCTAAACCACATAAGTGTTTTCTGGAGTCTTGAGATGAAAGCTCAAATGAAAAGTATTTTTCTCCTTTTACATACTGGGAGTAATGGTAGTCTTACCCCACTTCCAAATGACCAATTCTTCTGAACAGGACTGCAATAATTCTGTCAGCAGTGAAAGTCTGATTTGGGCTATTTGTCTTCTTGTTATCTTAATATTTTATCTTTTTATATTTAAAGAACGAAATATAAACTAGAGAGGGAATTCATGCATCTGGGATAGCAATCTAAGAGAGACAGGTTGAATATCCTTATGGAGAGATCTATTTCTTTCCCTTGAGTGCAGAGAAGTCTAAAAGACTTAAGGTACAGAATCTAAGATACTTGTTCAAGATACAGAATATAGCCATTCCTCTGGGAGAACCTTTTATTGGTATCATTTTAAAAGATCCAGAGTTGCACTTCAGTATATTTTAGGCCTTCTCGATCAGACTTCTATATTTCATACATTTAATGTATCGAAGCTTATTTACAGTGGTTTAGGGCTTTTTGGTTTGTTTGGTGTTTATTTGTTGTTTGTTTTCTTTAGTTGTCCAATGCAATAACCTGATTTTCACTGTATAGTGTCTGATGTCTAAGTAACCATCCTACAGCACCTGATCCCAAGGTAATTCTTTGTATAGATTTCCAAGTAATTATACTCCAGTTGTCATCTTTCAACAGGATTTTTGCAGAAATGGCTTTATGATAAAAGTCACAGCATTACCTGGGCTTGTTTTCCCTTGGCATCCAGACAATAGATCAAAGAAGACAATCTTTGACAATCCTGACAATCTTTCTGTCAGTTTTTTATTTTGTAATTTCTGCCTTTGGCCCGACAGAAGATCTGTAATAGTGTATTCTTCAGTATTTATGGAAATTATGTGTCTGTCTGAGGCAGCAGGATATCAACTACTATAAGCAGAAATAAATGTGGAATTTCCTACCTACAGAAGTTATTAGTAACTTGGCTCTCAAAGGAGATAGTTACTTTGTTTAGATGAGAGGTGAGCAATTGTTCTGCAGAGTGAAATAGTAGTACTGTAGTCTTAGTGCAGTCAAAATATTCTGACAGAGAATAGTTCTGGTTTACAAAAATCAAATTATTTGTTCTCACTCTTTCCATTCTTAAAATGTCAGAAAGTGTGGGTTTCTCACTGTAAATGAGTTAATTTACAGATTTTATAATCTTATTTCCTTATGGTTTTACTTTTATACTATTTTTTAAATATATTTTTAGATAGTTTAACACCCGATATGTATTTTATGATACTTGGCATTATCAATACTTCCTACCAAAATTTTTTCAGAATGCCCAACCAAGGAAAATTTTAACACATTTTTTGTTCCAATTCACATCTTTAGGAAACATAAATGCTTAAATCACACAGAAAAAGAATTCTAAGTAAAGAAGTAGAAAAGAAATTCTAAGTAAATAATTAGAAAATATAAAAGACAAATGCTCCCATAATCTGAGTTTATAATGCATCCAACTAATAAAACTATGCATGATCATATTCTTTTGAGGGAGTTTTACACTTCAGTTTGCAGCTATATTTATTTTTACTTAAAGATTCATCTCCTAGAATTAAGTCCATCATTATCAACACTGCTGTGTGTATTAAATGATATCAACTCCTACTGCTACAATCAGCTCAATAATATATATGCACAAATTAATGTAGTAGTTTAAGAATTAAACAGACATGCTTATTTCCACATATAAATATCTTTATATATATAAAATATATATAAATATTCTAGTACAAAAAAGTTTAAGAAACAAGAATGACTGTTAACAGAATGAAATTGAGTAAGATTTGGGTTAAATTTATAACATTGAGAAGAGATTATTTTTAATGGATACGGATATTTCATGGAGGGTTTTTGAGAAGATATCACTTCTGTAAAGCACCATAACGAACAAGTGAAGTTCAACTGATTTGAACTGATGGCAATCTATAAGATATTTTGCTAAAATCATAACAATCTGCCTTTCTATGGCAATTTTTTTTAACATTTGTTTCAGTAAAGTGTAAATATATATTATAACCACAATCACATTTCAATTAGCCTGATTTTCTTCTATGATATTTAAGGACTATATAAAAATACTGAACTCTGATTTTTTAAACTTTATGGGATAAATTAAAATGCAGCAGATGTCTAAGTTAAAGGAGCTTTCATTTCATGTTGAAATTTTCTTACAGACCGTTTGTATTTCCTTCATTATTCCTGCCTGTGTGCACATGGAAATAGCTGGAAAGGATTTAAAAAAAATACACATTGTGGTTTGTAAATGCGTCTTGCCAGCTTTGAGCTTGTCTGTTTGTCCCAAACTTCTCTGTGCCAGTTCAACAATCATCTCCTGCCAGATTTGGCTTTCACAATTAACATATTTTGTATAGGACATATGTTTGAAATTAGCACAAAATGCAGCCAAGAACTGGAAATTAACAAGGAAAAAAGTTATTTTAGCTAACATTTGGAAGCCAGGAAATACTTTGTTGGCTTAAAACATTAGGACAGGCTATTGTCTATTAAATTAAATTAATTCAATATGTAGCCTACAAATTGTCATCACCACACGGTCTGTTTACTTATACATGCATCATTTCTCCCCTTTTTCACATGTACATTTGATGTCTGTGTGTACTTTTGTAGCTATAGATGAGGAAAACATCACATATGCCACTCATGTTAAAAGTGGCTGTAAAGACTTGAAAATCTTGCAGTACTGTCAGAGCCAAAAATTTCTGCTTCTCATTAAGAACTGGCATATTGTTCTTGTCACACATATGCAGTAAGCACGCCACTACGGTCACTGGGCTCTAATCTTTGTTGCTGCTGCTCATTTGGAAACAAAACAGCATTTTCTTTTGTTTGTGCAAGACCCCTGGGCATAAAATCTTGGATCCTTCTTCTCCATCTTGGCTGAAAATAACATTAAATGCCAAGGACATTGTCATCTCCTGAACGGCCACAGCCGCTGGGAGCTCCTTGGGACCACAGCTAGAGGAGAATTAGGGTGTGGAGCAGGATATTGCCTGTGCATCCTGAGTGCCCTGGATAGGCAGAGGAGGATTATGAATGGTGGCACACCCAGAGAATCCAAGCCCACACTGATGGGCTGGCTGCACCTCCTAAACAGCTTGACCAAATGTTCTGATCTTCTTTGCAGATCTGGACTTATTGTTAATTGGGGAATATGAGTAAAAGGGTAGCCTACTGTCATAAATAAGCAGTTAGGCTGCTTAAAAAATCACCATCAAGGGTAATGGCAAAAACCAGATTTTTAATCTGGTTTAAATTTAATATAAATTTATGAAAGTGAAACTTTAACACAGTTTGATGGAAAAATTCACTCTATGGCTTATGACCTAGATGAAGCATACACAGGAAAATCTGATTAGAATCAACTAAGAATGATTTACATAGAGACAGGAGCTGCAAAAGATTGAAGGTGCAAAGGATCTGGATGCAAAAATATAAGGTTACAAAGGGTTTAGCAGCACTTAATCATTGACTAATTTAATAGTTACAAAGTAATTCAACAGGATTTATGATTATGACAACAACTTGATTATAGATCCACAGTGACAATGTTCATTCCATAGTCAGTTCACACGCACAGAGGAAGAGAGATTTATTCAACTATGTAAAGTGAGTAAAAGTACCCATCAAAATTTTCCCTGAGGTTCAGTGAAGTATTCATGTCAAATCTCTTGATGTTTCCCTCTAGGCATGGGTTGTGCCTTAAAGACTGAGCCTACTTTTCACTGTCAGCAATGGTCTTTCAAACAAACAGGAATGATGGTGAGGTCCAAGAATTACCCCACTTGGAGTTACTGTGCAGCTGTGGCAGCCTAGGAAAGCTCAAAAGGCCTCAGAATTAAAGACTGCTTTTCACAGAGTCATAAGGTGATTTGCTTTAGTTTTAAGTTTCTGTCCTTGATGTGTCTCAAGTTAGTAACTACTGGAGGGTTGGAGTTTTTACAAAAAATCCAGTAACAATGGTGCCATTTCACTTCGACTATGATTCAGGTAATGATTTAGAAAGGATAAGAATGCTTATCCTTTGTTCCCCACCTTGCTCAGGCAACTGCTGCAGTCAGAATTATTCCCATCTTTACCATGCAAAAACTCCTGGTACAGGAAAGGAGTGCTCAACGTGTTCAGTCAAGGCTTTTCAAAGGAACAACTGAGATCTTGGAGTGGGCCCCACGAGGAGGGGAGGAGGAGGCACCACCATAACCCAGTCCATGACTCAGGCTGATCCATCGTATTCTAAGGAGGGATGGTGTGCTTGCCTCTGCCCTCTGTGATAATAAACACATTAATGCCATATTACAATTGTAATTCTAGGGGAATGCTTGGTTAAGATGGCTGATTGTGTGGATTTCGTTAAACATGACTGAGTAGTGTTACGTGTGTGAGTAGGCCCTTGGAACTGTCCATCTCCACATTCTAACATAGAGAATTATATTAAATGGCAAGTATCCTTCACTGGTCCCTTCCAAACTTAGATATTCTGTGATTCTGTGAAAACTAAGACTATAGTGCTAGGCACTCCAAATTTTGTGACTCAACTAAATTAAATGGAGGCGCATTAAATTTACATCACAAGCTACAGCCTCAATATTCTGAATTAAACAAAATTTAAATCTTTACTAGTGTATTCTAACGAATGCTCTGCTTCAATGTCATCCCTTGTGGGATAGAGTATAAAATTTACAAGTTTGCAATAAACAATAGATCCCAAAACCCTATAGAAGACCACAAAATATCCTTCGCTTATATTTGCTTGTTTCCCCCAGTGCCAAGTCTATAGTTTAGGGGAACAAAAAAATACATGAACAGAATGTGGTCCTACTGGCTTTGGAGGGGGTGAACAACAATGTAAACATTGAATTTATGCATCTCAACAATGAAGTGCTTCCAGTACTATTAAGAACGAACTCTTCTTATTAAAATTAGATCAGCTGATGGTGAGAGAATAGTCACTCCTTCATGAAAAATGGAAAAAGTCCCAGAATCCATGAATTACATCAATTAAAAAAAAAGAAATGTTGAAAGACATGTCAAGACCTAGAGGCAGTGACAAGGTAAATCCAAAACCTATGACTGCAAAATCTATTACCAGACTAAACTTTTCTTCTACATACATAATTATCAGCTACAAAGTTGTGATGCAGTTATTAGTTATAACTGCAACAGGTAATAGGAAAAATATCTGTATCAATTAGCATATATTACGGGTATTAAACATTTGCTCTAAAATCTTTTCCAAATCTTTTTCCACAGAGGTTTGCCTTAGGTATGAAGCTGTGTCGGCTTTGGTCTTGCTTTTCAGTGTATGTAGATTAATCACTGGAGGGTTTCTGTTTGTTGAGTATTTTTTAATTAAGGGTTTGCACTTATGTACTTTGTAAGAAAATGCTTTTTGGTTAAATCCTTTACTCACACAGGATTAACTCATCCATGAACTACAGTCAGTAATAGCAGGGCTTCCCACTTTAGTCAGAAAGAACAGGTCAGCTCATACTAAAGCCAGTTTGTAAACTTCAGTCTCTACCACGACCTCACAGTACCGTGTACTCTAGATATGGAGGATACAAATTGTGTCAGGAACACAACCCAAGCCTTACAAAGCAATAAAAAGGTCTTCATTTATTTTAGGGATGCTAAGATCACCGTATGAATAAATATGATCTTGATTTTTTTAAATTTAAACAACTAGTTTAGCAACTGCTCTATCTTATTTCCAGAGAGTATATAGATGTTGTGAATTTTCCTAATGCAATACAGTGGTTTCTAATACATTATGCAAACTCATGTTTACTTCACTTCCTGAACTCAAATGGCATGCTGAATTTTTGGCTTCAATTCACTGAACTCCTATTTCTATTTAGAAAGATTTATCTTTTCGTATGGAGTCTTAATCAAGACAAATTCTACCACAGCAGTTGCCACACAATTTTCGCCATGTGCTATGTATTTAGTTCACCCAGAGCCTACTTCAAAGAACTATAATTTGAGCATTACATCACTTCTGTCATTCTGGAATTATCTGAGGCCTATTTTATTTTCCATTTCTTTTCCACCCACTCCCACTAACTTATTAATACATAGGAGAGTGCATGTGTCTGTTTTATGCTCTGATTACCATCTTGCTTGCACTACTGGTTTTGCATATACAGTAAATTCTAAGAAGATGGGTTTAGCAAAATGTGAAAAATCAGAATGACAGGGCAGGAGATGTTTGGATAGATTCATAAGAAATAGTCAGATTTATTGGCTCCCCAATATTTCTCATATTGAATTTATTTAAATCTGTGACTCATATATCACTTATGAAATAGTGACAAGCAGCTTATGAATCAGCCAGTCTGCTATCAACAAACTGTTATGAGCTCATTATCAAGCTGATTTGGGGGCACACCAAACAGATTCCAGATGGATCAAACAGAGTGGATTAAATGTTGTCCAAAGGCTCTGTTTAAATGTTATTCTAGGGGCTGTCTGCCCTCTTTGATTCCCAGTTGAACACTGGGCAGAGCTTCTATGTTGTTTATTGTTTGTTATTATGTTATTTCCTGAAACAGAAATCTCATAAACTGAAAGGGGAAAAAAAAAAAAAAAAAGAAGGAATTCCTTTTCTGGCTCAAGCCTTCACTATATGGAGGATATTTGCACCCTGTGAAATAGCTATGCTAATCCTGCCCACAGAGATGCAATTGTCTGGGATAGAGCTACTGCAATCTGTGCATTAAGGACTGCAATGCAGCACCAAGGTGCACCTGATGGCCCATCAAGCTCTGTACAGACTGTCTGCATGCCTGTTGTTCTCAAATAGCAGTGACTCCCTCTGGGAGCAAAAGAGATCAAATACTTACATATTATGCCCTACATACACAAAACATATTTTAGCATAACAGGATCTCAGAAAGAGGATTCCATGGATTTGAGTCCATGACAATAGCAGTCCTTTGCAAGAGCTGCAGGGCACAGCTGATAAAGTACAGAGCAACTGAAAACGGGGGTTGTGGGTAGCTTTTTCTTCATGGTCTGTAAAAAATGAAGTCCCACTATATTCATGCAAGGAAACACAGGACAACCGTGAGTCAGCACTATTGTATGAGTAGTGTTTTCATTCCAGTGAACATTCTAGAAAGGCAGGTTTTGATACTTTTTTAATTATCAGATGCCTCAAGAATTTCTTGGATTTAAAACATGGTGTACGCTATCATGTGGGTGCAGTTCAGCTGTACGGAGCCTAATTGAGCTACGACTTTCTGTGTCATAATTCAGGCCAGTATCAGGCTTGGAAAAGGCACAGCTTATCTCTAGATATTCGGGGGAACATTATCAGTGCAGGTGCTCTGAGACACACTTACCCCAGTCTGACTACCTCTGTTGTGGCTTACAGGAAACTCTTTCCTCTTTAACTAAAAACCAAGCTGTGTTAACCCATGACACACATGACTAGGCAAGACACAGCGAGCCAGATTTTCAAAAACACGTAAGTACCTTTGTTCCAAATGGGATTTTCCAAAATTTCCTTAGACCATCAATGGCACTAAAAGCATTTAGGCACTTGTCAAACTCCCAGCAAGAGACAATCTATATCTTAGGTCTCAGGCTGCTTTGTACCTTTGAAAGTCAAGTCCTTTTTTTTGTCTCAGCTAATCCTTTCACATGGGAACACAATATTTAAATATCACAAACACATATAGTCAGAATTAATTAAAGTTTGTAACAAGCATTTTAAAGATTAAGTAGACTCTGGTAACACACATAATGTTGCTGTTCCTAGTCCTCAGCTAATTAGACTGATGTCCTCATTGCCCGATGACCTCAGGCAATGCTGCTTATCTGTAATATTTCTTTTTGTTTCATGCACCAATAACACATTAATTTTATCAAATTCCTACCAAATTTTGAAAAATTTCATTCCAAAATTATGACTATATATATAGCTATGATAAAAGGGTTTAAATGTCTTGAGGAATACTACTTGCTGTGAAAATTCCATCAAAGAAGGTGTCTGAGATACAAACAGCAGCCATTATAGGAGAGTTGCTTCTGTCATGCTTTAATTTTTTTACTACTCTGTTGTGTCCCTTCAAATGTATTCTCTTTCTTGTCCCCATGAACCAGCCAACATTACAGATCTTTTAGAGTTATCTGTAGTTCTGACAAACGGAGCGAGAGCTCAAACCATAATAAAAAAAGCACAGCTAACACCTTTACTTTATGGAAGTGTGTTCTGAAGTGAATGCTTAACTCTTAACTTCCATTTCAAACACAAATCCATATTCAGTTCCTCTCTGTCCACTGCTCTGTTTCCTCAGTTGTGGCAGGATGGAAGATACATCTGCAATCTCTCTTCTCATGGACCTCTTTCAAGTGACAGACTAAGACATTTCCCTGGAATCTCACTATCCTGGCTTTTCTTGAATAAGTAGGAAAAGAGGCACTTCGAATTTTTGGGACAGCCTGTGTAATAGTTGGAAGAAGGGAGTAAAGAACATATCTGGGAGATAGCTGAAATTATTTTATATTTCAGGAGTAGAAGCATTGACCCATTTGAGATATGTCAGTTTTAAAGCTGGAAATTCCTTTTTGAGACAATGAACTTCAAACTTCATCTGCCTAATAATAAAATTCTAGCCCTCAGAACAAGATGGGTTTAACTGTGCTCTGACTTTCTTCCTCAGCATACCTTTATCCTGATCTTTACACTGACTTGTCACACAACAGACATTTTTACCTAGCCCTGAATACCTCTGTGGTGGAGCACTAAGGCATAATCAGCTGCCTGAAGGTTTCAGCGTCAGCTAAAAAGGGAGAACACCACACGTCTTTGCTACTTTGTTGTTCTAGGTTTTAGTTCTGCTATCTGCTCCCCATCCAAATACGCTCCTGGAATTGGTGTCCCTTCATCTCACTGAAAATCGTCAGATCCTGGATTCCTCAGGTTCTGCTGCTATTATTCTCAGGGGATACTGTACACTTTGTAGGCTTGGGCAAAGGCAATTGTATCAGGGCTAAATGTGCTCCCATCAAAAGATAATGCTCTCTGATGTGGAAGACAAAAGAACAACAACTGAAGAACTGCCTCAGGGTAATTTCCAGGAAGTGCATTTAAAATGAAACACCAAACAAACAACAACAAAAAAAAGTTCTTCTTAAAAAGTTGCAACTATTGAACTAGTGGGATGAAGGAATTCAGGGTGAGGATGTTATTCCCTAATTAACTGAATGTGAAAGGAAAGCATTCCATTAGTCAAAATTTCTACATCTTGAAAAGGAAAATCCTAATAGAAGTGAAATAAATAGTGCTAATGTGAAGGTATAGGCTCTTTCTTTTATATACTGGCTAAATTAACACCAGCTAGACTGGCAGCTTTCCCAGATCAAAGGCTGCTAATAGCATATTCTATTCCTTTAACCAATGTGTTTTTTATTTTTAAATTATCCACTGTGCACTGATGTGCAAAAGAAACACATCAATTCCTAATAAAAAATGCCTGATATTATCTAAGGAGTGGAAGCTGGAGGTCATCTTGAGACTGCAATATTTAATAGAAGTCTTAAAGTACCGAACTAAATAAATATCCTTCATTGTGGTAACCTCATGACCATATATATTTTTAATTGCTGGAGTAAATGATATCTGCCTAACTGGTTTAAAAAGATATGTTAAGACTTTTCTAGGTTTATTACTTAGTGCAAGTGCTGACGTGCAAACTGCAAGACTCTGAAGCGCATGCATAATCAATAATGCATCTAGCTGCTCTCTGACTGAGTTCAATTGTAGTATCTATTAGATCTAGCCTTCCAATACCCTGCCTTGAAACAATTATTCAGGCATACCAGGGCAAGCTGTGCTACATTAACTTCTTTCTGGTAATAACTGGAAGGAAGTACTGCTTGCAGTGTAAATACTGTGCAGTACTTTGTCCCCTTTAATGAAGTGACCCACCAAATTATTCGCTGGTAACAATATTTCAATACTCTTCTTTGACTTTATACAACATCTACATTAGCCAAATTACTTAAAAGAAAGATTTATTCTGCCTTCTATAATCTTTTATGAGGCATTTGCAAAATAGAGGATATTTTGTACCCAGGAACTCACTACATGCTTTGTGTGGCTTGGACATTTCCTCTTTGTTTTTAGGACTTTATTCAATTTAAGAGGATGATCAAACTAATGTTTGTTGGCATTCCAGACAAGTATTGAAGAGACAGGATAGCTTTTTGAAATCAGTAGAAGAATTTCTACCCTTTGGGTCTAGCATTAAGAACAAAGAAGATTCACAAAGCAGTTGTTAACTTTTGGCAACTGTATAACAAGTGTGGACCTTTGGGCTGCTATTCACCTTTTATGGGTGGAAAAATACACTGAAAATGATGAAGGGAAGTAAATGAGTATGATAAATTACAACAGTAAATACTAGCATAATTCAAGAATTATGAGACCATCTGCATATTCTCAGAGTTGAACAAATATAGCTGACGGTAGAATAAGGCTGATGACTTTTTAAAATGTTGCAGTACTGTATCTTCTTCTCAGTTAATGAACAGTCAATTGACAATCAGTCTGGACAGGTTTCTTTTAGTTAAGGACTTTCAATGACCTTCCATTCACACCAATCACTCACTAGATTTCCAATCTGAAAAGTCAATATAGTTTTCAAAAGATGACAGATCCACATTCTGCTCTTTCCCCATTACAGAAAAGTCATTTAGTATACTGGGAGTATCCTGCAGTATCACATCTGCAGTGGTTAAACTAAAAGCTGGAGGTTCATTTGCCAAGTACCTCACATCTAGGTCAGCCTGACTCCTGACAGGTGACAGTGCTCATTGTCATAGTGATGTTTGCAATAAAAGAAACCTCTATACTGTTTCTTTCACTCTATTCCTATCTTTAGGATGGTGTCTGCAAAACCTAATTTCAGGCTGGGTTAATTCTTAATCTAGCAACGAGTAGAGGCATAAAACAGTACTGAAACATGCATAAATTATACTACAATAAATTGTAATGATCTGGGCATAGCTATTAAGATAATGATGCATAAAACAACTACTGTAAATTATACAGTGATATATAAGAGTTTTAGGTGGTAAGCCTCTGACTGCAATACAATGAGCTTAAGCGTAATGGCCCTGTTCTACACCAGTGTATTTCAAACCTATTTAAAATCTGGGGGTTTTTTATTTTTTCCCCAGAGTATTTTTATAATGACTTTTTCCTAATCAAACCAAATTCACAACAATAATTAGTAGCTACTCTAAGAATTGTTTGAATCTGACTCCAGCATCTGTATTTTTTGAATTGTTTCTTCTTTCATTCTCTTTCCAAGGAATGCTTCTCATCCCCTCTACAGTGGGCTGTAAATGGTATACAATGTTTTATCTCTGTCTTTTCTCACTTGTTGTAAGAAGTACTTGTACACACAAGTATAAATTCACCTAAATTCTCTATGCCAGTAGCTCAGATATCATTTTCTCCTTCAGTATGTGTACTGGGAACTTTTCATAATCAGCTATTACCTTAAGATTGCACATGTTTCAATCATCTCCCTTCTCAGACCATGCTTTCCATCATTTCTGCTCATCCCTAACCACTTTTCAGCCTGCTGGGGATTTTTAAAATTCCAGCGATCCTCATAATCAAACCATGCTTCAGTTTTGTTACATTCTTCTGGGAAACATGAAAAAACCTTCTTATTTTTTATTCCACAGTTCCATTTTCATCATTCAAACTCTTCTTCATCTCAGAAACAACAGATCAGTGGCCTTCATGAATGCAATGCTTTCATTCTTGTGGGTATTTGATAAGTTTTGCATTTCATTTTCTCATCACACCAAACACTCTTCCCCTCTTTACCTGTTTTTCCCTTTATTTTCACTGTAGTTTCATGGTTAAGACCTGTAGGACTTGGTTCTCACTTACATATTTTCTTTCATTTAATATGAAGCAATTGATTCACTTTTTTCATCTGTCTGCTGTCGTTCTTGTTAGATTTTCATAATAAAAAAGAAGAAGATTATAGTTTCTTCAGTGCTGGGTCACATAAAACACATTAGAGTCATGTTCTCTGGGAATGTATTTAATTTATTAACAAATATAGATATATTTTAATGAATATTATCAGGGGTTTTTTTGCTTATTCATGGAAAAGAGTAACATTTCATTTACATGTTGCAGAGCTCCAAGAATTTTGCAAATATTTGTTAAATATTTACTGCCTTTTATTGGCTCATGGAAATTATAATTGCAACATCTACCAGGTAATATTAGTGATAGTTCTTAAGAGAAACAGCTAAAAACAACAACAATAATCTCCTAACTGTGCTCTAAGAAGATTTGAAAATCCATCTATGTCCAACTAAAATCAGTGGGTACCTCCTCTTCTATTTGATCTAAAAACAGAACCAGGTAGAAAAATATGTTTTTAAAATGAAACAATTTTGCTTGCTTCTTTATGGCTAAAATTTAATAGAAGGTTGCTATTGAAGTTAAAACAAATCAACAACAAGAAAAAACTCAATAGGAAAGAAAGACTACAGTCCCCTATATGATGACAACATTTTCTTTGTATTGTCCTTTAGCTTGAATCAAAGGAAATTCTATTGGTGCAAATAGACAAAAATCTCTTGATGTAAGTATACCTATATACATTTTCAGGTTTGGGGGGTTTTTTCCCAGACTTTAGTAAAAATCACAAAAATCTATGAAGTGTAACAAGTTGTGAATAGCATGAATAATTACCTCCCATCATCTGCATTACGCAGCTCTGTTTCTTGGACCCAACTACTCAGAAATTTTCTTCCAGTTATAAGTTGAAATGAGCCTAATCGTTGTGGGAAGTCAAACAGCTTTTCCTAGTGTCTTGGTGTTCTAATACCTGCTTCAAAATATTTTATTTTTGTGGACTCATTCTATTTCTATGAAAAATAATTATAGTCTTGTGGCAACTAAAGTTAATAACCAATTTTGGTGAATATTACTAAATAGGTTCTCAAATAAGGACTAGTTGAATACCAGTGTTGATAAAGTGAGACATCCCAGATAATACAGCACCAGTTGCACACAGTTCAATAGAAACTGCAGGTACCTGCTTCTATGAGTCATGTAATGATGCTCTTTCTTTGGTCACTCATATTTTTGAGATACTGTACTATGTTTCATTTAAGCTGAAAATGATGCAGATTCAGTATTTAATCACTAGAAGACTCCTTTGTTGTTGTTGGGGTTGGGGTTTTTTTACCACAGGAAGACTTAAAAATTGCAACTAATAGCACCTGCTGACTCAGCTAATTGCACAGCAGCATTCTGGGATGCATAGGCTGGCATGTTGTTTGGACTCTGGGCCCTTAGTAATGTGGTGGCTTTCAAATATTCCTATGAATTGCAAAAACATAAGTCAAGACCAAATAATTTTTTGAGGAGGTGACAAAAAGATAATTTATTTGAATTTGCACTGTATGATATCCTGCCAACAGCATCTCACCAGCTGTACTTTTGTGCAGATCTGAGCTCTTATTGTGCAAGTTGGGCTAAGCAAGCACAGTAAAAATCAAATATAAAAATAAGTTAACACTTTTAGCCAAGCCTGTTAGAATTAGCTAACCAAATTATATTAAATCATCCGTCTCTTTGTTACATTATCCTGACAATAATAGTGGTAAACCAAATTTACTGGCTGTGTTTTATAGAGTTTGCTGTCTATAATTTTAGTTTTTAATTTCCAGGCTCTAACTTATTGTTATTTGTATTGTGCTATTTTATTTACACAAATACTTTTTCTTCATCTTTACATATTTAATAATCAAGTCATTAGTTTTGAGATGATTTCTAAACAGCCAGAATGATGTGGTATTTATACTTTCAATCAGGGTGTTCATTTCTATATTTATTTTATGGTAAATAACTTTACACTGTAAGTCCTCTTTAGTTTCTTTTGGCCCTATCAAAAAGAGGATAAAAATATGACCGTCTTGTCTGGGCTGTATATTGCCTTGAAACATAAAAAAAGGTCCAGATTCACAAATGAAAACTTGTCAGTAAAATGTAGGTCATTCCATTTTTCCCTTTTAATTGCTCAGTTCAAGAGGTCATAAAATCAAGCCGTTCACACACCCCATATAACATATGGCAAAAGTCAGATCCCTGGACTGCAGTCTGTCAACATGGTTGTTAATACATGGAAATACATGAAGTACAGCTCACAAGCAAGTTACTCAAGGTTTGTCTTATTCCCTTGTTCCAGACTACACAATACCTATATTCACAGGAAAAGCTTCTCATGTCATTGATTCTGGAAAGAAGATGGAAATGGGAATGGCTGGAAATGGAAGCGTTCCACTTTTTCCATTGAAAAGGTGGCAGGAGCCATGGTAGTGGTTGAGGTGCTAGGGAGTGAAAAATGTGGCTTCTAGACTTCCTTCGTCCTAAAACCCTTCAAAACACGTTTCTTGCCTCCTACAAAAGTGCCTAGCATTATTCTGTAGCCTACATGAATGGAAGGCATCTTTCATTTCTTCTGCAGAACTTAAAAAACAGTGGCAATCCAGTTTTCAGGGAATCATAAAGGCTGAGAATATAGGGAGATCTGTTTCTCTGAGGAGATTTTTCCATAAGACATGAGCACCCCAGGTTTCTAGTCATGGCTATAGGGATTGCTTACTCATCCTGCATTAAAGAGTCATACAGCAGGGTAGGAAAAAATGTTTGTGAAAAAGAGATAAAAGCCAAGCAAACTCAAAGTCTATACCCTTATGGCACCTAAGTGCTTGGGTGAAGCTTTATAGGTAACTCAGGAGGACTTGGAAATTTCCTCTGGTTGCACTTAAGGCACTTACATATTTTAGTTTTGTGTTCAGGACCTAATGGACATAATTGAGCAATTTATGAAAACACTTACATAAATAGGATGTAGAACAGGGTTTATATAACAGAGATAAATGTCAAATCCCAAATGATTCTCTTTTAAACAGATGGGAAAATTCTTTCAAAAGAGAAAAGAAGAAAGGTTGGGGTTTATTTCAAGCTTCTCCTGTCAAACCTCAAATCTCTTTAATATAGTTGACAGTGGATTCCACTGGAAAATAAAATATCCTGAAGCTCAGCAAATTATTTTTCCCATGTGCTGAAAGACAAGATGGTAGAGAAGAGGACCAGCCTGATCAAACAGTTTTGGCTTGAACTCAAGAAAAACACAGAGAGAGGATCACCTTTGGAAGAAGGGACAGGCCACTTGGGCCACCAGGAACAAAAGGAGGCATAAGGAGAATCTCCATCCTTTATTGGATGCAGAGGGAATCACAGTGACAAAACGAGGAAAAGGCTGGCATGCTTAATACCTTCTTTCCCTCAGTCTTTAAGGGGAAGGTGCATTATCCTCAAGGTACTATACCTCCTGAGCTGGAAAATAAGGATGGGGAGCAGAAGTAAATCCCCACAGTCCAAGAGGAAATGGTCCATGACCTGCTACACCTCTTAGACATATACAAGTGTAACAGGCTGAACAAGATCCTTCCAATGGTACAGAGGGAGCTGGTGAAAATGTTTAACAAGACACTTTTTGTCTTTTATCAGCAGTCCTACATAACTGAGAGATTCCAGTGGACTGGAATCTGGCACATGTGACCCTCATCTACAAGAGAGATTGTGAGAAGGATCCAGGGAACTAAAAGGCCTGTAAATCTGACCTCTGTATCAGGAAAGGTCTTGGAGCAGATCACAATCAGGCCCTTGGACAGCATACGCAGGACTACCTGAGGATCAGGCCCAGCCAGGAGGGGTTTGTGAAAGCCAGGTTCTGCCAGATCAACCTGATCTCATGGACAAGGTGACCTGCCTCCTGGGTGAGGAGAAGGCTGTGGATGTCTGCTGAACTAACGCTTTTGACTCTGTCCCCCAAACATTCTCCTGGAGACTCTGTTCTTCCTGTGGCTTGGACATGTGTGCTCCTATCTGGGCAGACAGCTGTCTGTAGTGCAGGGCCTGGAGAGTGTTGGTGTATGGAGCTACATCCAACTGGTGGCCAGTCAACTGTGGAATTCCCCGGGACTCAGTGCTGGGGCCAGCCCTATTTAGGCCTTCACCCACAGCTTGGATGATGGGTTGACTGGGCTTCCTCTCAGTCAATTTGTAGACAACACCAAGTCAAGTGGGAGAGCTGATCTGTTGGAGGGCAGGAAGGCTCTGTAGAGGGACATCAGTTCTGGATCAATGAGCTGATGCCACCAGTATGAGATTCTCGAGGTGAAGTGTTAGGTCCTGCCTTTGGGTCACAACAATCTCATTCACTGCTGCAGGCTCGGAGCACTCAGGATGGAAAGCTGTCCTATAGAAAAGGGTCCTGGGGTGCTGGCCAACAGTAACTGAACATGAGCCAACCTGTGCCCAGCTGGCCAGGGAGACCAAGGGCATGCTGGTCTGTATCAGCAAGAGTGTGGCCAAGAAGGGGCCGGGAAGGGATTGTCCCTCTGTATTGGTGAGACTGCACCTCAAATTCCATTTCATTTCTGAGCCCCTCATGACAAGAAAGACATTGAGGGGCTGGAGCGTGTCCAGAGAAGGACAGTGGAGCTGGTGAAGGGTCTGGTAAAAAGTCTGATGAGGAATGCCAGAAGGAGATGGGGTTATTTAGCCTGGAGATAAGGCTAAACCAAGCGAGGTTTAGATTAGGTATTAGGCAGAATTTCTTTGCTGAAAGGATGGTCAGGCTGACCATCCAAAGGATAGGAACAAGCTGCCCAGTAAATGGTGGATGGTGGAATCACCATCCTTAGAAAGTGTTCAAAATTCATGTGGATTTGGGAGGCAGGGTTTAGCAATGAACATTATGGTGTTAGGTAACAGTTGATCTTAGGAGTGTTTTCCAACCTTCACTATTCTAGACTGCTATAATTGAAAGCCCCATTTTGTAAAGGAGTGGAAGAAAATAAGCTTTGCTGGACAGGTAATTCCTCTTGAGAATCAACAGGAAAAGTAAATTTTATGGTCTACGAAAGAATTTAGGCATTGCAGAAAGATTGCAGAGATGTGGTTCACATATCCAGGAAGAAGGCAAAAAAAGGCCAAAGCTCAGATGGAGTTGAAACAAGCTGGTGTTTTATCAGACAAGAAGAAAGGCTTTTTAAGATGTTTTAATAGCAAGAGGGAGTCCAAAAAAGCCATTTGACCATCTGACCACTACGTGCTGCAGGTCATTAGGGAACATGAAAGAGCAGAAATATCCAATGAGGCTTTTTGCCTTATCCTAATAGACTTTGGGCTGTATATTCCTTCAAGTTCAGCATTGGTGTGGCTTCACCCTGAGTCCTGTGTGCAGGGCTCGCCCCACAGGCTGAGAAGGGTGGGAAGGGCCTTGGATAGTCCACAGGAGCACAGCAGAGCTGGTGGAAGGGCTGGAAGGCACATCCTGTGAGGAGCGGCTGAGGGCTCTGGGTTTGTCTGCTTTGGAGAGAAGAAGGCTCAGGGGTGACCTCACTGCTCTGTACAGCTTCCTTAGGGGGACCTGGAGAGGGAGACATTGATCTCTACTCCCTGGGATTCAGCAACAGGACTACAGGGAATTGTACAAAGTTGTGACAGGAAAGGGTTAATCTGGACATTAGGAACTGTTTCTTTACCGAGAGGGTGATCAAATAATGGAATAGGTTTCCCAGAGAGGTGGTTGATGCTTAAAGCCTGTCAGTGTTTAGGAGATATTTGGACAATACCTTTAAAATTGTTCTTTAACTTTTATTCAGCCCTGGAGCAGCCAGGCAGTTGGACTAGATGGTCCTTTCTAAATAAACTCTTCTCCTCTAGAGAGCACTTCTCATTTAGTATGTGATAAATGTAAAATATGGACACCAGAGAAGAAACCAAATTAGTCTTTTAAAAATATTTATGTCTCAGAAGGGTCAATATTTTTAAAGCTTGGTTGACTGTGTATGCAAATGCAATAAAGAGAAAAGGAATGGGTGGGTGTCAGCATGCCTTCCATTTCTCTCCATTTATCAGTCATTTTGTAATGCCTGTATCCTGTGTTTGGCATCACACTGGGAAGCCACACCATCCCAGGGCTGTTGCATCAGTACACGAGACTGGCTCCAAAATGGAGCCAAAACCTGCACAGATTTCCAAGTAGTTAAAAATATTTAAAGGCCTAGGGGGAATATTACAGTAATCTGATTTTCTAATGAAATTTTCTGTTCAATAAGCTCTTCAACATCCCTGTTACTTGTGTTTAATCACAAAATATTTCAGAAAGGTGGTAATTTGATATCAGAATTCTGGGTGATAAAAATTTACCATGTCTGGACAAGTTCCTCAAATGGTGAATTAATAAAAGAAAAATAATTGTATTTTAATAATTATAATTGAATTTAAAGATTTAAAGATTTGCCCACTATAATTTCCCTGCCTTTTAATCCAGTAATTTGGAATCTGTTGCTTGTCCTGCTAAAATGCAGGGGCATTCACTGTGAGAAAACTCATATGTATGTAGACACACTGATGATAATGAAGACTCTTCTCAAACTTTTAGATAAATGTAGCACATGGAGTGTCTTATCTGTCTTCCAATAGACAGATTTTCTATTCTAAATGTTTTCTATGGCTTTTTCTAAAATCCTTTCTTAATATCCCCTTTCCAAGCCAAGTTGCCAGCACTATTCCCTATGGGGAAGACCTCATACCGTGGCCGTAGTCTGTATGGTAATTGCCTATACATCTAGGAAGACTCTTTTGTAGAGGTATGGACTGAAAAGCTCATGTTTATTTGATTATTTGTGGTAAATCGTTCCAGTGTAATGCACTATGTGATACAATCTCTCATCTAGTAATCACAGTCTACATTTTTTCTTTGTACATTGCATGACCTTGCATTTGGCAGTCTTCAGCCTCATGTTGATCAAATGAGCCAACTTCACTATATGAATCAGATCAGCCTGGTTAATAACTGACCTATGACCATTGTAACTTCTCTCTCCACCAGTTTTTGTATTATCTGCACATTCTACAAGCAATGCTTCCATATTTTATTCCAGTTCATTTACAAAGGTATTGAAGATCAATGGGGTGAGGACAGATTCCTGAATATTTGAACTAGAAGCAACCTCAACGGGAAGATGAGTCTTCATTTATGGGTTACATTTTGTGGTCTATTGGTTAGCCAAATTTTAATCCCTTTAATACAGGGATTATTGTATTTTGTGATTGCATTGATTTTGTGAGTGCTTTTATTTTCCCTCCCCCCTTACACTGAGGAGCCAATTCAAACATCACACAGAAGTCTATTCCTCAGCACATTACCAGTATTGACTGAGTGTTAGTTTTCTAACAAGACTATTTTTAAAATGTATCATATTGGATAATTAGAAAGGTAGTAGGAGAACATACACCATGTTTCTCATATTTACTTAGGTGTCTGAGTGTGGACTTTTTTTTATTGGTTTTCTTCCAGCTCATTGGTGGTTGCTCTTTTTGTTTTTGATCCAGTGACCACTGAAACAAAATACATGGCTGATAGGCCTCTTTCTGAAACTCTACAGCCATTCCTATTAATTATGCAAAAGTTCCTATCTCTACTCTTTGCATTCCATATCAATACGCCCACACATTTGCTCTGAATCAATATCAGTGATAAACAAATAAAACCCTGAATTATTAAGCTGGTGGAGCACAAGTGGGAAGAAAAGGCAGAATATTTTCTATATTTTTGAGAAACCTATCTTTTGACATTTAATGTGTAGGTCTTATAGAACACTAAATAATTCTTGTTACCGCAAGCTACTAAGAGAGTAATTTTCTTTGGTGGCAAAGGGCATACTTAACATCTTCAGTAATCTTGTAGAGCTTTTGCTCCATGCGTTTTCCCTAACTACAAATTTTAACTGTTTTCCACTGCAATATGAATTCTATAAAAATAAATAGCAATGTAGATGAGATCCTGTCCAATTCCATAACTCAGAGGCATTGTTAGAGTGATTAACTCTTCGAATGTTACAACAGTCTAAAATCTTAAACTTAGGATTTTTAAAGTTTTAAAGTAAACATTATTAAGAAACTCAAAACTCTAACATAATAATTTTTGTATGATAAAGCAATCTGCTTTTATTCCTGAATGTGGAAAAAAAACTTACTGAGCATTTGCTCCTTCTAAGCTTCATGAGTAATTTTCTCTTGCATTTCTCTAGCATTATGCTTCTTCCAACCTTGCATTTCACTAGGTTTTGATAGATTTTTATGAATGACTTAATATCTTGTCTGTTACTGGTCATACATTGCCAGTAGACGGATTGGTTCTTGATTTCAATTGTTTGCTTCTGCCAGCTTTCTGGCTTGTCCCCAGTATTTTTGAGATTTCACTGAACATCTGCAGAAGGAACTTAAAGAACTCATTCAGAGTATATAAAGTTAAGTAAATAGACATATTTTACAAGAAGAGGGCCTTAACCTTGACTCAGTCTTTTTGTGCAGTCAGCTAAGAAGGTTAATAAGTGTTGAAAAGAAGGTATTTCCATAAAGAACAGTGGTATAATTCTACTTTGGCTCTCTTCATTGCTGTCTTAAGATGCAGTATTTGTATATAATTACATAAAGTGGAAGATAAATAAGTAAAATTATTTTTATTGTGATCATATAATAGGAGCATAGCTACTATTTTCTACAACTCTCTAGAGCAAACTATTTCATTATGTATTTCAAGCAGATTACAGACAGACAGAAACTCTTTCATGTGGATACAGAAATTGAAGCAACTTAACCTACTTACTTTATCTTAAAAAATATTAAGTATTTTAGGCATAAAAATACTACATAACAGCTTGCATATACATATATATTTTTGTGTACAAACATATCTTTTGTACACATATATTTTTTGTGCACAAACAAAAAGAAAGAAGAGTTTGGTATATTTGTTGGTATATATGTTGAAACACTTATAAAAAGTACTGTAGAACTGGCTTGAAGGTTTTAAAGGAGTGGATTTTTATTTTTCTTTCTCGTTCTGGTTCTTATCACATACATTACATGTGAGATAACTCCATATGTGCAGAAAAATCCACTTTTTTCACTTTTGTTTGTGAGCAGTGAGTTATGATTTATGAAGGGCAATTTAACGCTTTTGTTAAAAAGTAGATAAATAACTATTTTGAATCCATGGAGAAACACAGAATTACTCCTTGTAAGACCTTTGCCCTTGTGGTAATGTCATAATATGAAGCATTAAATTTACATTGGAGAAACTGAACATAACTCTGCTGATGTCGGTGTAACAGCTCTGAATTACATCAGTTCTGAACTAACGTAGCTAAGTGTCTTTTATTTGGTGAATGAGTTATTCATAAAAAAATTAGCTTTGGATTTTTCAGAAATCTAGTGAAAAATTCCAACTAAAAATGTCAAAATGTTTGATTTGAGGTAAGAAGATTTGTTTCTTTTGAAAAGTTAGGCTCATGAGAAAGGCAGACACAAGTTTCACCTTGGATGACCTATTCCTCTGCTGGCCTATTAAGTGAGTGGCAAGGATGGTTTTCTGGAAATCAGAAAATATTTGAAACCTATCAGTCTGCAGCAGGGAATGGCTTTGAATCAAAGTCTTCTGTGTCTTAGGAGGCTATGGCATACCTGAGTACTTGATATTTGATGCAGGTTTAGTGCAACGTTTTCATGGCAACTATTCCAGTTTAGGGGGAAGAAAAAGAACTTTAAGCCTAGTCAGCTGAGGACCCGGAACTAAAGGGAGAGTGATACAGGTCGATGTTAATACTGTTGACATTTACCTTTTCCTGTGATGGGTTCTCTCAACATGTCCTTTTGAGGCTGTATCATGACCTACTGATGCCTACAGCTAAGTCACAAAACTGTTCCTAATGTTTCTCTCTGTTGTTGTAACAAACAATCTCTCAAAATGGAGGTCTGATAAACACAGGGGAATGACGCTACTGTAGTGTTCTACAAACATTTTTCAGGCTGCTGCAAGATGGGATAACACTGAAAATGATTTTACTATTCCCTCTAGCCTTGATGGAAAAGATGTGCTGTGAACACATCAGCTTCTAAAGGCTCTATCTCGCTTTGCAACAAATTTTCAAATTTCAAATACAAGCAAAAACGAATTTGAAAAAAAGAACAGAAATAACCCCTCAAATTTATATTAGTAAACACAGTTTTATCAGTTTAGTTATTAACCCAGTGTTAATGAATCAGAAATACAAGGTGAAAGCACTTATTTCACACTTTATCTCCAAAGACCCCTTTTTTCCCCACTCAGATTACCAAAACACAACAAAAGTTCTGTTCTCAGGTCCCTGGGCCAAATCAGAGTGCTTACTTTACCTATTACTTGTATACCTTATTATCCAGCTGGTGGATGACAAGTTAAAATAGTCAGGTTAAAATATTCTCTATGTAGAGACTGCAGATGCAGCCAGATTGCAATGGCTTTAACTTATAGACACAATATTTGATCTTCACAAACAAACATAAACAAAGAATTAGACCTCTGTTCTACCAGCTACTTTAGAATTGTTCAAAGTAAGGAAAAGTGGAAATAGACACAAATCCTCCACATTTGAATTAAATAAATAACTTCAAGTTATTTCAAAGGCTTTTAAATGTGATATATACTGGGAGTACTGGTTGCCCAGGCTTTTGCAGGTTTTTCTTTCTTTTATTTTGAACAAAAGTCACCTATTCAGTATTTTTGTCAGAGGCTGAGGACAACTAGAGTTGTTAAGTGTATGCTTTGGTAAGCAACTTGCCACTTTGCCTGCTAATTACTTTAATAATATACTAATGTTTTAAATATTTTAGATTGTTTCTAATTGAGAAAGTGATTACAAATGAATAATTAATGAAGAATTATAGGTGATAAAACCAAGATATATTGAAACAGCATTCCACTGCCCAAACAGTAAGTTCTCTTATTGAAGAGCCTATTTTCAGGTTTGAATGTTAACACCACCTCATCACTTTTGGTTTTCTTTCAAGTACTTTAGTACATTCAAAACAAAAGAAAGAAAATATTTGAAGCCATTACAAAAGATTACAGGAGAGGAGCCTAGAAAGTACATTGGAAATAAGTTGGAAATTTCAAAAAAATCATATCTGCTCATTTTGAAATGACACTAATTATGAAAACATGATTGTGAATCTAGAATAAAATATTAGTGTTTGGAGAGTGAATAAGGAAAACTTCTCAGTATCTGAAATGTCTATTTGTCCTTCCTATTGAATTAGGCTGGGAATACTTCTGTTAGAAAAGGCAGAATTGCAGATGATGTGGATGATGTTATAGTAGAAACATTCTTTCTGAAAGATGAACAGTACGCCAGTGACACAATAGTCTATTTAAAATTATTTAGAGATTGAGATACTGGTTCTAGATTCAAAATTAAATCAGTCTGAAATTGAAATACATTTTTAATCAGAATCAAAGCTAGGCCAGGCTGTTGAATACTGGCAAGCTTCCAGAAAACCTTCCCATTTCCTTATATTAGCCCTCTGTAGATAATTTTATTAAATGGTAAGTCTTTTTTATCTTAAGATCTTTTTTATCTTAAGTTTTCATTAACTAAAGTAGTAAGCACTACTGTGTATCCTCCAGAAGCCTCAGTTATGAAGATTTAAGTATGAAAATATAGGAGTTCTACTTTTAGTTAGATAACACTGGTACAGAGATGAATTTCTGACTTTATGGCTATTAAAATATATATTTTAGTTATGTAGCATCATGAGTACCTTATTGAAAAGAATTAGCCTTTGGGAGAAAAGATGATTCTAGTCCCTGAGTCTTAATACCTCAGAATGTAACAGTAAGTTAAAGAGGTTAAAGTGATGTGAAAACCTGTAACATTCTTACTTCTACTTCCTCAATCAGTGTGGAAAGAAAGTCTCATTTTTATTTTGAAGATCTTATATTGTGACTAACTTGGGCAGAAGAAGGAGTTTCATGCCACTTTGTATTATATTTGTGTTTCTGTACATGAGAGTATGATTGTGGCTATGAGAGCACACAATGCTTCAGTGACTATCTTAATAATCTTAATTACAGAAATCTTTTCATAAAACTTGGAACAAAAAAATGCTACTGACGAGGAAACATCTAACATAAAAAAGAACATCAAAACGAGTCTGACACTGATTTTGAGGGAACCTGTCATAGACTCAAACTCTAGCAACTGTTGAACATACCAACCATTTTGACATACCAAAGTGCATATTGGCTTCATCACTGCAAGAGGTAATTCTTTATCTCTGGTAAATTATCTTAGACATTTTGGACTCATTGTAACAATGACAGTTTCAAATAACCAGGAATCTATCCTGAACTTCCAAGCTAAAAGCCAGAATTCCAGAAGCTAGTGACAACATCGAAAAGTCATCTGCAGGATCCAAATATCAGAGAGAAATTATTATTCTCTTCAATCCTTATGGACTACCTCAGGAATACTTCATCCAAATATATAAGAAATGTTGAAAAACTAGAAAGTCCAAAGGAGGGCAACCAAGATGGTTAGGAAGCTGAAATACAAAACATAAAAGAAGAGGCTCAGGGAGTTCAGCACATGTAGATCCAAGACGAGAAAGCTAAGGGTATCAATTTGCCATCATCAACTAAAATAAGAAGTTATGGTGAAAATGGAGCCAGGTTTCCAGCAGAAGGTCAAAAGGCAATGGTAACAACTTGCAGCAAGAGAAATTCCAGCCAATCACAGAGGAAAGAACTTCACAATGAGGGTGGTAACAAAATGGGACAGGCTGCCAAAATAACTTGTAAAATCTCCATCTTTTCAGATATTCACAACTCTCTTGGACAAGGTCTTGAGTAAATTCATCTCGGTTTAAGGTGGCTCTACTGTGAGAAGGGAATGAAACTAGAAAATTTCTAGAAGCCCATTCAAATCAAAATTATTCTATTCATTTTGATCTTCAGTTATAATTTGTAAAATATTTTTGCTGTATCAGTGGAACAAGGGTTACAGAAGCTAATTTCTGCAAGCTCAGTTTTAAATTTTGAAAAAAAAAATGGTATACTGAAATATGCAGCAGGATGTTTCTACTGGTAAAAAAAATGGAAGTTTACCAAAAGAAGATGAAAAATAAAAGCA
This sequence comes from Cisticola juncidis, assembly GCA_013400215.1. NCBI lineage: Eukaryota > Metazoa > Chordata > Aves > Passeriformes > Cisticolidae > Cisticola > Cisticola juncidis. Next base: position 1,293,602 of record VXBR01002371.1, read on the forward strand.
GAATCATGCTGAAATTGATATCTAAATTTTTATTGAGTAACACTGCAGAAGGTATTGGATTATTGTCAGGAATCATCTGACAAAGGCAGAACAGAATGAAGGAAAGAAGACTATAATTCAATTTTTTGGCAAAAGCAATCCCTGTGGTCTCTTTGGTAAATTGCAGTGTTGGAAAAGTATTCTTAAAAAACAAAGTGGAAACTGACTTACACTTGGAGCACACAAACCAGAAACACTCTTGGTTTTTATGTGCTTATTCAAAGATGAATAACTTTTTTTTTTCCTGTAATGGTGGATGCCTGTTAAAGCACAAACATTTCTAAAGAATGAGATGAAGACAGGGTTCTTACATCTGGGAGATACCCAAATTAGCTGAACTGGCTTCAGTGAATTTACCCCAGATTTGTAAGGGTGTAATTAATGACAGAACTTGATTCTTTGTGTTTCAGAATACTCAGTTAATCCACATTTCTATTTTTAGTCTGGAAATGAGAAAAACTTTTCAAAATAATGTCAAACATCAAACCACCTGAGCAAATTGTTGGAGATGTGGCTTAACCTCAAAGATCTTTTCCAAGTTTCACAGGAGAAATATTACTTCTCCTTTACAGTTCATATATGAGACATCCAGCCCTGGAAAACTTGAGCATCAGAGATCAAATCAGGCTTACACAGAAGTCAGATAAGATTTTAAAGGGGAAGGTGCACATATATGGACATACGCAAAATCTTGAGAAGATGGTTCTTTCAAGAGGATAGTAACATTTCAGTTAAGAGTATAACATTAGAAGCCTCAGGTCTGGTTTCCACAGCAACTCTGTGGAAACAATTTAATAATGTTATTAAAGACTGAGTGAGGTAGGCCACTGCAAAATGAAATACAATCCTGTTTTACCGAAAACTTTATTCAAAAATGGCTAATAATTCATACCATAAAGTCAGTTTCTGGAGTGAACATCTTGTCCATATTTCATACTATTCCCTGAAGAATGAAGAATCTTTCTTCTGTTAAGTCTCTTTGAATCTACTTCTGGAGTGCTCCTCAAACATTTTACAGAGAAACTCAAAACAAACAAACAAACAAACGAACCACCACCACCACCAACAACAAAAGAGTAGTTTTCCCACTTCAGAATTTCAATGTATTACTTTAGATCCAAATGCTGGAGCTAGAGCTGAAGCCTTTCTTTGCAGACAGGAGTGACTCTTTTTTCTATCCAGTTCCCAGGACAGAAGACCTAGAAGATGATGTCTCGTAATATTTCCTAATCTTTCTAATATGACTACCTTCTTCCAGAAGAGACACCAGAGAAACCTCTGATCTCCAAAGAGTAACAGGATTGCTCACAGATGGCCCCCAAAGAGAAGAAATTGCAAACGATGGAAGATAAGCTCTTAAAATTGAAAAGCCTTATCCCTGCTTTGGTACTTATTTTCTGAAGTTCTTAAGCAGTATTGATGCCAGGCATGAAGAGAAAAAGGGGGATAATTTATCCCTTTCTAACTCAGGTTTTTCTGGGGTTTTTTTGAGTGTAAATTAGCCAGGGAGACCACTAAGTGATAAAACTATCACTTTTAATCCTGATAAAGCCCTGGTTTTACCATTATCTCACATTGGGGAAGAACAGATCTCTGGCTTATTTCCAGGAAGACCTCCACTATTGAGATATGAATAAATTTCAACTGGCAAGGAGTCTGATCCAGACCACAAAACTGCAGCCAAACTCCTCATTCCCTGAGTTCTAAGCTCAGTACTTGGCCAGGGATATTGGAATGAAAACCTGCAGAGCAAAGTGTTTTACAAAGTTACACAGACCCACACCACTGACATCCAACCACTGCTCTATGGTCCAGTGTTCAGGACAGGAAGTGGGACTGCAGGCTGAAGCCAAACTCAGACTGGCAAGCAGAAGCACATGGACCTATGAAAAAAATGCCTTTTCAATGCTAAGAGAAAAAAAAATTGAACCTTTAAGTTAAAGGTGTTAAATACCTCCAATACCACAAAGAAGGAAAGTGAAAAAAAATAGGATGTGCTCCAAATTAATTTCCTTCAGGAAGTGTATCAGGAAAAAACAAAGATTCTTTAGGGAGCAGAAAAAGAAATTTATTAACAAAGGAAACTGTTGTTTGAAGAGCCTGAGGAACATAGACATGAAATGAGAAACCTACAAAAGTTGAGTCGAATTAGTCTGAAAAGGATACCAAATTTAATACAGAGAAATATGTCCCTTCATTCTGGTTTTCCTGACTCTCCACAACCCAAAACAGAACTAATATTTTAATTCTGTAAAATAAAAGTCTTCTGTAAAAAAAATACAGCACTGAATCAGCTTCAAACAGAAATCACAAAGCTTAAGGAGAAGATGGTCAGAACTAAGAGAATATTCATGTGTCTGTTATCTGAAATTAATCCAAGGTTTTTGTTCACTCTGAAGTACCTAGCTGCCTCTCCACAGGTGTATAAGCTGATGATCCAGCTCTCAAGCATGCTCTAATATTTAGTGTTCATTCATGAAGGAGAATCTAATTTTAAGAGGTTTCTTTTATACCCTAAACACTTTGTAGACTATTCAAATTCAAATTTGCCAATACTCAGAGGCTTTCTTAATGATTCCAAATCAAAAGGCAATTTAGACACTTCTTGATTCCTAACGAGTGGCTGCCCCCACCTTCTCTCAAAATGCTAACAGCAGGCAGCTGTCATCACCTGTGTGTGTGGCAATCAATGCCTCCTGGCAGCTACTCCTGAGCACAGTTTAAATCATGAGCAAATCTTGACCTAAGAAATAATTTTTGGTCAATGTGGCAGCGGGCTTGAATTCCTGAAGATTTCCGAATATTTTTTTCAGCACAATGAAGCTTTTAATTCATACAAATATCCTACTTAATATTCATAGTTAATATGGTAACAAAGCTGAGATAGTTGCAAGTAATTAATTTTTCTACAGATGAAAACAATGAACCTCTTGGTAATATCATTAAAACTGGGTCTTGGTAATATAATTAAAACTATCTGGGCCCAGCATCCAGACAGTTTTTAACACAGCAAAGAGAATGTCTGTCCTAACCATGGGCTGTCAGCTTTTCTGGGAGAATCTGTGGGAAACTCTATTGAAGCCTTCACTGAAGTCCAGGTAGACAAAAATCACAGCCCTTGCCTCATCCAGCCTGGCCATAAAATGAGATCAGGTTGGCCAGGCAGGACCTGCCCTTTCTAAACCCCCGCTGACTGGGTCTGATCCCTTGGTTTCACAGTATGTGCTATGTAACACACTCAAGACAATCTTGACCTTCTTGACCCATGACCTTCCCTGGCACCAAGACCAGGCTGACAGGTCTGTAGCATCCTTTCCTGCATCCTCCTTCCCACATTCTTGTTTGTGGGCATCACTTTGGCCAACCTCGACTCGTCTGTGACCTCTCCAGTTGACCAGGACAGATGATAAATAATGCAGTGGCTTAGTGAGCCCTTCTGCCAGCTCCATCAGCACGCTTGGGTGTATCTTCTCCAGCCCTATGGACTCATGATTGGCAAAGTGGCCTTTAAGACCTTTAACCTGCAAAAAACGGCCTCGGCACCTATCTATTTCCTCCTGGATTCTGCTCCTGTCCCTGTTGCCCAGGTCAAGGAGCTGAGGAGAACCAGGCTTTCTGTTAAAGACTGAGACAAAGACATTAAGTACCCACCCTCTTCCTCATCCTTGGTTGAATATTTCACACAATGTCCAGTAGAGACTGGAGATTTTCCTTGGCCCTTCTGTTGTTGTTAATATGCTTATAAAATGACCTTTTGTTTTTTATATATTTATAAAAATAAATTTTCTTATCTTTTACAGTGATCGCCGCATAAAGCCGAACTTTAGCTTTTCTAATTTTGTCTCTCGGTTATCTACTGACATCGCTATATTTTTCTTGATAAGTCTACCCCTCCTTCCAAAGGTTGTAAACTCTCTTTTTTTCCTCTGAGTGGCAACAAAACCTCCCTATTCAGCCAGATGGCTCTTCTTCCAGGCTGGCTTGTTTGTAAGCACATAAAGGACAGCCCACTCCTGCACCTCTAGTATTTCCTTCTGAAAATGTGTCCAGTCTTCCTAGCCTCCTTTGTTTTTGAGGACTGTTTCCCAAGGGACTCTCTGAACCACTCACTTGGGCAGGTCAAAGTCCACCCTCTAGAAGTTCAAGGCAGGGGTTTTGTGGACCCCCTTCATTATTTTATCAAGAACTGGAAGCTCAGTTCATGCTCACTGTGCCCAAGACTGCCTGTGACCACCACGTGTCCCACAGGCCCTTCTCTGTTTGTAAACAGCAGATCTAGGTGGGCACAGCCCTGGTAGGCTCAATTACCAACTGTGTCAGAAGTTTTACCATCCACACACTGTGGTAGCTCTGGGGGAGACACAAGCACACCACCAACTTATCTCTTTTGTCAAGCAACTGCTTTCTTAGAGCTTTGCTTTTCTTAGTGAAAAGCAAACCTTTTTTGAAGGGTATTAATTTATTGAGTTGGAAGTAGGTGGCAGACCCCAGTGAAAGGGAAATACTTATATAAAGGGAAAACTTGCATATATAGGGACACCATCACAACCACCAAATCCTCAAGTGCTTCCCAGGGATGAAACTGAGAGTAGGTCGTGAGTTCATATTTCTTTTCATAGTGAACTAGTCACCAAGGGTCCTTTTAACAATCACAGAAAAAGAAGTACCTAGGTTTTCCCTTGTCACCATTCACAAAAATGCTAGATGCTTACATATCCCCAGCGTATATCACAGAAACAGCTGAGGAATGCCAATGACATCAGAGATGTGACACTAAAGGCAATTTTTGGTAGATACTGCAATTAAAAGAATTTCTTCACTCCCTCTGTATTTATGTTGGAAAAGATCTGAGATCACTGAGTCTGACCATGTCAACTAGACCACAACACTAAGTGCCTTGTCCAGTTGTTTTTTTGCACATTTCCAGTAACTTGGATTCACCACCATCCTGGGCAGTCCATTCCAATGTTTAGCAACCCTTTCCAAGAAGACATTACTCCTGCTGCCCAGCCTGAATCTCTCCTGGCTCATCTTGAGTCTGTGCCTCCTTCTCCTGTCACTAATTGCCCAAATGTGGCAATTTTGAAATGTGGTTCTGGATTCTCTGTATGTGTTCTCATTTGAAACAAAAATATCTGAAAGAGAAAATACGAGACCATGCTAGGTTATTCTTTCTCTTATCTTTATTTTATGTACTTATAACTACTAAGAAATTGTCTTAACTTTGAAGACTTATATATTGTGATAGATTCTCAGCTCATTCAATTTGATGTGCACACTTCTCAACCAAGAGTAAAATATCAAAACTGCATCTCTGTATTAGAAAAATCAGACTGTTCTGTATTTTTGATTCCTTTCAAGTACATTTTAAAGGATTGGACAAAGAAAGACTTTGGAGAAAACATGGGGGAGTGAACATTAATAATAAAAAATAAGAAAATAGAAAAGAAAAGGAAAAATAAAAAATAATTTTCCAAAAGATATTTTATTGCTTTTGGCACTGCTAATAATTTCTGTGCAAAGATAATATTTTCATGTGTGTTTAATCCTATGCCAAGGCAGCTGCTGGTGCAGTAGCTATCTGAAACAAATTAGAGGGCAGTTAAAATGAGATTTTCCACAATCAAGAACAAAGCAGGACCAGTTAGTATGAGGACAGCTTGTTCTTGTTGCTAATGTGTTTAAAATCTTGCTGCACATAATTTAAAACAGCTCTTGAGTGTGGATGCTGGCTCTGATTTCCGAGGTCTAGTGCTAAATCAAAACCAAATGGAGAAAGCTGAATTAGAAAATGACAAATTATACATTGACATCTCCTGCTCTGGCTAAAGAGAAGGGCTTTGTTTTTTCCATCTTTGATATTGATTTAAAAGTTAATTTCCCTCAATATTAAAATATTTAATGGATGACAGTTGGTTGAAATCTAAAACTTGCAGCCAGCTATCTGCTGAAGGAAAGCTCTCAATAACTATGGTGGCAGATATAACACACTTACAAATTATTTAAAGATTAATTACCTTTACTATTAAAAAAATAGATGCTATGAAGATTCAGTGGCTTTTAACTGGCTGACCTGCATTTAAAAGCTTTATTTGACATAACTTTTCATTTCACCACAAGGTGAAATACATTGGCTGGTCTCTGATGAATCCAAAATATGGCTAGGTATCAAACAAAAACTGTCATTTGAAAATTAAGTGTTATTTCAAAAATTATACCTAGAGAAAAGAAACTTTTTTTTTCTTTTTTTTTTCTTGATATCTCAAAGGTACCATGTGATATGTGTTCTTAGAGGGTTGAGAAACCTAAATTTTTAAAGGTCAAAGGAAAAATACTGCTGATTTCAGCCAGGCCTGGAGCTCTTTGAATTAAAATGGAAATAATAGCTAGATAATGTAAAGATAAATAAAACTCAATGTCATTAAAATAATTACAATACTCTTTCTGAAAACAAAATATGTTGAAAAACTTCATGAATATTTAGTCTCAGTAAGAAAGCAGTAGTTGAATGATAATTATTTTTCACTGGTTCTTATGCAATAGCAGTGTATTTGATAGACTTGGTAGAAAAATATTACTCTTGAATACTATCTTTCCTTGTGCTTTCTGAAAAAAACAACAAAAGTTAATATGAGCCTCATTTTATTAAAGATAATTGACCTTTTCCAAGATCCTCTGTAATCTGGTTTGAATTTTGGAGAAATACATAGAAAGTGCAGGGATTTTTTTTTTAAACTATAAAAGCCCAAGTCAGATATGCTTTGTCATCAAGAAATCAACCAAAAACCTTAGAAACCAATGCTAATACCCTCAGCTATTCTTCAAATAAGCATTGGGGTCACTCTGGTTTTATAAACACAAGACACAATGTTGTTGTCAGCCTGTCCTTAGATGCATGAATGAAACACTGATCCATCTATCTTCACTACCCGGAGTCAAATATGGTCTTCCAACTGCATTGTGCAGCAAACCTGAGATTGTAACAAAACCAGAATTAAACTGGTTGCCCAGTCTAATTCTGCAGTACTTCTATCCCCTTGAACCAAAACTGAACGTCCAGGCTTGACAGAATATGGAATCGAAGAGAAAGAGAAAGCAGGCAAGTGAGTAAAAAGAGACAAAGGAATAAAGCTTAACCAAATAAAAAGTTATAGATGAGAAATACACGAGAACATAAAAGGTACAGACAGACATTTTATAAGATTTGAACATGAAAGAAACATGTGAGGCTAAAAACTAAACCACAATACATAAATTGAAGCTGTTGTGAGTATAGAGGATAGAACGAAATACTGAATGCAGAATCTAGGAGAGTAACTATGGTTTACCAAACTCTTTATGAGTCAAATCCAAATTTCAAGTCAAAGACAGATTGAAAATCTTTGGCTAGGGGAAGATACGTAAAGAAGATACAGTAGATCACATCCTAGATTACTCACAGAAACACTGATGTTATTTATAGCAACTGAGTTTGCAACAATTTTAAAACCAGCAAGAGAATTTAAGCTCCTGAACCCAAAAGAGACAATTTTCAAAGAAAACCTAACAATTTCTATTTTGTCACCTTCATCTGTACTTGCAAGCTTACCTTTGAGAATACACTTTTGACATGATATCTTTGCGTATTCAAATCTTCATTTCTGGTGATAAGCTTAGCATATGTTTAAAGGACAGACATAGTTTTTCCTATATTTAAAGGTATATCTGCTAAGTAATTAATCCATCAAGCATGCTACTTCTATTTCTTTGTAGTATGGTCATGTATCCATTTCCTACAGACTGCATAATTTTTTTAATTTTAAAGGGCATATGGACACGCCCCCTGCTTCTCACCTACTTTTAAAGCTTCACAGTCAAACCCTCTAATCCAAGATCATGATTCCTACATGACTGTGGTCATGCACATGTAATATATCGTTCCATTATCACTAAACATGATTTGTGAAAGCAAAGAGAAGAAACAAAAGAAAATAAGGGAAATAAATATCCTCTTGCAATAGTTGTACAAGAGGTATAAAGTGTTTGATCAGAATTTACGGTCTTTTTTTGTCAGTATTTTCATTAGTTGAAAGTTGTCTACACTTCAAAAGAAAAAGGAAAACATTACATTAAAACTTACTCCATAATATCACAGGACACGAGAAGCACCTATTAAGAATGTCATATTTGCATTAAGAAAAAAAAACAGTATATTCAATATAAAAATTGTTTTCAGTATTGACATTCAATTGTATAGCTGTTGATATAGGACAAATCTTGCTGAGAGTATGTTTTCAATAAAATCTGATATAATGCAGACTTGCATGAAAGCTGAACATATGAACAGGGCTGTATTAGTTAATGGGCTTAACAAATTAATAAATAATCATGAAGCAAGTGATACTTAAGGGATTATTACAGTGATATTACAGTGACAGGCAGTCTCTCTCTTATAACAATATAAATTTGTTCTTGCATAGTTTTGAAGAAATGGACCAAGGCATCAGTTGCTAAAAACTGGGAGAATTACAATGAGAATTTAGATCTAGTGTACCCACGAGACTACAGAAACAGCCCTCTTACTCAGAAATATTTAGAAACTGCCAAAATATTTTGAGTCTGTCCTACTAGAGATAAGACCTATCTTCCTTACTTATAAGAAGCAGGCCTACACTATTCTAAAAGAAAAAAGGAATTGTGAGGGGTTAGTTACATTATACTGCAAAACTTCTATGAATATTTAACCTAGACATTAAGATCACAGGCATATCATGTTATTGGAACTACTGAGAGGACTATTTCAGTTTAACAGGAATTTTTCTTATGCTTGCCTTCCTCTTCTGCTGTTGAAGTTCATAACAGCAAATAAGCTCAGACTAAAAATCTGAAATAATATAAATGCCAAAAAACACATAATAAGGTATTCTGCCAAATTTATATGTGATACTTTTCACATATATATTTTGCCAAATATATATGTGATACTTTTGCCAAATATATATGTTGATACTTCAACCACTTTGAAGTTGATGTCATTCACAGTGGATAAAACTATCCTATTTTAGTTTAGACTTTGCTTCCTAGATTATCAGATTACAACTTGCTAGTTAAGTAAAATATAGACAAGTTATAGACATATTTCTTTCATTTCCAGGTAAAGCTTGCTTTCATTTTTAATGTCAGTTGCAGAGCTAGATGCAGCCATGAACAGTTTTTATTCTATATACTATTTGCCTAAATGACACAATTAAAAAGACTTAAGATAGGCAAAATCTTTTTCCTCTTGTTATTCCAACTCCAACAGATGCATCAACAAGATCAAATTACTGACAAAATAGTGTTCAGTCTTTTGAAAATGCAGATAGATAGTCCTTCCCAGACTAATTTAGAGGGCCTGCACCACCAGACACACAAAAAATATTCCCTTTCGATTACCAAAATTTACAACATTTTTGATGATATGCCTCACAAGCTGTTCACAAATCTGCTTCTGTATGGTTTTTGCTACATTGATTAATGGAGTAGGCTGAGTTCCCTCATACATAGCGAAATATATCTACCATAGGAATAATATCACCTCACCCTGGAATATTTAGAATCAGTAGAAAAATATCACAGAAGTAAGATCTATTTCCAAATGTTTTGTGGCCAGACTGAGAAAGGAAGATGTAAAGTCTTGAACCTATCCTTTACAAGGAAGAAAAGAAGTCAGTGAAGATGCACTTCCAAACAAACCCATAGGACTGTTCAAGTGCTGAACTTAAACCTGGTTATCTTGCTGAATCCAGACTTGAATACTAATGGGAGATCTGCCCCAGAGGAATATATGATTAGATGAAAAAACTCTACCATCCCCGTGCCTGTTAATGTCTTATTGCTTATTAACTTCCAAGAGATGAAGGAACCTCCTCTATTTCTGCCTACTTCTCTGTTGCTACATTGCTGCTTGTTGTGTCCCCTGAATTTGAGATGCTTCAGTTTTCTCTTTTGGCTCAAAACCACCTTTTCATATGGATTTAAAAATACTTCTCTTGAGAGTAACCTCATGGACAGCTTACAAAAAGAAGAAGGAATAAAGAGACATGTAGGAGTTTAATTACTAATTTAAAGCATAATTAACTGTTGAAAAATCACAGGTTAGGTGATCTCTAAAGGGACTATTTTTTAAAACTAAAAGCACAGTGGTTACAGTTTAAGTTTTGCTATAAAGGAAGGGCAAAGGCTTTTGAGAGTTTCAGAAGATAAATGCCAGGTCACTACTACAACACAGCAGACAGTGCTACTCTCAGTACTTTCAGACAAGAAAGTTCAAACAAAGTTCCCTTGTCTAAAACTTCTTACTACTCTTTAGGTTAAATATGTCACCAGACCGGCTAAGGATATTATCTTTATAGGTCTATACCATGAGAGTATTCTACATTTCTTGAAAAAATCATAAGTCAAATGGATGCAGCTCCTCAGGTGCCTCTAAAATGTTATGTGCTCTCTTCTAAAAATAATACAAATATAGTGAATATTTTGTTGCCTGGGCATCTCCAGAGAGATGTACATATGACTGAAAAGTGACCCTACTAGAGCACTGCTAAATATGTCATACTTAAAACACAGACACTAGAAACTGGTGTTCCCTTTTTATGTGCAACGTTTTTCAAGCTTAATAATGAGGAAGAATAACTATAGTATTTCTGATGCTAGAAAATTGTTTCTCTCCTACTTCACCCCACCCCCAGCACACCGGGAATCCTTTGAGGGTGGGGGAAGAAAAAGACTCTTAAAATAACAGCTTTTTAAACTTTTGACACGTCTAACAAAAAGGAAACTTAAGGATTCCATTTAATGCTACTGCCTGCTGCTTAACTAGAGCCATAAGGTCACTCTGTAACACACTTCTTTTGTGCACATCTATGTAATGGTGAAAAAGGGAAAGCTGCCAATTCTCTAACTGGGTATTAAATTTTCTATTCCCTTCTGCCCCACCCATTTGCTTCCTCCCTCCCAACCATAAACCCGCAGCCCAGATTTTCAGCCTCATTGTTTTAAAACCTGAAAAGTCTCTGCTTGGAAACATTATTGACCCTGCAAATAGATTTTTATATATTGGCCCATATGTTCTTTACATAAACATAACATTACTGCATTCTAAGACAGATTTCAAAAAGTACTGAGGATTAAAATGTCACAGTGAAGCACCTAGTAGAATACTGGTTTTTAAATATAAAATTTTTTGTTCATATTATACTGATTTGCATAACGTTTGCAACTTGCATACACTCCATATTTGGGCTATTATCAAAATAATTATACATGTCTTCATTTTCTTTTGTCCTCAAATATGTTGAACAAGAAATCTGAACTATAATGTAAATTTTTGGAAATATTTCAAATTCGCTTAAACTTCTCTTTTATATTTTGATTATCTCATTAACTTAAGATGCTTATGGAAGCACTTTGATTAAATTCAATGATTCAGTATGAATGGGCATTGTGTAGGTGGAGTTTTGGTTACAAACCCCTATGATATGATGAATACACTTAACTACTTCTCTTTTCTAGAATAAAACCCCTCCAAACCTGCTATAATACAGTTTTGGAGGGTTTTTGTTGTTGTTGTTTTGTTTGGTTTGGTTTTGGTTTTTTTGCAGTCTTTCCCCAGATATGCCTATGAAAGTTTAAACAAAAGAGGCAAATAACTTGTTGACAAAATCCATAAAAATATTTAATTTGGGTTTATACAAAACCATTCCGAAAACAACCTAGATTATTTTAGAAAACAAAGTATCACCTGCATATCATGAGCAATCCAACCTCTCTTGCAGTTTCTCTGAACAGCATTGTCTATTAATGAACAATTGTGAATTGTGGTGTAATACAAATGATATCTTTCACCAAAGAGGTATAATTGGACCTATTTCATCTGAACATAAAAAAGATTTTTGATCTGTCATTTTGCAGGTAGGATTTTGCATATGGCTGATAGGACATCATTATAGGAAAAACATAACCAAAACTCTGTATTAATAACAGTTCCAACCCACAAAATTAGACTTTCTAACATCTGCTTTCTGTTGTGTACTGTTGTATTTTTTAGCTGAGAATTGTATTCATCACAAATATGTAGCTAACCATTTCCTCAAAAGAAGGGTCTGGCACACTAACTGAGGTCATAGAGTTTGAATGGAGTCTTAGAGGCAAAAAAAATCAAACTTAAGTTGGATTAAGCTTGCACCAAACCTTAGATAAGATAAACTAGGAGAACCTATACATACCAGTCAGAGCCAAATGCACCTTCTTCAGGAAGAAAATATGAATAACACCTTTCAATCATTAAGATAGCTCTGGCATATATTTCTCCTGTGTATTCTCCCACTGTTGGAGCTCTTCTTGTGCCTCCTCTTGATGAACGTCATCTGGATGTTTTTCAGAGAACAAAATTAAGAAAGAACCATTCCAGTGCAGAGTGAAGATGTTATTCAGACATCAGTATGAAACTGTCAGTGTATGCTACTGCATTTTACTGCACAGTAAATTGTCTGTTTCTGTGATGGTGTTCTTGCCTTATAGAAAATCACATGCTTTCAATTAAGTCCCTATCAGATGACAGCAACAGTAAACATGAATATGGCTCATCTCAGCCCATGACATTGCAGGTGCCTGCTCTTTTCTACAATGTAACTCTTTGCTGAAGCATCCTTGTGGTGAAATGCCAAATCGTCTGTCCTATTCCCTATGTAACTTTAACATTTAAAATACAGTTCTATGACACAGCAGGGCTCATATTACAGATAGTAATGAGACAAGACACACCCTCTTGTTCATCAGCATGAAAAGGGTCCTGGTTTATTCTTCCTCACAACTCAGCCACTCTGACTCCCAGTATTCACTGACTCTGACTACAGCAAGCACATTCTTCATGCTTCCCTAGCAGATTCTGACTGCAGGCTCTTACTCAGCTAGACCCTGAGTGCAGGCTTTTCCTGCTAGACTAGGACAGCAGGCTCCAACTGCTCTCACAGCAGACCCCTCATAGTAGCAATTCTCTCTCCCATTTGGTCAGTCCCTGTTTGGGCCATCCTTCCTCACCCCTGAGTCCTCCCCTGGATCCTTCACTCCTCAGTTTCTCCCCGATAAGCCAGCCCACCCTTTTATCAGAGTCATTCTTATTGGATATGACTCTGAACTATTAAGGGCGAGGCTGGTTTTGGTAATTAACAGAGCTGTGACTCATCAGGGATGAGGCTGCCTCTAATCCAGTCTCCTACAGTTCCAGTCCTCAGTGGGTGATATTTTTATATCAAGTGCTCCTAAAATAATACAACATACTCACAGACTTTACAAAAGACACAACAATAGATCCAGTCATGGCACAAAAATAATTAATTGATAAACAGTTAACAAATTACTTCTCCAGTCAGAAATATTTACACCCACTCTATCTTCATGTCTCTTTTTACTCTAGTTACTAAACTTTGAAAGAAGAAATTAACCTAATTAGAAGAGAATTCTCCAAATCCTTTTATTAAAAACAGCTTGTCTGTAATACCAAGATTTGCTTGACAATTTATCCTAGTTCTTTCATTCAGTGTAATAAAGGTTTTCCAATGCCATTCAACAGCATCTGAATTGACTTCTACATTTTTGTTTTAAATTAACATTACAGTGCTGTTCAGCACCAGCAGGGTTTGAAGTCCCAACACCATCTGTGGCAGTTGCAATTTCTCATGGATGAAGATAAGGAATCACAATATATTCTCAGTATTCACACTTGTTTCTCAGTCACTTAAAAAGATTGCAGCTGCACTGAAAATTAATTCTTCACAACACACTAGGAAGGTAACAGAACTACTTGTAAAATTAGTCAAAGCGTGGTGAAAACTTCTTGATATTAATGTGTGTGGGATCCTATACATATGGCTAGAGCTTAGTTTGATGTTTAATGAGACCAGCTGACAGAGAAAGATCTACTCTGCCAGTCTAGTACTTACTGTACTTGATTTTAGTGACAAACGCAATTACACAATAAGGCCATCCAAGACAAATTAAGTGAACACTGAAGAAACACAGTAGCTTGGCTGAAAGGAGATAGAACCAAAACTGGAAGTTCTACCTAATGTCATGACTGCAAATCTAGGATCTGTATCATGTCAATGTCCCCACTGATTTTCGTGCGTTAGGAGAAGGCCTCACTTTTCCAAGATACCAGATATGCACACTGGAAGCATTTTACAGGGAATTTTGTTCTGTGGAGCTGTTGCTCAAAAACCAAAGGGAAGACTACAACCTGGTACTGATTGTGTGCATACAATACACGAGAATGAGAATTATTTTTTAACCGCCAGTCCTGGTTGGCATCATCATCTCTGAAAGAAGGCTACAAAGAATGTTCTTGAAAAGAACTGGTTCTGTATTCTTTCCATGTGCTCTACCAGCCTCTCTTCCCACACTCCCAGAAATAAATGTGTAGTCTCATGGTTGACAAAGTGCTTGCAAAGAACATTTTTCAAGTACCATTGCAATATGAGAACTGATTTTTCTGGACTAGATACTGTCTTTAAGGAAGTATAATCTGGCAAAAATGTACTAAATGTTTCTGCTGCTCATAGTTTTTGCAATGACTTTTCTTCATTTTTTATCATGCAAACTGGAATACTTTGTCTGTACGTACATATTTCATGTTTTTCAAAGAGTGAAAACTGGAAGGTCAGGCTGACACTTCATAAAGGCTATATAAGTATGCATTCATTGCACTATTCTAACAGATATCAAATAGAGATTTTACACAGTGTATTTAAAATGTGTACAACCACCCAAACCTGCACATAAAAACATGTAATATTCTTGAAAGAAAATTTCATCCCACCAGAGTGCAAACTTACTGATCCTGTGCATAGTCCATCTCAGATGGTTCTTGTCACCGTAATTGTCACTGTAATTAAGACTACAGAAGAGGATTCAGGGAGATAAGCAACATATTGACTTTTTACTAATAGCTTGATAAAATTTGGGCCACTATGTGGTCTTTGACTAAGTCAGAGATGGAAGATTACAGCTTGTATTAAAAAAAATTCACTTCTGGTTGCTGAGACCAAAGCATTTTGGAAAGAGACCAATCAACAAAAAGTCAGGAGGCCTGAGATATTCAGGTTTTTTCATATTTATCTACATGACAGTTACCTGTGTGACTATGAACATTCATTCATAAGGGCTCCTTCATTTAACTCAGTGTAGCATTGTCTAGAGAGGCAGTAGTAGATGCCACATAAACTGTAGTGCCCATAAATTGCTTGATCCCCCCATGGTGCACCAGAGTGCAGCATGAGCACAACCATAAAACCACACTGTATTTACAGCAACTGCTGTGATAATCTTTTGAGAGATGGAGTGATTGTGCTGCTATTCTGCCATTCACTCCAAAGTCTCCCTCAATGATAATGGTTTGATTTTGCTTGGTTTGGCTGGTATGACTGTTAGACTCATGCTGGTAAAGTCAATTTAACTGTGTGAGACATCCAATTCCTAAGTCTCTGATCTCCCCTGGTCCTGGTAACACCACCATCATTCAGTATTCATTCACACAGCATATTCACAGCTAACAAGCAGCAAACATACACCTTGATAGCTTTTAACTCATGATCTAATTAATCTGTTCTCCTAGAGAAACAGTAAAATAATTAAAATTCTTTTAGCGTAATTTCCTCTAGAAAAAAATCCAAATAATAAAATATTAAATGTCTTGAATCTAACTAACAAGGCATTTGCATTAAACAGGATAAGGAGCAATAATTAAGTTAGTTATTCAAACAGATTTATGGAGCATAATCACATATCAACACATATAACATCTCTCAAAAATATACTTCTCCTTAGGAAACACACTAAAAATATATCACTTAGAGATACCTTCAAGATTTTCTGTTCAACAGACTTTTCTCCCTTCAAGAAGATAGAAGCAGACAAAAATATCTTATTTTTGTAGGTCATTTTATTTAATGTGGCCTAAAGAGAAAGAAATGGGCTCTGTGTCCTCCCGTACTGGGCTTCCACGGTATACTTGCCTTTACTTCTTTTTCATTTGCCTCCTTATTTCCTCATCTGGAAAAAGAGCACATAATATACTTTGTGTAACATTCTGAGATCTAAAGATAACAAAATGCTAAATAATAATTAAAATTATTATTTGTGCCCCATATGCAGGAGAAAGGGATCACAGTGCCTGCAATACCAGCTGCCATCAGCACTATTGCGTTCAGTGTCCCATACATACAGAAGTACAGACCATACTGTAAATAAAGGGACTAATGATGAGACAAATGAGTGGGGTCATTCTCATCTTACACCTAGGACTACAGTTTAAAGACAATAATTAGGGCAAGCTCTACCTCATACCTTGCAAAAAGCCCCCACAACATCAACCACCATTTTCTCCTGACACATACAGAAGTCTGATAGCATCCTTTGGTCCTGACCTGCCAGGTCTCCTTGGGGTCTCAGAGGACATATCCATCTTTACTCTCTAGAAAGCTGCAGTCTGACTCAATGGTGGTGACTACCCTGCCACATGAAGCTATCCCATTTATGGAAACTCCAAAGATGCTGAAGCTGAGCTCTCATCTAAGAAATCATCTGAGAGAGGATGTGGCACACAGAGTGTAAAGGGCAAGACTTGACTTACGGCTAGTTCCCCTAGGGCTCTAGAAAATGCACTGTGTTTTCATCATTGTAAAGTGGAAAGTGTTTCTGTGTAATTCATCAGACGGTGACACTAATAATCAGTGCCGTTTGAAATCAGATTGAAGGCCATTACTAATCACTGAAGCCAGGCTATGTCTAATCTTTCTAAAAGTAGATACAACTCTCTAAAAAATGTTCATAAGAATTCAGTACTTAACTACTGTAAAATAGCTGTCCCTTCTCTTTTCACCTTCTTTTTTTCCTTTCAGAATTGTCTTACACCTTCAGAATCTAAACAAAACTATTAATTTCAAGTCTTTTGGTCTTCTCATAATGGAGCAAACTGAAACAAGGGAGTCTCCTAGGCCACCAATAAGACCTTTAAGCTGTTTAAGTACATTAAAAAAGTTTCCATTTGAAATGAATAAAACCCTTCTTGTTAAGTCCTCTCATTATCCCTCCAGTCATCAGAAAAGAGTGCTGCATATTTGATGGCTATTTCCTGCACAGAGACAGGGGAAAGGCAAAACTGCATTGAAACATATGAAATCTTTTGCTGTCATTCTGTCAGCTGCTCTCTATGCTTGACATCCTCTTGAGACTGCATCTGTAGGCCCTATACAACTGCAATTTAAAAAAAAAATACATTATTTTCCAGTATCATCTGTTGTTTCAGCTGTTTTCATAATGACCAGTTTAGTTTCTTATGTAATATTTCCTGTCAACTCTCCATCTCCAGAGAGAAGCCAGTGGTAGGATTTCCTTTGCCTTTCCTTAGGTTTTAATCTCTTTATTTGAAGCAGATTAATATCCATTATCACAAATAAAGTACATAAAAGGAACTGGCAGAAGCTGTGGGCTGAGTGTACTGTGAGAACGAAAACAACCTATTTTTTGGGGGGAAATATTAATAAAAGAACTCAGAGAAATAAAGATATTTTGGTTTTATTTTCCCAAATGCAGTGGAGAATTCACTGTCAACTCCTCTAAGCAGCCCCATTACCAGAGATCCCATGAGTTTTACCTGGGGAGACAGGAAGTGGCATTTACCAGGGCACAAGAGATCCCTGTTTTCTCTACACAGTTCTTCCCCTTTCTTTCTGGAGAAGGCATCTTACCAACTTGATGTGGATAAGGCAAGCTACACCACTGTCTGGACAGTTCTGCAAGGCTCAGGGCTTCTGGGGTAATTGAGTCCTGGAGCCTGGATAGCTTGAGAGTGTTGTCTTAGGTCTGTGATAAAATAAAATGGGTGAACAATCGGCTAAACAACTGTAGTAAATGGGATAACATCTGGTAACACACAAGTGCCAACCCCGGGCTCAGTTTTAGGGCCAGTTCTCCTTGGCATTTTTATCAGTGACCTGCACACAGGTGTTGAGTGCACCCAAAGTTTGTGGGTGATCATGTATTAAGGGGAATCATTGATTCCTAAGAGTGCCTACAGAGGCATAGTGATTAGACCACTGGGAAATCACCAACAGTATGAAATTTAACAAGGACAAACACCAGATTCTGCACCTGGAGAAATGTATGTACAGAGTGGACACAGGAGTTTGGAGAGCAGAAATGTTGTAAAGGATCTAAAGGCTTTGGGCATTAAGCAAAGCATAAATAACTCATCAAAAAAAGTGATTGTCCCATTTCTACACAGCGTTGGTGCAGCCCCTCATGTGTGCAGTTTTGGGTTCAAAAGTATAAGCGTAATGAGAAAGAGGTGGAGTGTGTCCAAAGGGGAACAACAAAGGCAATGAAAGGGCTGGTGGGCAGGAGTTATGAGGAGTGTGTGAGGATACTGGGTATGTTCAGCTGAGGGGAGATGAGAGTGAGGGGTGACCTCACTGCTGTCTACAACTTTCTCATAGGAGGAGTGGAGTGGGATGTAGTTTGATCATTGATAGGATGCAAGGGAAGGTGGACACAGGCTGGGCACCTGCCTGACAATGGGGAATGGTGAATGAAGTCCTTGTTTTGCTTTGATACAGACAGGAGAAACTGTTGATAAGATATAAAATTATGTTCCAGAAGAATCTTGCCTTGTTAGTGCCATTACATTGGAGATACATTCAATTAAAATAATTAATGTTGATAAAACCACAATTTTGTTATCACTGAAATCCATTGGACTTTACCCAGCAACATGACAAGCTACATCTACTTTCAATCTTTCACTCCAGTGCCTCCAGGTGTAAGTAGTTTTTTGTACAAATATCCTCACAGGAATATAGATATACTTATAAACTTGTGTATATGTCTTAATAATATTAAACTTAGGGTTTATTATCTCTAGAGCAATATCAGCTTATTCCTCAATAATATCATCCTCACATGGGAAAATGAATGCAGGAATAAAATACCACTATGTAGTAGTTAGAAATGAAAGGTTAGCATGGCTTTATGCTTTGCATTTGCTCTGAGAAAAAGAGATCTTAGATGCTAACATGTTTTTTTTTCTCACTTCTGGCATAGCTGCTCTGTTTATCTGCACAATACGGAGTTTTTTCTTTAATGTTTTTAGTGTTTTTGTAGCCCTTATAATTGGACTCCTTTATTGACACAGGTTTCAAGTTGTGTCTCTGAGCTGCATGAGTCACAACTGTAAATAAAAACATAGTTCATTTGTTTTCTGTGAGGTTCACTGAAACTGATGGGACTCTTTACAGTGAGTTCCATGGGAGCTAGAAAAGCCCTCACTTGTAGTGAGTTAGTTTTCCCTGTAGTCCAGTTTCTAAGTAATATTTGCAAAAAAAATACTTCATGGAAAGTGATGGTATAATAATGCAATTTGCCACACATTTATTATATCCAGTAGAACTACCAGGTAGTTGCAACATTATTACTGTGAAATGCTTTTATTTCACAGTAACTGTAAAGTGACACCCTGTCCCCTGCACAACCCCTTCCTCTCTTATGTACAGGAGAAGATAACATAACTGAAGTCTTATTTTCAGGCTTGTGCTTTCCTTTCTTTATAGACAGGAACTGCAGCATGCCTAATGAAGGATCTCCTTTTCTTTTTCCATTTTTTTTTTCTTTTTTTTTTTTTTTTCTTAAACGTGAAAGGGGTTGTATATTACAAACACAGTCTCTCTGACCAAATTATCTGGACAATTGGATATTCAATTCAAACTTTTTTTCTTTCTGTAGATACATTAGGGGTCCCCTATTTCCTTTTACATGTCCTTTATACAATTGCAAAAAGATTATAATTATTAAGGAAAATGATGTTGCTCATCTCATACCTTCCTATAGAATATAGTAGCAATAGAGTCAAAAAGACTGCAAATGCAGTATTAGTATTGCTCTATGCATCTTGAATGCTGCACAGTTTCAGAAAGAATATTTTCCCTTTGGAACTATAGCTTAGGTAGAAGCTGCTTTATCACTACCTATATCAATACATTTTTCTTAGATTCTCCATGGATCACAAGAAATTCCAATTGCATATAGCATTTTGTATTGTAATAATGCCAAGTTTCTCAGCTTATGTTTTTTACATTATAAACATATTTCTCATGTGTGTTAATATCTATGTTGAAAATTACTTCCTTTGTATTATTTCTCCCTTTTACCTTATTGTTTAAAATTCTGTCTTAAGTAATCGTAATCGCTCTGCTCTGTTCTCAGGAGCATAGTTTTTCATTAGACTTTGCTACTATGAAATAGAAACTCACTGCACTAGGTAGTTATTGATACTGTTCACATTTAAGTCCATGGATTTTTATTTTTAAAACTTTTATATTATTATTGGCTCATAGAATCAGCAGCTCATGATGAAAATTTAAAAATAAGACATACATTTCGTGTTTTGCAATAACCTGGTTCTTTGGTTTTTTATTCCTCTGGAAGAGCAGAGCTAGGGGTTACAATTTACCTCCAGTTCCAAACTGGACCACACAAATGGTTTGACTACTACTGCTGTATTCCAGGGAATGCAAACACTGACCTGGAAAAACAGAGGTGGACAGAGGCTTTGTGTCAGAGTTATTATAACTCATTAATTTAACAAATGTGCACACCTAGTCTTGTAATAACTTATTTCCCTTCAAAAGACCCCTTTTAAATTAGCCATAACTACACACAGTGAAAATGTAGCACCAGGGCTCTACTACTGAGACTTACTCTGGAGTGCGAGACAAGACAGTGGTGGAAGTGAAACTTCAGAACCAGAGAGATCAAAGATGTTGTGCTGCATTTAGGCTGTTCCAAAGTTAGGCCACCACAGCAGCATAATTTTTCACGTGGCAACTTTGAGCCTGGGCTACAGAGTTTGGATTAAGTAGGTATTCAGATTTACATATCTAAATACCTTTATTATGAACTAGGCCAAAATCGGGTACTAAAATATCTTTCAAAATAATTTCTCAGCTCATAAGTAAAATGTAAGGAAGGATGTAAATTTCCAAATCCTCTCTACACCTCAAACTTCTTATTATACACATACAAACTTCTTTAGAAATTCCTTTTCCAAGGCACAATGTATTAAAGTTTCCAAGACCCCATTCAAACCCTTTCATTTCCGTGCGTTGACCTAAACTGACAACAACTGGTTACTTTCAAAAGCTGAAGTTTTGATGTCTCATTCTCCTGTATGGTGAATCTCTCCGGGTTCCCTGTGAAGATGAAGGAGGTAAGTCAACACCTATCAGCATTAGCAGAACCAATAGAGGGACATGGACTGGAAGGGAAAGAGAAAGGTATCACCCCATTAGTGTCTCAGAGGGGATAACAGGACAATGATGAAGTTAGAGATGCAGGAACATTTTGACAACTTTTTTCATAAAGCTATTGACCCAAAGGCCCAGCTAAAGCCACAAATTGGTGCTCAAGACAAAAAAATCAAAATTAAACAAAACAAACAAAAACAACAACAACAAAAAAAAATCCCAAAAAAACTAAAGAAAACCCTGCACATGGCAACACATGATGATTTGGAGCATATTTATCTATTTTAGTACAGAAAATTTTATGCTTGTGGCTTGATGTTAGGAGGTGATAATGGAGTACAGTGTATTTTTCTAATATTTTCCTTAAATCTACATTTCAAAGTCTCAAAGTGGCATTTATCACTGAGTAAATGATCTTTTATTCACAAAGCTGTAACCTTGACTTGCAAAAACCATCCAGGAAACAAAATGCTATGACATTTTTAAGGATGCCATGAGAAGGTAATAAAAATTTAAGGTTTTGAAACAATGTGCTGAAAGCCAAATTATTTAGCTTGCAGATTGGTATAATAAGCTCTGCAAGAGACACTTGTAGAGGTCCCAAAACCAAAGAGGATGCAAATGGCAAATGCTAGGGCAGGTTGGGAGCTAGGACTCAGACAGGTGTTTTACAGGAAGACTATCTCATTTTTTACATTTACTGTTGGATGATAAATTCTTTTCTGATTTTGTTTGTTCAAAGACTCTTCAGAAGGATGCGTGCAGTAGACAGTAAAATAGCACTTTCAGAGGATATTGCACCAGCATAAAATCAAATTAAAGAAACACAAAATATTGAGTTTAATGAAATACTTCAAATTATGTTTTAATAAATATTTTAAACTAAGATGAAACATAGATCTTTACTCCCGTTTTCATGAAATGCCTTTGTCTTCCTGAAATGTGTGATTCTTAAATCAAAGGATTAAAAGAAATGTATCCTAGTTTTGGTATTTACTTACAACTGAATAAACTAAGTAAGTAACCTGTTTGTTATGTCTGCAAACAAAATTAATTAAATTAAGTAAGACAGGCTGCATGGACATGCTGATGTCTCTGTTTTCAAAAGAGCCTCATTCTGGAAACAGTAACATAGTACAATAAACAATAAATGTTTCCTGTTATGTGTAGTTTTTTACATGCTGAGCAACGATTTGTGATCCAAGAATCTTCATAACAAATGATGCCCAAGCAGCTGTACTCTGATTAACAAACTTTCTGTGTCATACACACACACACCATCTCACCAATGCCCCAGAGAAGAAAATGAAATTAGATTTATTAGGCGATGGACAAAAATTTAAGCTAGTTGCGTTATTTGTATATGCTCTCTAGACAATGTTCATTCTTTTAGTCCAAATAAGATTTTGCAGTTGCATACCTTTTGAAAGGACGCTTTCAGCAACTCGTTATCACTACCCATAATTAAGCCAGGACCATATTGCTGCCTTTTTCAACCTGGAAAGCTGCTCATAGCATGGCACTCAGTTCAGTCACCCACAATCACACCACAGCTATTTGTTTATTGAGAAGGAAAAGATGGTCAGAGTTACCAAACTGGATATGTATCCATTATCTTGGAAATGTATACATTATCTTGGAAAGTTCTGTGGTCAAACTATGGTGAATATGACTGGTAGCAGAGTATTGAAGAGTTTGGAAAGTCATCAGTGTGAGACACATGACATAACCACAAGCTGCACTTTATGAAATTTGAGACTGTAGTTTTAATTCATGTGGTTAATCCATGTGTTTGGAGTTAACAGATCCCTTTTTTACTGGGGAGCAACAAGGCCTTTAACAAAATAATAGCCCTACCATACTAAATTGTTTATCTTTGGGGATTCATCCTTTTCATATTATGATTGATAATTCATGGATTCCACAGGGGTTTCCTGTAACTTTTACATATTCTGTTTGAAGAGGTAATTAACTGCAAGTTTGAACAGTTTTCCTATCTGCAGGTGTAATGGGGGGGTGGGGGTGTGGAATCAGACTGCTCACATATGGTCTTCAGTCAGCTGCAAAATGAGGATTCTGGAGATGGAGGCACAGCATCACTCATTTCTAATGTGTACAGGTAAATTTCATCTGACATTGCTCAAAGTCTTGATTTTAAAGAATTATTTTATAAATTATTTTTAATTTATTTACATCTTATGGATTTCTTCCTGTTCTGTATTTCCTGCCCAGAGAATTAAGTGCCTCAAAAATACTACCAGATGATTACACTACCACCTTCAATTTTCAAAACAATTCTTCAGGTTTCCTGGCCTGATATTTTGGCACTTTAATGCCTCCAACAACAAAAATTAATACTAACTGTGCCTCCAAGTTCCTTCACTGTTGTTGTTTTCTATCCATCAGCCCTTCTCTGATGTCATATGATTTATCTTGCTCTGAAGAAAAATACTTGACTTTGTTTTGAATCATAACAAAAATTCAAATTACCCACATTTCATTTCAGCACTTGAGATCAAGACAGAATATTTTGGCATTCTAAATTCAAAATATTTTACTGTAAACTGCATAGAGACATCACAGGACTTTTCATTTGGACTCAGTTTTCCTGCAGACTAGGCAGATCATGTTACATGTTCTACATTTTGGGGAAAAAAAATCACAATTAATTCCCACATAAAAAAAAGTTTTACTGTTAAAATGGAAACTTTCCCATAGAGAATTTTGAATTGGGGAACAATTCTTTTCCATTCACAGAGCACTTTCACAGGAAATGTTTTATTTGCTGCTGAGCAGTGCTTACAATGCACCAAGGCCTTTTCTGCTTCTCAGACTGTTATCACAGTGAGCAGAGAGTGCACCATCAGAGGGAAGGAGGCACAGCTGGCACAGCTGCCTTTAACCAAAGGGATATATCACAGCCTATGGCATCATGCTCAGCCATAAGAGCTGTGTGAACAAAGAGGAAGAGGTGGTGCTTGGACTGGGGGCATTTTTATTCCCAAGTGACCATTATGTGTGATGGAATCCTGCTTTCCTGTGGATGGCTGACTACCTGCCTGCCTGTGGGAAATGGTGAATTAATTCCTTGTTTTGTGTTGCTTGCATTCACAGCTTTTGTTTTACCCACCTAAACCATTTATATCTCAGCCCCCGAATACACTCCCTTGTAGCTTTCCAATGGGCCTCCCTGTCCCACTAGGGAGGAAAGAGGAAGTGGCTGTGGTGCTTAGTTTTTGCCTGGGCTTAAACAAATATCTTGCTTCAAAATAATTTAATTAATTTTTAGATTTTGTAAAAAATATTTTTCTTCAAAAGAATATGAATCTTAATCAAAGTTTTCCAGATCCTGACAAAATATGGCTTCCCAGAACCATGAAAACATCAAAGTGTTAACCAGATATCTGACCAGAGTCTTTATGCCCCATTTAGGTCACTAGAAGATATTTGAGCGCCAGTTAATTTCATTCCTGAAACATCTGAAAGACTTAATAGTCTTAACAAACACAACTGGAATGAAAAAAGAATAATCCAAACAGAAAATGTAGAAGAGAAGAGCCAAAGCAATCACCTGTGGGTTAGGGTTGTCTTCTAGAACCTGGTTAAGTATGTGTTATAGAGAGAAAAGGAGAGTATATTCCCCAGCCATTCAAACAGTCTCTCTTTAGAGCTGTTATTGCAGGCTACGCTGGCTCTGGAATTGAAGAGAAATCAAATCCTGATTGTGGGAGGAAGTGAGCCACACATTGCAGGGACGACATGAAAGCGTTGTCCAGGGATATGAAGGCTCCAGCTCCTGCCAACAGGACACTTTGAGAACTCTTATCATCTTGTACTTCTCTTATCTTTTCTTGCCACATCTATTTTTTTGGGTCTATATCTATATCTGTATAAAGCTGCCAAACTATTTTTCCTTCCTTCCTCCCCTATTATCACCCATCAATGAAAATATTTTTATTTTACATAATGATGTAATGTCTAACTGAATAAGAAAGCAGAACTTTCAAATGCCAACCTATTAGAGTGAGAAAAAGGAACATCACCTACAAGAGGTTTATTCCCAAAAGAGGCTTTTAAGGTACGAGAAAAGCATATGGAAATTTATCCCACATTGAATCAAAACAACATTGCAATTTTTGAGAAGGTTATGACCTTAAAACACCACAAATCTTCACAGCATTTCAATACAGGTCAGCCTGAGGAATATCTTCTTGCAGAGCTCTCACCAGCAGGTTCCATATATCACTCTTTGAAATGAAGTACATTTGAATTAGTTTCAATAATTTAAGATGGGATCAGTCTTTTGGTAAGGAGATAAAACTCTTGATAGTCCTTGTTAACTATTTCCAACAAACGACTGATATATTATCTACTGTAAACATAACTTCTTTTCCTTTACTTCCCAGCATAAAAAAATATTTTAATTGGCTTTTTCTTTCTCTAGCACTAAAAATTCAGCTCCTCACTCCAGGTCTTGATATTTTTGAATGTGATTTCAATACCTACATAGTCTTATTACATAGCCTTCTTATCCAAAGAAACCTACAACAATTTATCAGTATTTCCTGATAATTTACTTCTTACACCTCATAATTCAAAGTGCACAGTGGAACCTGACACTCTTGGGGTGTGTGTGTATATGCCAAGCAGGTGTAGATCCAGTATCACTGTCGAGGAGAAAAGCCCCTCTCTGAACTGTTGAGGAGAAAACAGAGCCTTCTTCACTGTGTTCTGCATCTGGGAGCACGTATTTTCTGGAGGCCTAAATCCCCTAACAGAGTGAGTTTTCTTCATAAATCAGAGGACACAGAAAAAACCTTCTGTTGAAAGATTAGTACTCTTCACAAGTAATAATAGAAAATTATTTCCCCTGAACAACAGGGGAAATAATTTCCCTGGGGAGCAAACAGATATTTGATTAGTATAATTCTCAAACAATTAAGAATTCTCACACCTTTCCAAAACACATGTTCATTCAACAGTTTCTCCCAAGCCTGCTTTCTCTAAGCCATATAGATTTTTCCTATTTGCACTTTGCACAGGTAGCTGATACGAGCAGGAGATGACAGATCAGCAGCCTCTGAAAGGCAGAAGACCCCTGTCTGGGCACATGGAGGGTCACACTGTGCTATCTGCAGTCCTGAATTCATCTGCATGAAGACCAAGCTGCAGGGGTTGTCACCAGCCAGAGAGACAGACAGTATTTTCCAGCCTGTCTTCAGGAGCTATCAGAAAGACTTTTAAAAGCATTTCAAGTCATGGCTTTATGTTTTCCTCTGCTGAAAGTAACAAGCAGTCAAACCATCTTTGATGGAACAGCTCTACATCAGAAGATGAAGTTACATCAGTTTTACTTATTTTTTTCCCCAAGTGGAACGTGTCAATTTCAATTAAGCTTTAATTTTGGATATGTCAAAATGAATAATTTCAAGTTTTGCATTTGGTTTTGATGAAATAAAATGTTTTGGTTTGCCCTTAATTTTTGGGGTGTACAATAAAAGACAGGACTGGAAAAATCTAATCTTCTTAAACATGTTCACCTTAATCAATGCCTCTTTCTAAAATGCCACACTTGGAAAATTTGCTTTCAACTGTGAACAATGGTAAATTCTCTCTGAATAAGAGTTATCTCCCATATTTGGAGTCACCATTTGACTGATATATTATCAAAATAGTACTTCCCAATTTAACTAATCAGTTGATCACACATTTCCATATCAAATTATTGTTGCCTTTATTATTGGTTACCTCAGTATTTTATTACTGCCTTTGCTGTACCATAGTCCTGTTACCACCTTGCAAGGCTTTGACTAACTTTGTTCCTGATAAATCAAATATCTGAGTCTTTTATACATTTCCAAGTTACTTTTAGATGCTTATGAAGAGTTTGATAATTTGTTTCAATTTACACTGATCTGGCTCTTCCCTAGGTCTTCATTTTATGGAAAATCTTTCTTTATTCAATATTCTTTGGTCTTCTATGGAGGGGAGGGGAGGGGATGGGAGAGGAAGGGAAAATTTTAACAATAATATTCCTATTACAAATTGAAGTTTTACTTTTTGTCTTTCAAATCTTTTTTCTTATCCTATTAAAAGCTCAAGGTAAAGAGTTGTTTTGAAAATGAGTAAGAATCAGTCAACCCACCTTGAAATCTTTTATTTTTTATGTCAGATTATGGCCAATTGACAATGAAAAGAGAGACAAGAAATAGAGAATAGTAAAAAGAACATATAATGGTTTTTCCATGTTTGAAAATAGAAATCAGAGCACCATTTATAATTTTTTTCTTCTACTTACTTATTTCCATACCATTAAATACATTTGGGTTTTCTGCACAATTCCAGCCTTTTGTTCCAGATCAGTTGCTGTCACATGAAACAGGGAGTATTTTCTATTATCTTATACATAAAAGAACTGATTTGGGGTTAAATATATACACAGACATAGCCATATAAATAAACTATAGAAGAACTAAATATGCTAAGTTAGATGTGAAAAGCCCACTATAACTGTCTTTTTTTCTCACTCAGGTATTTTCCCTGGAAACATGCCCCAGATATAAAAGGCCGTCCTTCCCAAAAGCGACTTTGGAAAGCATTTCTGATAAAGTTCAAATTACAGAATAAAGAGTGCAAGATCTATGCATTGTATACTAATTTTGACAGTGCCATTAGAAAAAGAAAATAGCGAGGGACACCCATTAACTACAAGCTCAGAGAGTCTCATTTTCAAAGCATTGAAGCAAAAGGCCACTTGCAGAAAGATATGCCCAATTGCATGCCTAATCTGCATGCACAATAACTGGGACTCCATGTGATTCTCAGGTGTTGAAACTCAACTGACCATTTCCATGCACATAACCAGATTTGCATTTGGAACGACAGTAAATGTGTACTCAGATTAAATGTGTAATTACACAGGCAATTTTGTACATGGCCCTGAGCTTCTAATATTAGGAAAAATCAAACCCTGGAGGCTGCAATCCTCTCTTGAATATACAGACCTCCCATTTTCCCATTAGAAGGATAACCAAGAGCAGAATATGTTTTCACAGCACTCATCTTTTATAAATAATTTTTTTCTTGTATTAAAAATCTAGCCCAAACTCACAAGACACTTAAAAATTACATCCTTTGATGACATAATTTATACAGCCTGGATCGAAATAGGCAATGTATTTATCAAGTCCTTTACACATTGGAATGCCAAGATGAACACAACTAATGCTGTCAACTCTGCACCACAATACAGTGAACAATGAAACACTCTTGTACTCAATAGGTGCTTTCTTAGTCTGTGTTTCATAGCTATGGTAGGAACAAAAGGAGGAGTATAACAAGAACCTGAGCAAGGAAATTAGAAGGTAAAGATAGACATGAAACGAGAATAAAATTCCCCAGAATTGGTCTGCAGTCTTGTATCCAGGACTCAGCTCAACAGATGAAAAAAAAGCTAAACCACTAAACCACCACTAAAAATTGCTAAACTCAAGGGGCTCAACTATGTGCGATGATACTATTAACACAGGAGACACTTACAAAGCACTTTTCAGCTGCAGGTCCCAGAATACTTTAATAACCATAATAACCATTCTTTACATGAATGGTTATTATTACTGCCACTCTACAGAAAGAAGACCCAAGCTACTGAAAGGTTCTGGCACAAGTTAACAACCAGGCAGAGCCAAGAAGCAGAACCTTACCTATTACCTTACCTATTTCTACAGTTTTTTTAAGAATCCTAAACGAAGAAATTAAAATAGAGCATAGCCCTTTTTGCACAAGCATTAGACTAAAGCGAAAGAGTGAGGTTTTCTCACCTCACTAGGGAAATTTGTGTGGTCTCAGGACAGATGAAATAAAATTTTAGGGCAATTCAGAGATTGCACTACTCTACATCTGTTCAGCTTTTCTGTAAAGAAGTAGCTTCAAATTTTCATTCCTCTAAATATTTTTTTTTGGTACAATTATGTCTCTATTATCAGTACTAGCATAAATACAGCCAGTATAAAATTTGCTTGTGCAATTTAGATGATCAGATTTAACAAAAGACCTATAAATAGAATTACTCCTTTGTTTCAAAGAAATATTTCACAAATCCTAGTATTCTTCAATAAAGAACTCTGCCATTAAACTATTTATATGAATCAGTTATAACTATCAATAGATACTGGGGCAGATGGAAGTGCATTTTGCTTAGTTCAACCTGTTAGGAATCACTTCCCACCTAGTTTTTTTTAATGTGAATTTTGAATGACTATATAGCTGTGCATTTAAGTTGTTACCTGTACTCATGACATCCCATACAATGGGGAGGGAACAAAGTCCAGGTGAACACTTCAAACAAAGGGGCATAATGGCTGCTTTGCATCGGCTCTGTTTTTAAGATGCAGTCCTTACCTATCATGTAAAAATGCCTTGCAGTGGGGAATGTGGCCATGCCACATATAGAGAAGGTATTTGGGCATTCATTTTCCTTCATGCACTATAATCCTTACAAGAATAACATCCTCTCTTCCCCGACACCTTTATCTGCAGGAATCCTTGCCTAGCCAAATTCTTAAGATCACAAAAGAAACCAGTGTTTTTTCTGGGCCTCATTAAGACTGAAGATGAGAAACCAAAGAGAGTTCCAGAGCAGGATACCTACAGGATACAGCTGCTGCTTCCTTCAGAGTCCAGTGAACAACTAGCTAAATTCATTTCATGTTCTCAGTGACATCCCCAGCTCACTCTTTGGTCAGTGATGCGCAGGGATGTTCTTGAACCCTCTGTCTCCTCCTGTAGAACAACAGGACTCCTCCTGACTGGTAACAACAGCAGAACTTGCAGCCAGGAGTGGTTCTGCACCAGTAGGAGCAGAAAGAAACTTTTTAAACCTCTTGTTTCAGTGAGGGGAGGCCCATGGACATAGGCTTGCCACATCCTTTGCTGTAATTATTCAGATCCTAAGTCCCAAAACCCTTTGACAAGCCATTATGGGGAGATGTGTAGAGTATCAAATCAATACATGAAAACTTTTCTGAAAACAACCCATTGGTTGCACAATTAAGCTATATTTAATATCAACAAAGGGTTCCTACAATACAGATTCAATGCTGACAGTAACTGTCAGCTTTTCAGTAATCTTCACAGGTGTTTTTAGCAATCTAAAAAGGTGTTTTCTGGTGTCTGGAGGAACTTACATGATTTCTTTCATTCTGACCCTCCAGCAGAACGTGAAATCTGTCACAGCTCTTAGATTTAAATGCTAGTGCAGTCCAAATGTCAAGTTCTTATTCACCAAACTTTTCATCCACTTCTTTTTATGGCCTCTTTTGGATGTATGACTGCAAACATCTGTAGCTAGTTATGGCCACAGAAACTTCAGAACTCGCTTTGTTGCTAATACACTTTATTTCGATAGAAATTGCCTCAACGGTGCAAACATGAGGTCATATAACTAATTACACCTTTCCCTGATGCTGCTTCTACTGGACATGTTACTTCCAGAAGATGCCAAGAGAAGAAAGCACTGGTATCGCTCACGTTAACAGTCCTGTTGTTCTATGCTGTGGTAGATGAATTTCAGAATGGTCACTGGTGAATTAACATCTGTAGCAGTGCTGAGATGCAATAAGGCCTACTTAATGAAAGAGTTCCTTCCCCTGTTCTGTTATGTGGAACACCACACAAAAAATGTATAAAAGAAGTATAAAATATACATGAAAATGTACTCACTTTACGTAGGCTCATATTTTTTAGAGTGATGAACAAATATATCCATTGCATGGAAAAAAATGTACCTAGGAGCAAGAATGGTTTTCACAGTGAAATGAGAAAGATCTACAGCATTTTTGAGAACCTTTGTTAAAAGGCTCTTTCTGTTCCCAGTGTGAATTTAACCCTTGCTTTTGTGGGAGCAATTCGGGCTGTGAATAGCATTTAAATATAATTTTTCACATAACACCCAGCCTGCTTTCAAAAACCAAGTAGCAATTTAGTTACCTGGATTTTATTATATATTTCTACTTCAAATCTCACCTGTGGTTTGAACACATTTTGCCCTTCATTTCAAGCCAGTTGCTATGATTCAAAAGCCCATGCTAGACTAGAATATGGTAATAGAGGCAATTATATCATCGAGTATGCAGCACTACTCTCAGGTTAAGGTTTCACACCTGGGTGTCATTATTCTCTCCCATATCAATTTATTATTTAAGGACTTACTATTTGAAAGCTCTTAGTGTGCTCTGGCAATTAGAATTGCAGAGTTTCTGTCTGCAGTAGCTGTATATATTTTGCTCTCTTCGCTTTTTGTAATGGAATAATTAAATCTGCTTATAATTCAGTAATGGCAGACTCCTCTGAAACTGCCAATATTGCCCCTCTTTAATCATCTCTATGAAAAAAAAAAGATAGGTGGTGTCTGAATGACACTTATATACATATATACACACACATATAACTAGGAAATAAAATTGTGGTAAAAATACATCCAAGTATTCCAATTTTATTCATATTGGTAGACAAGATTGATTTTTGCACTGGAACTCCAATAGCTGAGAACATTACAGAGTAGCTTACCAAGAACGTAAAATCGCCCAATTTTAAAACATGAACAAAATCCATTTTACTATGGTAATACTAAATATGTGTTATTTATGTTACGGCATTTAAATTACATTGTTATTCCATCTAGGCCTGACATCATAACTCAATGGAAAGTTTTGGAGACAATCAGCTCTGGAAGTTTATTCATTCAATGCAGTGGGCACTAATAACTTCATTTGCCTTCTTAAAGCCACAAAAAGCAAAGTTTCCTGGTTTACCAATGTTACTTTTATACATTTTAGACTAAACCAAACCTCTCTTCTCTGATGAAAGGAATGGGCCCTTAATAAAGACAGAAAGAAGAAAATACCCACAGAGTATATATGCATGTGTATATATATGCACATATGCAGTGGAACACATTTATGAATACTAGCATCTTAATACTCAAAAATGTTGCTAGATAATTGATATATAGGTGAACACAGAGTACTTTCAGAAAAATGTGTCCAAGCTTGTTGTAAAGTAAAGTAAATTAGTATCTGAAAAGGAGTTTACCTTTTCCTAGTCTACACGTGGAATTGCAAAACTTGTAACAAGGAAAAAATCACAGATATTTTCTGAATTCATTTTCAGATGTATCACTTTTTCCTTCTCTTAGGTGTTTACCTGACCATTACAGAAACTCACCTATTCATGTGTGATTTTCATTACCTTACATATCAAGCTTCAGAAACAAAAGCTCAGTAAATTTATTTCTGCCCCTGTAGTGTTGCTTGGCTAGAGTCACATTTATTTAACTGCAAACATGCTTGTCTTTTTCTTTTACTACTTTGGATTTTATGTGCTTGTATTAAAAAAGTCAATGTAAATAGCATGTAAATATTAAAAGAAAAGAAGGATAAAGTCAAAGGCACAGCAGGTATACAATACCCTGTCAGGTTCTCTTCACTCAGAACAGTAAAAACAGAAACTTCAAAATCTTTGATATTTACCCTTGCAGATACTCTCTTACCCTTGAATATTCCCAAATACCCTTTTCACCTGATCTTGAACTCCAAAAATAGGAAAGATGGAAAGAAAGAAGGCAAAGCCAAATGCATAATTTCTACAACCAATAAACTTTCTTAGACAGCAATGCAAACTACAAGTATAAAAATGAGTCCTTGCAGAAAATTCACAAAAGGTAGGCAACCACTAGAGTGTTTAATTGAAGCTCATTTAAATAATGAGCTGAATAAATAAAGCTTAGATGGGAACTTTAAAATTATATTATTATGTATTTTATGCATCTATAAATTATAAAATATAACCTGAATAACATAAGTACATAGCAAAATATCACGCAACTCTAGGAAAGGGCAAAATGATTTTGTGAAGTCTCTAAACTTGGTGCAATGTCTAAACTTGGAAATGGTAAGTGTAGCAAAGTTCACACAACATTAGGAGGCCTTAAAACCTGTAGGGTTTAGTACAGGTGGCACTTCTGTTACAAGTCACACCCACCACACATTTAATTATGCCTTTCACCTTAACAGTAATACCTCTTCACTGGTGCTCCTGGCCAAGGAAAGGGTGATTTACTGCATATGTATTGTCACACACCTGAATGACATCTCAGGAAACCTGCCACTGTGGCATCTAAGCAAAAGCATGCCTCAATAATGTGCACAGGTCAGTTACATGATAATTTGCTTTAAGCACTACAGCCATTTTGAACCTTTCTATACGCTGCTCAGAAAGGGCAGCATTGAAACTAATAGTCTTAACTTTTGTTCTGGATATTGTGTGGCTGACTGAAATTTAGAAACAGAGTCTCAACAGTTTTATTTGAACAGCCAGAAAGACCACAACAGCATAAAATTATTAACATCAGTGAAAATGAGTGCTGGAATTAAGCAGGAAGTGACAAACCTTCAAAGAAAATTAGAGGAAAATCTTATTGAAGGTCAAGATTTGGAGCTTCTGTTTGCCAGTCTCTCATGTATTGATTTTTGTCAAAATAAATGCTAAATTAAAAATTTCTCTAGCATAAACAAAGTCTTCTATCTGAGAGACTTTTGATGGCAAAGAAATAGCAGGTTTTCACCAAGCGTTCACAGGACAAGAAGAACTGATTTTTTTTTCTATTTGACTCCTCTTTTATGAATAGTTGCATAATTTTAAGTGTCATATTAAAATATCTATCCAGAAAAGACAAGGGTAGATTGGATATTTCCTCAAGTCATCGGAATTCAGAAGACTTTGAATTTCTTTATTTTATCTATTTATTAAAGTGTTTTCCTAATCACTAAGGATATAAAGGCACATCAGTGAGTAATCTATTCACCAAAGCAAAAGTTTAAATAGAAATGTGAAAGAACCCAGTACTTACCTACACATTCCTCAAGTAATGATGGGAGTTAGAAGGCAAAGTCAATTTCATGACTGGAACAGTACCTACTTTTATGCAGCATTTTCTCAAATCACTTGTATGTCATATTAACATGGGCACACATGAGGAGCCTTCATAGGTTTCAAATTCTGCTTTGCTTTGATTTTGGTACACTTCAAAAATATATATCTTCCCACAGTGGTGATAACCAGACTTATTCTGAGTGCAAACAACAATTAAAAGATGCATAAAATATTACTGCACTTCCTTCTGAAGTTAGAGAAACAGAAATTTATAGAATTGGCAGCATCAGAGAAATGTCTTGTCCCTAAGGAGATCCAGTCTGTGAGGCAGAGTCAGAGCAAGGGTTTTACCATGGTAAGTCAAGATCTCCAAGAACAAATATTGTAAAAATACTATCCCCAAATTCAAAGGAAAAACAATATTAATAATCTGCATCAATGTTTTGTATATTTTCTGCTTTATAAAATGACAGTTTGAAAGATTATTGCTTGTCAAGCTGGCTGTTCTATGTAATCATTCCTTACACTGTCAGTAATACTTGAATAGAATTTTGGAAAGAAGATTTGTAATTTCTAAATAGAAGTTGGCAAAAATTTTTCTCTAGTTTACATACCTACTGAAAATGTAGTACAAGTAGGGTATGCCCAAAAATCTGCAGAACTTTGTTTCTCTGTATGTGGTTACAACTAAGGAGTTATTTAAAAGTATTTTTAAGCCTGCATTCCTGAAATTATTGCAGAATTTGTGTTCTTCTTGTGTGGGGATATTTCTAAGGTTGTACACCAAGAGGTAGCCAGCTTATAAAATGAAGACTAAAGTCACATCAGACATTTGAAAAACCTTTTCTTTCTGAAAAGCGTTCTTTGGGCAGATTAAAATCAAGTAGTTCAATAGAGTCTGTGACAAGAACATACCTTTTCATGATAACACAGGAAATTATCTTTAGTCCTTGATAAATGTAATAGAGATTTAGTATCCTTGTTAAGAATGCCTTGCATTTAATTATTTTAGAAGTGTTTATGTTATTGCAATTGCTCTTGAACACCTGGTTCATTTTCGCTATGTGTAAATACTCAGCCCAAAATTTCTCAAACTTTGAATTAATTAATTTCTGAGAGAGCTACTGATTTTATATCCAAAGCAATCAGTAGAGCAGCATAACTTGACAGCCACTCAAATCTAAAGGTCTTGAGTCTTTTCCCACTGCTGCCCCTGGAAATGACTTCAGTGTGTCCTGGATTTCCTAGAGCACTGATTTGCCCCACAGTACACAGGTCCCATCAAGGTGGCAAGATGCAAGAAAAGTAGTTTGGAACCATCAGGTTCTTAGAACACTGCTAATGTTCAGATATATAGTTTCTCCTCAGTTTAGTGATGGATGGATCAGCTTTAGAGGAACTACAAATATTTTTAAATGCTGATTATCCAGAAGCTTATAGAAGAGACAAACGTTGATAGATTTTCAAGAGCCAAGCACACTTATTTAGAAAGTCATCCATTTGCATTTACACTGCTCTTTTTAACACAAAAGGCCCTGTAGCACCCATATTGATTGGATAAAATGGCAAAGTTATGGGTGAAAGAGGTTTCATTCTATGTGAGGATGAAAAATAGATCCTTAATTGATCAAATTATCTTATTCAGATTCTTTTCAGCAGAATCACAGAATTGAAAACTCTTGTTTCCGCATACTTAAACCAATTCAATTTCTGCTTTAAATCAGTGTCATATACTCTTCACAGTTCCATGTATTCCCCCACGAGGTATAAACATTGTACTAAGAGATTTAACTCAGTAATGAAAATAAAAAGCACTTTAATAAAACTGGAAGAAATATATCCTTTGTGCAGCAAAATCCACAGATTATATAAAGAATCTCAATTTTCATTTTAGACTAAATACTGATGAAAAGAGAAAGAATTATGTGTGTTGGTATTCTCCAGGTACCTTCTACACTTTGAGTTCCTCTCTTATGCAGACGGAGATTGAATTAGACACTCTGCTGTGTCATTCAGCAAAACAAGTTTCATGACCTTAAGTTTCCTGTCAGTTCTTGTATGTCTTCAACCTCAAAGTCAATTTTAATGTGCTTTTAATTTATTTTCCCTAGAATTACGTCTTTCAAAAATCCTACTCTGACATTTAAATAACAGTTTTGCCTGTAGAAGATATTAATATCCAAAGATATTAGATTAATATTTATGTAGAATTTACACATTTTTTCCAAACATTATAAATATGTTTCTCTGGGTTTATGAGATTTTTTTTGGTTGGTTAGTTTTTTGGTTTATTGGTTTGGGGTTTATTTGTGAGTGCAGTGGTTTTGGACTTATTTTGGCTTTTTCTGTTTAAATTGCCACTGCCAGACTGTGACTTGAATGATGTAATTTTCTGGTTGTATAATTCCTAAGTAACTTCTGTATCTAAACTGTCTGGACCTTTGTTTTAAATGCCAAATAGAGGAAACAGTTCAACAAAGCTGAGCACATTTTAATCAATTACCACATTTATTTCTATTTGTCCACAAGTTCATTCTTGCACTGTGTTATTGGTAACCTACAAGTCCTGATTTATCATTCATTAGGTCTTCCCTCTTCCTAAACCACTCCTCATGTTTCTTTCCTCTTTACAAGCTAAGTCATTTTATCACATGAATTACTTAACATTGATACTGGTTATTTCTATTATCTTTATTGCAAATGGAAAACTGCCATAGTGACTGAAATTTATTATGCAAAACAAGAAAAAGTTCAGAGTTGATGACAAAATCAGTACATTCTAGAAGGAATCATTAAAACTTCTTGTTAGAAAATAGCAGCAGAAGTATCCTAGCATTAAAATACCTTCTAAGTTCATCATAGTCATCATCATGAAAAATCACAGAAAAATAATAATCTCAGAAAATAATATTTTTCCACCTGAAGGTGAGGACAGTGTAAGAGTTAAGCAGATAGACAAAAAGACATATTTTAAGTACTTCTTTATTCTCTTTGATCCAGCTTATATACACAAAATATATATATTTTTAGTTCATTTATCTCCAAGTTGAGAAAGAACTTGAGACAAACAGTAGGGATCAAAACCAGTGAATTTTGCATATTTTCATGCCAACAACGTAATTATAGAATGATGGGATTGTTCTTTAAAGTTTCAAGTTTTCCATTATAAAATAACTAAGATCAGATATTTTAATGCTGCAGGTACAGAAAAATATTCTGTATAAGTTGCTTGAAACAAAAGTGACTGTAGATGGAGTGAAGAAATTCTGAGATGTCTCTCCACAGGGAACTACTGAGCAGTACAAGGTAGGAATAAGGCCTTTTCATAACTACTTCCTCTATGGGACTGGATTACTGTTTCTTAAATTGCATGTGTCATAGAAAAAAGAGTGTCATTGGCCATTTGCTCTATTTTCCTGACCAAGGGCTACTATTGATGTTCAGTGTGGGTCATTTCCAAATCTATTGTTATTCCTCTACGGTTATATAGTAGTGGTATTTTCATAGGAATAAACATTCTAGTAACTGTTCTGTTGCTACTGTAAGGGAGAAAAGCAACATCACAGAGTCTTGCAGCAGGCTGTGATAGTCTTGTCTTTTCAGCATGCTGACATAACATTTAGAACATGCCTGCAGCAAAGGCAAAAGCAGGGTCCTGCACTGGGGAGGAAAAACCTCAGGCTCCAGCACAGGCTGAGGCTGATCTGTTGGGAAGCAGCTCTGTGGGGAAGGACCTGGGGGTCCTGGTGGACAGCAAGCTGTCCACAAGCCAGCAGTGTGTCCTGGTGGCCAAGAATGTTGTCCTGGGGTTTATGAGGAAGGACAAGGGGGATGCCAGAAGGACAAGGGGGATGATCCTGTCCTTCTACTCAGCCCTGGTGAGGCACATCTGGAGTGCTGTGTCCAGTTCTGGGCTCCTCAAGACCAGAGAGAGATGGAATCCCTGAAGTGGGTCCAGAAAAGGGCTACGAAGATGATGAAGGGCCTGGAGCACCACACTTATGAGGAGGGACTGCAGGAACTTGACCTGTTTAGTCTGAAGAAGAGACTTCATCAATGACTGAGCATCTGAAGGGAGGGTGTCAAGAGGATGGATCCAGGTGGTGCCAAGCAATAGGACAAGAGACAACGGAGTGAAACTGCACAGGAAGTGCCACCTGAACATGAGGAAGAATTCCTTTACTGTGTGGGTGACTGTGCATCAGAAAATCTTACCTGGAGAGATTATGGATCTCCCTTGCTGGAGATATCTAGGAGCTGTCTAAGCACAATTCTGCGCAGTGAGGTCCAGGATGACCCTACTGGAGCAGAGAGTTTGGACCAGATGTAGCCCTGTTGTTGCTTCCAACTTTACCTGTCATGAGATTCTGTCAAAATATCAGACCCTGTATCATGCTTGTCCTGAGCTTGACCCACTGGTACAAAACCAGAATAACATCTCCTGCTTGTTGATATTATTTTTGTTGGCCCACAGTAGCTTTGTAAAGGTATAAAAATTCTAGAAAATTTCCCTTGTGACATTGAGAACACCTCACAAATAAAGTGCTTTTTCACAGCCTTAGTATCATATGTCAGTGACCTAATTCAGAATTTTCCAACATTTATACCGAGTCTATGGGAAGAAGGCTACTGATATTTTAAATTTAAGTACCTACTGAAAGGCCAGAGCATGACTCCCAAGTATGAAAGAGACAGATTCCTTTAATTTCAATTACTAGCAGAAAAAACAACGTGCTTTTACATAAAATACCAATACTTTTTTAAACTCAATTTCATAGTACTGTGTTCTGAGTTTTCTCTGAAACCTACAAGAAAAAGCTCAAGGGACTTCACTTGGGGGCTGCTTCTACATAAAGGTTTTTGTTGCTTTTGATGTTTCAGAAATTGTCCCAAGTATAATGAAGTATATTTAAATGGTATGTAATTCAATAAATATTCGCACTTAGTCTGGGCAAATATTTTGATTTTTCGATATTTTTTGGTATTTTTGATATTCTGATTTTTAAATACATATTTTATACAAAGATAAGTATTTATTTCTGTTTTTAAAACAAAAGGTAAGGAAAGCATTAGTCAGCTTAATATAATATACATAACTTCTCTGCCTTGAGACAAACAAACAAGCAGGGCAGCAGCATATATTGGCACTCACAGGAAGCTAGGCCATTTTGGTATATAAACATAAGTTTAAGACCACATACAGCTCCTTGATGATTTCTATTAACGCATTTTTGAAAAGGTCTTCCATAATGAGAATAAGTAAATATTCCTCTATGGAAAAAATTCTGTTGAAGAGAAAATTGAGTCTACAATGAAAATTGAATAATTAATTGAAACTATTGGACATTGTGTAATTAAATTTTTTCTTCTTAAAAACCTAGTGACACGGACAATCAGTTTCTAGCTAGTGATGTTATCCATGGTCACAATATGATGGAGAATAAATGGCTCGAGCAAGTTTTTTTCAACTTGAAACTTCAACATTTTTCAACAAGAGAAGAACTCATCTTCTCTTAATTTTAATAAAGCCTTGCAGCAGAGATGGAAACTCGACATTAGGCTTCAGAAAACAAATGCTTTAATTTACTGAAGCAGTGCTCATATTCTATACATCTTCCTGTTCTTTCTCCATCTATGCATAATCCTAAATCTCTTCTTGAATGTTCTTCATGCCTCTTTGCCATCTCACATGATTCCATGTCCTGCCTCATCCATTTCTACCCTAGTATAGTTTTGCTCACTTGGGTTTGTTTCTTATGTTCCTCTCTCTTGTTCTCTCTTTCTCTCTCTCTCTCTCTCCCTGATTCTCTCTCTCTCCCTCTCTCCCTGATTCTCTCTCTCTCTCTCT
This sequence comes from Cisticola juncidis, assembly GCA_013400215.1. Lineage (NCBI taxonomy): Eukaryota > Metazoa > Chordata > Aves > Passeriformes > Cisticolidae > Cisticola > Cisticola juncidis. The sequence goes on from VXBR01002371.1 coordinate 1,333,733, forward strand.
CTCTCTTTCTCTCTCTCTCTTAATTACTTCTTTCCCTTCAACTGCCTCTCTCATCCAAACACTCTTTTCAAGTCATGGAAGAGACATTCTTTTCTTTCACACGACCTGAACCAATAGGGGAGTAATGAAGTTTAAGAAAAATAACCCCTCTGATCAGCTTCTGTGCCTGGTGAAGGAGCAGCCCAGGCTAATAACTGCAGAGAAAAATCTCATTTTGAATCTCAAGCCCCAACCAGAGGCCATCACTGTTACATTGTGGAAGAGCTCTGAGGAGCAGAGCTCTGAGAAGCAAGAGCAGGGTCTTTTTGTAGACAGAGTCTCTAGAGAATTTAGCTGTCAAATACTGACATAAGTCTATAAAGCACATGGAATTACATGTCTTTTATCTCAATGTAGGCAGCTTTCCATGAGAGCAGCTAAAGGACATACTTGAAGTAAAACACCTCCACAAATTTTCATGTGCTACATGTGTAGACTACTGCAAATACAGACAGAGTGTTCTCACCAAAGTAGTTGATGAAAATATTGAAATGATGTATTTGAATTTAACTTTGGTTTATTCTCAGAAATAACTGGAAGATGTTACCTGAAGGAGTGTTTATTCTTTTGTTTAAATTTGCTTTAGGAAGATATTTGGAATCAAACATTGCAGTTGGACCTGGCAAAACTCAAATTGACAAGCAATTGAAAGAGGACTATACAATGAAAAATCAGTGAGGAATCTCAGCTGCTGCCATCTCTGCTTACGTCGCCTGTAATCTTCATTATTACTTAGAATTAGCATGTTGTTTTCACTTTCTCTGAGATCACCTCCCACCACTTAACTTAGTTTAGGTGACCTATTTGTCATTAGTACAAATGAGTCATCTAACAAATCATTCAAATTGTACCAGATAAAGTTACCATGAAACTCCGGGGGTAATATTTGGCTTAATCTTATTCAAATGCTGGATGGTCTTGCTACACACCTTATTAAGAAGTTACCATATGTAAAATCCCTTCATTAGCATGAATTTTAAAAGACTGATCATGTTTAAATTTATTTGCCTCAACAAGGCTTCAGTCCCTGGCATAATTAAGATCCAGCTAACAGCTCTCCAGACTTGCATGACAAACACCAGTGGACAGCAACAGATTACTGCTTTAAAAGCAGGCTTTTAGCTTCCTGTCTGCAGCAAGCATGGGAAAAAATATGTGACCCCTAAAGAAGAAATCCTTTTTGCAGTCGGAAGTGGGAGGATGCAAGTGTAGTGATAGTAAGTAAATAATAGTAAGAAAAGCCAAGAATGAATTTATACATTAGTTAAAGAAAAAAACCCAACCAAAGACAATTCTGTCTCATATGCCTATTACTAAACATGATGAGTTTAATAAAGCTTTAGATGGAAATGAGAAATAAAACCAGTCAACACCTTAAACATCAGCACCACAGTAGAGGATCCTCGGCAAGAGAGTGGAGAAAATAACAGAATGTCTTTTATTGTCTATTTAGTGTGTTAACCCCACAAAAATCTTTTATGGGAGAAAGGATTATGGAAAAAAAACACCCTTATCCCAATGGATCATATGGTTGGTTGTGCTAGACGGAGTCATTTATCTCCATTGAAGGAGGACGAGACCTTTATAATTCACTTGTGGCTTCATTGCTTGTGAATTATGAGCCTTGCCCCCTTACTAGTGGGCACCAATCTGTTATCCCAGCAAGACTGCTGTTGCTGTTATGCACCTTTTTTCTGCTTTATTGATAGGTGCCAGAAGATCTTGTTTTTCTCTTATCTGTACCTCACAAATATAATGAAATGTACTTTCCTCTGACATAAAAAAAGGGTAGATGGTTATATAAGGTATATCCAGCTGAAGGCCTTTGAGTATCCTCTGTATCTCTTTATACCCTTTAGAATTCAAGTAATAAATAATTTCTTAGACTAGCAAATGCTCTCAATCTTGAAAACTAGTAGTTTAATCTATGAAAAATGACAAAAACATATATTAGTGAGTATGAAATCAAAGACTTACTATACCTACGAACCAAGACTTGGTACAGGCTTAGAAATAAGCTCACAAGGAGGAATATACAGATATTTATTGACAAAAAAGGACTAATAAGTGTGCTAGATTACTGTCAGCCATGCAGAAGCAGACAGCTCCTCTACTGCCTTCATGCCATAGCTATTAGTGTCACCTAGTGCATGAAATTATCATTCCCAACAGGAGATATACGCTTAGATGCTGGCTCTGTTGAAAGTCTGGAAGTCATTTAAAGTTGATTATGAAGCACACATGGTATATCCTGATGCATAAAAATTGTTATTAAAAATAGTAACTAGGCTGATACATTTAAACTTAAAAGTTTACAGCAGTGTTTTTGAATCTCATGTTTATTTGGTGAGTTTTAATCTGCTAGTGGAACTGCTGTAGAAATTTTAAGAGCCTCCACAATCATAATCCATTATTTGTAAGGAACATATGAAAACCAAGGTTTTTCATTTGCATATTATTTGTGGAAGAGATGAGTTTGTGACAGATACCTTCATGCAACTGCAGTTTCAGATGTATCATATTTTCTTTTAATTCTAACAGTTATTTAAGAACATGGATTTTTTTGTTGTCAGAAATAACTAAAAAACTCCCAAACATACAGTTTTGTTTGCTTTCCATGTCAGAGTTGTTTCCTACTGGATTGTTTAGTATAAGAAAAGAAAAATCATCTAAAGTAGATGTGATATATTAAAAACTATGATAAAGTGAAATGACTCTGAAACTGATTATTCCTTTCTGGTAAATGATGTCCTCTAGCATGTCAGTGAATAAAGTTCAGCATGGCTTTTTTGCTAATCACTTAGTAATAGCTGAGGGCAAAATGCCTTGGAAAGATCCTTAGTTTGGTAAAACTGAGAAATTGAATACTAATCTAATAAAAGAGAGAGAGAAACAAAGGAAAAGTGCAGGCTCCTATTATTATTACATTGAAGAGGGACAGTAAATAATTGATAGTTGTCACCTAGCAGGTTCTTCATTATTCATGGGCTTATATTTAGTCCTTTATATCAGTGCCATCTAATCTTGTTACATCACTTGCACTCCTCAACTCAAACATTAATATGTCTGCTACTGACATGTGATACACACTGGCTTTTCAGATCTCAGATCTGCATCAGTCAAGAGCAATGTAATTGACATTGGCAGACAGAAATATTACTGCCAGATTGAAGAGTATAAATAATAAATTTAAAAATTCTTTCAATACAAGAAGAAATGTCCATAATAAGAAAACATCTCTTTCATCACTCCCACTGATAGCCACCCCCAAATTAAAATAGCAACAGAACAAATGCAAGAGTTCCATGCAATTACACTAAGCACCTGTACTTTTTTGATAAAACATTATATAGCTACAGATCAGTTGTGTACGCTACTGTGAAGAGAGAGGGAAGATTGCAAGTAAGTAGTTTAGATTATGCTTCTGTTTCTAGGTTCAAACTCCTGTAGAAGAGTCTCAACAATTTAGCTTATTTAGAAATATGCTTAAATTGCTGCTTCATATTATCATGGCAATAATATGAAGATATGGTGACTTGCCTGCGAAAATCACAAGGAGGGAAATAAAAGTGGGGTTAAAAAATTAATACATTGTGTGTCTTAGAAGTTTTCAGGAAGTTCAGTTTTAATAAATGTGAAATAATTAAAAGCCAAAGTAAATTTAGTGTCATACCAACTTCTGGTGGTATTTCTACACCACCAGAGGGTATGTATCAGTGTGCAGAGAGCTTAAACACAAACTGTGACCAAGAAACTGTGTCAGGTTTGCTTCCAACTGGAGACAGTGCTGGTGCTGGTGAAGAAAGGACAATATGGAAAAAAGAAGGACCACTTATTTATTCATCACTTATTGGGGTACCCTCCAATAACTCCGAGGGTTCAGCCAGCCGAGAAATGGCTTAATAAAACAGCGAGACGGCTTCTCAGGATATGCTTTGTAAAATAAAGGTTTTAATAACAGCAAAAATAACAAATGTTACAAAAGGAAAAGAGATAAGCCGTGCACAGTGTCCCAAGCACAGTCACACTGGCTAAGGCATTCCCAAAAAGCCTCGTGCACCTCTGTGCAGGCTCTTTAATAACCTATGGTCTAGGTGGCCTATTTGGCTCTTTGCCCAATGAGATTGACACGGGGCTTTGAGCTGCACTTCCAAAGCCCTATCACTGTGTCCGTGCTGGTACTGAGCAACGAGCAGGCTATAGAAAATTCTAGTTTAACTTCCTTATATAGAAACACCTGCTCAGGTACCAAAAAAAATGACTACAATCACTGATGGGGAAAACCAGATTATTAAACAACTCATCATCAGCCCAGTGGGACACTTATCCCAATCCACCTCTCAGATGAACTAAAAGCGTAATTGGATATAGTGAGATGACAAATGAGCAAGTCCAATGGATTGTGAGGACAGAGAAAAACAAAAAAAAAAAAAAAGGAAAAAAAATTTGAGAAAAGAATATGGAAATGAGTAAAAAATGAAACAACTTCTTAGGAAAGGAAGTAACATATTACGTCTTTCCTGAATTGCTACAAACTGAAGGTATGTTTCTGTTCCAATAATTTCTACCTCTATACAGAAACCAAGCTATGACTTTTCTTTGATTTTAGGAAGTAAAATTTCTTCTCCCTCTCAGTTAGCATTGACTAAATGACACCCAAATAATTCCTAACTCAGAAAACAGTTGCATCCAAAATTGTCCATATTTACTTTCAGCTCAGTGCAATTATTTTTTACCACGTTCTGTGTTACTAAAACCCAAGGCCAGTGAACAGATAGACAGATACAGTCTCTCAGTGGGTGATGGAGCAGGTACAGCTGTGTTATATGGTAGGAGAGGAGCTCTGTGCTTCTTGTGCAATAGGCAAAATAAGGGAAAGAAACCTGATATCATGACCTGGGTTTGTCTTACTATAAATAAACTTGACATACTGCCAAAGGTAGTACACAGACAATTGGATACAAACATTGATTACATAGTTTTATAATAATTGGTAGCTGTTATGTATCAGTTATGAAGCCAAAACATGAACATTTAACAAAGACAATCACATAGACTGAATCCCTAGATCCTTTTAGGAAAGTAAGTCTAATATTCTTTCATGTTTACTTGGCCTTTCCCTTGTCTCTTTGTTCTTTGATTAAATAACAGTGTATATTTGCAGAGGTTTGTTGTGGCTGTTTTGCTTTTTTTATTTTGCATTATAGAAACCCCTCAACCTAATTTTAGGACTTTAGAGTTCCTTTTGTGATGGTATGTTTTACTGGCAGTGTCCATGACAATACCATGTCTCGCTACCTGTATTCTATGATCTGTAAAGATAACTTGAATGTAAAGTAACTATGATAAAGGGAGTTATCACATTAGAATAAAGGTGAAATTCATGTTTAATAATTAAAAATCAGAAGACTCTGATTTTACATTTCCCTAACAGCTGTAATCATTGCCCATAATGCTATAAGCTTCTCTTGTCAACAGATGAGACAATACTGTTTCTGAGTTCTGCTGTCACCACATTGGTGTTGGATATAAAAATCAGGAAAAGTTTATAAGATCCATTTATAGATAGTCACATAATAAATAAAGTATGATAGCCTTCAGTTTCCAATGACATCCTGAGGTAAATACAAATTTAGATATGCATTATTTTATGAAGATTGTAAGTACATAAACCTGCAGTAATTTCCTTTTGTTCCACAATCAGCAAAATCTCAATGCAATGGACCAGGATGCACAAAAGCAAATCCTTCATATACTATCAAATTCTAATTCCTGTCAGTAACAGTTTTTTCATGTTTTAGTAGATTGTGGGATGTCCCTTAGACCATTTTCTATAACAATGATAGCAATTCGTGAATAATATCAGGAAGCAGAGATTGTCCTGGCATCAAATATTTTTCCCTAAATCATATGATAATTCTGTCTCTTCCCCAGAACTCAGCTTTTCTGAAGCACACAAAGTGTTTCCTAACCAGAGGTTTCTTCAAAAGAAACAATCCAAAAGGAAACAATGAAAGCATGGTTTGCAACAGATAATATTAAATTAAATGACTTTTGTCTTCTGTGTTTCTCTTTCTGGATTCATTCTATAGGTCCTAAAAAATTATTTTTATAGATGAATTTTAATAACTTACATTAATAGTCCTTTTGTTCACAACACTAATGATGATAGGTGAAGGCAACAGCTTTAAAAAAATCCTATGAAAATAAAATTCAAGCACAAAAATCTGGTGGTTTTTTGTTTAGTTCTAGAGTTACTTAGAGTTAATTGTCAAACAAGTCAACTGCAGTCATCATCTTGTTGAACTTATAGATGACATTTGATATTAGCAGGCACCTCTGCTACGATATTAATTTTACAGATTTGACTGAACTTTTGCATTTTCGTATATAATCCTTACATTTCATGAACACATTTTAAAAAAATAACACAAAACCACAAAGCCAAAAAGCTAAAATACAAATGTGACAATTCCAGACACATCCAGTCAGAAGCTGATTTGGACTTAGCTTTACAAGGTCAGAGGAGGGATAAGGGAAGCAGTAGCTCTTTCATATCTGCACACCTGTGCAGTGTCAGATGAGCTGTCTATGGGCAACATAGGCCCTCAAGTCTATCCAGTGGGAATCACATTCTGCAGACATTTTAAATTGTTCACTGTAATTCAGGGAGATGCTGGAAGGTACTGCTGTTTCCTAGATGCATCTTTCAGAATGCTTCAGGAACTGGAAAGCAGCCTCCATGCAGTTAAATTGAATCCTTTATATGATTTACCATCGTCTGCTTAAGAATATCACCACAAAGCCAAGACTTCCTTTGTGATAGAGATGAATGCCACTCTTTAGTGCATGTTTCAAAATAAATGGATTATATTAACTCATGTACAATTCCCCTCTCTCTCTGATTACTTTTAATTTGTACATTCATAAAGCTATGGATTAGGAATAACAGCTATCACAGCTATCACTCATTTTCCCTGAAACAGTTTGACACTAAGTACTAGAGATCACAGTGAGTTATAATGAAAACTGTGCTTGCAGATAACATACAGACACAATTGCACATTCTCCTCAAGGATTTAATAAAGAATACTACTAGCTGATACACTATCTCATTTCCCAAAAATGGAGTGAAACAACCTTTGAGCATAGACAGGAGGGTCCAGTGGTGTCCCCTAAAGAATTCCTAAAAGCTGCATGCATAACAGCCTTCCATCAGTCTGCTTCTGTCCATGTGCTTGTCTGACATCCCACGTGACACACAGGCAAATGAACTAAGTCTAAGGGGCAATATACCTGTTATTTCAATTCCAGTAGAAAGCTCACTGATGTTTGGTATTTATAATTGCAATACATTTCAAAGAAAAACTGTCTGATGCTATGGCTCTGCACACAAACTTAATCCAACAGAACAAGCTACTGTGGGATCTTCAGTACCAAGACATACCAGACTACAGGTATACAACTCTGGGTGAGCTTCCAGCATAATCTTTTGAATGGCAAACTTCCAAGGGCAACATGACAATTGTCACAAAAGAAAACTGCACAGGATTATGTAAGAAGCTCTATGCATCTGCCAGAGGAGAATCATGAAAATGAAAACACCTGGAATAGCAAGAATCACACTCATGCTGTACTATTTAAAGCTCAATTATGTTAAAATTACTCACTTCCTTTCTTCTACTGTTTTTTCCTTCCTTTAACAAACACTTCTCTTTTGCAAAGATCACAGTTATCATTGTATATTCAAGTGTGTAGATTCCACAAAAAAGCAAAACCTACATAAACTGTAATATGACCCTAAAGTTGAATTCATAATCTGGATTTCAGAGGATGCCTCCAGTTCAATTCTCCTTCTCCAGGAACAAGTCTGGGCAATTTTTATTATCACAGCTATATTTGCTTTCAAAAGCTGAAAGGAAAGACAGACAGAAAGGACAGATTCTGCCACTTCTCCCTATATACTCACTTCAGGACCCTAGCCTAGATGAAATGAGGATACCCTTCCTTAAGGAAAACACTGGAAAAATAGCAGTAAAGTAGAACGCCTCAGGTCCTCATCTCACTCAAAAAACTCAGCAAAACAAATGCCATGTTAATTAGTTAGCAATTATGTGGTGGAATAACAATGTGAGTGAGCTAACAGGCTACAGCACAGTTTAAAACTAATAACAGCTGGAATATTTATTAGGTTACTCAGGTCAAAGCAGTCTGCCACCCAGAACTTCCTAATATCATCTATGCCATTAAAAACAAATCCTAACTTAACTGCAGCAAGTGAGGGGATGTCTCCAGCACAGGCAGAAGCACCAAACTACTTTGTATGTTGACTTTCTATGTGTGAGATATATAGTCAGCATTTCTAATGAATCTGCTTGGAGCGGCTGGAATATTATGATTTATAGCACCTTCCCACTTTCCATCATAGCATTTTATTAGATGGATGGGAAGCCAGTAGTAATGAGGTTAGGAATGAGAAAACATCCATCAAGCTTGGCTACATCTTCTCAGTAAAGACAACACACAATCTTGTACGTCACAGGCAGTGATCTAGGTCATGATGGTATAAAATGTGTGATTAAAACCAAGCACTTGACACTAGATAATAGCTCTAGTGTTCCTGACTTTTAATTAAACCCAACTCATAAATATGCACTGTGGTAAATATACTGCAGAAGTAGTCTTTTTTATATTCCACCACATAACAATTACCTCCAGAACGAACACTTTATTTCACTACATGCTGTTATTAGGCCAGAGAGAGTCTAAGAGATAGTCTAAAATACAAATATAGCCTGTGGTGTCAGGCAGGTACACAATGATCCCATCCACTTCAGATGCTTGTTCTCCTTCTCACACTTGCTACTGCAGTTATCAATCTAAAATAAAGCATCCTTGATCATTTTTAGCAATCTTTCAAGGCAGCTTTGATTGCTTCAGTAATAATGGAGAAGAAGGGGGGGCTCTTACATGTAGAATGCTAGTGCGCTGTAAATCTGTCTCTTTAACAGGTTTATTCTTTTGTGTGTGGCTTGTTTACAGAAGATATTTTATGTGGCTTTGAATAATGTAAAGTTGACAAATTTGTGTACAGAAGCCACAGACAGTATGCAGGCACTTGCTCAGCAAACTATTTAACTGTGCCCAACCTAAGTGCTTGAGTCCTCTTGTGGAGGTTAACAGTCAATTACCCATTGATTGCTAACTCAACAGTTGATCAATAACAGAGTAATCCAGTTTCCTCATGGCTTCAAGAGACAACATCCTTGTGCTGAAACCAGAGGCATTGGGGTCAAGTGTGTCAGGGAATTCTTGAAGGAATGAAGGCAATGAGAGGCTTTCAGTGCCACAGATCATAGCACAGGAGGAGACGAAGCCAGCTAGTGTAAATGCTCAGGATTTCATTCAGTGGGACACATGGTACACTGAAGGCCCTCTGTTCTAATAGCAAAAAGTAAACATTTCTGGTTTTAAGGAAATTGTTCTTATCTACTAAATGAAGTCCACTGTCATCTGCTTAGTAGTGAGCAGGGAACAACCATGAGCCTAACGGATGTGCTGCACACATTGCTATGTGCTCTGACTGAATCTCTTTACCATTTTCCATTGTCAATGAAGTAGTATTTATCATATCTGATCAGAGCTATTAAAAAAATTCTATGGATGTTGAGACAAAAGGCTGTAAAACACATGAAATATAATGTCTTTCTTTTCTTTCTGTAGTTTTTCAGAAACATGGTGAATGTACCGTTCTTAAATCATCACAGGCAGAAAATTGACATTTTGTAGTGGTGACACATCTTGGCGAGTTTTCCAGTGCAGCTGAATCGCTGAACTTTATAATTTGCCTAGAAGATTTGCAAATTTTTGATTTCTGCTCTAAACCACTATTTTTCCTCCTTTGGGAGACCTGTGAAGCATCTGCTAGTGGCCTCCAGGGAGGTAAATATTCATATGATGCTTCTTCTGTTTCCACTTCCTACACCAAAAGATACCTATAAACACACAAGATATGTTTCAAAGTTGATTTTTGCATATAATCAAAGTCTGCATTGCTGGGCAAAGGAAAAGGAAATGTCACTTTTTATTTTCAGAGTAAAGGCAGCTGGATCCGTATCTTTCAAAAATGAACCTGTTAAGTTGCTGTCCACCAGGACCCCCAGACCTTTCTCCACAGAGCTGCTTTCCAGCAGATCAGCCTCAGCGTCTGCTGGTGCATGGGGTTATTCCTCCCCAGTGCAGGACCCTGCTTTTGCCCTTCTTGAATTTCAGACAGTTTTGTGCTCTTCTCTCCATCTTGCCAAGGCCTTTCTAAAGGACTGCACAGCACTATAGGCACTGATGTTTGGTAAGAGGAGTACATGAGGGGTTTCATCCTAAACAATAATCCTAAAAATATACAAAAATTCACTAACCTACTTCCCTACCATTATTAGTGTTCTCTGCCAGTGCATTGCCTTAATATGGCCCTTTCAAGCACCATGCATTTAAGCGATTTGTCTTTTCTTTGATGTCACCTTACTTATTTTAAAAGTTAAATTATTTTTAATAGTTTCAGAAAATTATTGATGTTTTATTGGATGGAAAAGATGGCGTCAGCAATCAAGCTCACTCTGTCATATAGTGAGGTGAAATATATTTCAGTGCTATATTAACAGCTTACTATTTACAATGAATTTTAATAACAGGATTAATTTGCCTCAGCAAGAAAGATAAATTTGAATGTTAATAAAAGGTGGGCTATGATGCCATCTAAATGCACCACTAAGACTTTCATACAAAACCAAAATTGTTTATTGGATGAAGAAAGTACTGTTCAAATAGATCATGATCTGTCTTCTTGCAGTCATCATAATCCTCACAGAAAGAGATTTATTATGCTGGCTTTTATTACGCATTCACTTTTCAGAGGAATAAATTACGTGCTCCTTTTGCTGTGTTAATATTGCAGGCAACCATGGATGCTGTTGTACATTCCCTTGGAAACACATTTTATACAGTGCCAATTAAGCAGGAAGTGGGAATATTGGCAAGAGGATTCCAGTATCTCAGCTAAAGGTCAATACGGCTACCAACCAGCCAGAAATTATTTAGTAATGGCTTGTATAGCCAGCACTGAGTTCAAACCCAGCTTCTGCTAAAGGGGTTGAATATACAGGCTTCTGAATGAGAGCAGGTGTTACCAAAGGAACGATCCTAGTATTTAGAAGGCAGCTTAAAATAAATAGAAATCATGTCCATGACCTTCCCGACCAAGCTAGCTTTTGCGTTTTTTCATCCTTAATAGTATTAATGTTTCCACACAGAACCTAGTACAATTTCTATACAGACACTTAAGCACTAAATCCACACATAGACTCAGTAACGTTGACTACTCCCTCTCATTTTCACACATTGCAAGGAATTCTACCCTTGACCAAAAACTACATCAGGTCAAGTAGCTTGGTTACTTGCTAGCATCCAAGCAAAAAATCATGTCTTCTTTTAAGGGTTAATCAGAAAACAACTGCCAATTTTTTATGCTATATTTAAGGCTTCTTAGTGCTCAAGTGAGGTTTTTCACTTAACTTTCTTCACATACTTCCATGAAGGAACTATTGAGGCTTTATTGGTATCTTCATAAATACCCAGAGAGGTCTGAATTAGCAAGGTGAGGTCTGGTATTGTCTTTGAGACTAAAAACTTACACTGAATTGAATTGAATTGAATTGAACAAAAATTTAGCTTTAGCACGGAACAGGTAAGGAGATATTAGCTTCTTTCCTTATATTTTTTCTTATATTCCAATAGAAATGTCCCTACTCTATGTTTGCCGTGAATATGGTGGCCACTGGTAAAAACCATACCAAGACTTTACTGCAAACAAATTTCAGTATAAAAGCTCTCACCAACATTGTGCGCAATGACAGCAAAGAAACTCCTGTACCTTTGGAAGATGAGATGCAAGCTGGGCTATCTCCTCCTTATCATTCTCACTTTTTCTTTCACTCTGTACTTTCTGAACTCTGCACATTTAGACAGTCCTTGCTCATCAGACAGATTGCACTGCCATACAGGACTTGCACAATTAATAGTAGTCTCATCTTTCAAGATCATTCTCAAAGTCTTCACAGCCTGCAAGAAGAAACTTGAAGTCTGTAATTTTGTCTCCACATGCCAATGAGGCTTAGATGAGGAGAATTCATTCTTTGAATTCTTCTGTTCTGAAAATCATTATCCCTCACTAATGTATTTTAATCCACAAAAATTCAGTCAGGTTTTCAAAGGAAAACTTTATTTTTTCTTTAATTTTATTATTAACTGGACTGAAAGAAAAACTTGCAATTTTTCTCACAAGCCAGGAAGAAAGAATCATTTCAGATTCACTTATTTCCTTGTATTTTTTCTATGTCAATAATATTTTTTCTCATTTTATCATTGCTAGTAGAAGAGCCTCATTTTTCCTCAGCAACAACTGACACTTTGAGGGCAGATCTCCCATGTGACTTTCCTGGACAGAAGCTGCGGGTGACCCTGTTTCATTAGACCACATGGCTCCCCAGGACACCAAAAATTCTGCTTTATTAGAAAATTTTCAAGTGTCTCTGATGATTACCCTTTTGTTATCTATTTTATAAGATGTGGCTTTTATCCTAGATTTCTGGAAATCAATTCTTTAAAGAAAGATGTAGTTTCTGCAAAGGCCATGTATGGCTTGAACCTAACTCCAATTCAAGTAAATAACTTAAAGGCTGTCTGTCACCATCCACACAGTTTTTACTAATCCCTTCAAATTTTGAAGCACAAAGAAATGAAGCAGCAAAGAAAATGAGATTTTCTGTTTATTAATGTCTGTAAACTTTGTGCTTCTCTGGAATGAGAATGTGAGGCAGGTATAAAAGGCCACTTGAAATTTTTAGTCTGTGCTTGGTCTGATAAGAAACCATTAACTAATTCCAGTCATGAGTAGAGGATATTTTGATTTTCTAAATTTTCAGAAGCCAAATCTTTCTTAGATTAGGGAATTAGGGTGAAGGAAGTAGCTGACAGATTTTCTACCCTGGAGACTACAATAAATTCTTTTGGAGATCTCTTCTAAGTGCACTAATACTGAAAGTACATTGTATAAACTTTGAAAGTCCTAAAAACTAGATTAAATGTCCTCGATTTCTTCCAGACTGCAAAGGGTTGCTATTTTGATGGTGCTATAAAATCAACATGAAGAGGAATCTATTTGTGCAGATGAGATTATTAAATGAAAAGGAGCTGAGCTGAGGTACATTGCTATCTGCAAGCTCTGAATATCTAAAGGATAACACCTCTATTACAACACCAACAGCAAACTATATTATGATTCTTTTTCATTACAATCTTTTGGGAAAAGACAAGAAGTACAAGTAGACAGAGCAGCATCTTTCTTGAAAGAAAACTAGTCTTTTCTATGTGTCACTTCTCTAACAAGAGTCCCACAGTGCCATTGTGTTTACTTTCCTTGCATAGAAAAGCTAAACAGTGAGAACACTGGTGCATAAGCTCTTCAACTATTGAGATATTGAATTCTGATCTTTAATAAACCAACACTGATTTACTTCACTGCTTCTGTTTGCTTAGTTAAGCTCCACTGGCATAGGAAAAGGCACACATAATTTAATCAGATTGCTTTTTTCATTTGGTTTTTATTAATGCAGCAAGCAGGCATTGAGCTCAGTGAATTCTCTCAGTTCTCATCAGTATAATATACTACTTCCTTCTTGACTGAAAGTTTCAAACAACATCAAAAAATCCTAAAGAAGTACCAGAGCATATGTGGAGTGGACATGAGGTCCATTTCAATGGTAAAGACTCTCCTCTTTCAGTCTTGTACTAAAATTACACTTTGTGGAATACAGAACAAAGTCATTAAAGAGAGTGTTAAAGGCTATAATTTCTGTGGGGCTGTGATAGACATGCCATTCTGTTTTCTCCTAGGAAAATCCTACAGTCCGGGGACTCCAGGATATCTGTGCAGCTGCTTTATGCCATCCAGCATCCAGCAAAACCTGCTGCTCTTAGCATTAGTTATTCCAGATAAATATAGTGCTGTTGAGTTGTCACAACTGGAGACACACAGATTTTCATGTTTTGCAGTTCACAGAAGCTTCAGACAAATCTTTCCTATTTATTTCAGGGTCATACCTTGAAAAAGGTATTTGCATTCACTTCTCCATGCTGAATTTTCATGATGATTTTAAAACAAGTTTAAAATAAAGCTGAGCATGTGCAAGGGTGATTCCATGCTGTGCTTTTCATAAGCTCTGAAGACTTTTGCAGTTTGTGTAGAGGAGAACTGATGAAATTCTTGGAGTTTTCATTATTCAGTTGCCATTCACCTGTTTTCACACCAGTCAACATTGTTTATTCTGTTGTGTTTTTCCACCTCTACCATATTTGATTATGTTCCATCTTTTAAGGTGAAGAATGAACTGAAATACGCATAATATTATGAATATTTATCTATCTATCTATATATTATTAGCTATATGTATTAAAAAAAATAATGATTTTAGAAGTTGGAACCTCTTGGGAGCATCTGCGTGATTCTATTTTCAATTACAATGTTATGATGTCTGCCTTCCTTGAGAAGCAAGAAGTCCATCTGCTTTTCCTTTTCTCCTTGAAAGAGTGTACAAAACAATGGTGTTAACTGCCAAAATAATAATTCTTTTGTGACAGCAGAACACCATATTAATGAAAATATCTCACTCAATAGAATAGGAAAAAATGAGGAAATTATACCTCTTTCTTGGTGAGGATAGTCTTTTACAAAAAGGAAAAATGTTTGGAAAGTGGCCTTATTACTATTACTTTTTTTACTATTACTACTATTATTATTATCATTATTATAATTATCATTACCATCATTATTATTATAACAGAGATTACTTTTCAAGTAAGTCATGAACCATCCACAAACCTTCCATATTCCCAGGGCAGTTTCCATTCCAAAGCTGCTAAATGTGCTCAGAAACAAGTACATCTTCTGTATGTTCTTTATCATATTTATATCAATCAGAGTGAAAAGTGATTTATTTTCTGCTAGAATTGCAGGATGACAGATCTCCATGTTTCTCAGAATTTTTAACACTATTTTGTTCTTAAGTCTATAGAAATAGTTGTGTTGTTTGCCTCTTCTTATGACAGAGTCTGCTTACTTTTCAACCTATAATCTACATTCTGCTTCAAAGTCCACGTGTGCATGGCATACAGATTGCTGGGGTTTGTAGTATCTCTCCTTCGCTGAAGCCAGCAAGAGTTTTATTACCTATTTCCCTGAGTAAGAGTATTTAAAGAAACTCTTTATTCTGTTTCCATGTTCATATTCACAGATACTGAATGGCAAGTATAAGGAAATTAAATCCCTGAATGACAAGGATAAATAAAGGAAAAATAATAAAAGTTGCAGCACCAAGATTTTGTAGCCACAACTTTCAAACTTAGGGAAAAAATAAAACTATTGGTAATTAATAATATCTGAAAAAAAATTTAACCTAGAACCTTATAAGATCCTTTACATTATTCTGGGTTTTTTGAAAAGCTTTTATGAGTTTCAAATCAAAATATTTAATGATTCCTGAAGCATGAAAACACATTTTAGTTTTTCTAGGTTACCACATAGCTAACCAAATAAATATGTTTTTTTAAATTCACAGTATTATTAATTCCTTATTATTATATATCCATTATCACAACCAAAATTTCAGCCTTTGAACACATAGGAGATAATGCCTGGGGATTGTCCTATATATTTTACCACAAATCACCTTGAAAATGTTTTACTAAACCAGTAGTTTCAGAGACAAAGTTACCAACCTCTCCATTATTTCAAATGAACAGTAAAATGCCCTCTAGTTACTTTCAGGAATATAACACTATTGACCAAATTAATTCTCTTCAGTTCACTGATATGTATTACTTATCAAATAACTTCTGCCACAGAGCTTCAGAAATACCTGTTTGTGTGGAGATATCTGCATTGATAATATGATAGTAGGTTGACTTTTGTTGTTGACTCTTTTGATGGGACTTTACACATCAAAGTAGCAACTCTGTTGTGTTAAATCTCTATTTTTTACAATTTAATTTCATATTAAGCTTAAAACAAAATGTGGCATTTCAGAAGCAACTTTTCTGGAAGGCGGAGAGCTCTGGAAATTGGAGAGCTCTCCAGAAATACTCAGCTAATGCTATAATTTTTAATCAAATAAAAAAAAAACCAATTTAAAGCACCTTAAATTCATTTTTTTTACTAAATATTTTTGTTTGTCTTGCCACCAAACCATACACAAAATAGAAAATAGTTGTGCTGAAACATTTGCAGGAATTTGCTCCTGTCATTAAACTAAAATGTCATCTGTCATAGCAAACAAACTGTCACTCCCTATTGGCAAATGTCTCAATTTTTGGTCTGCTTGTCTGCCCACCTAATGAGAGAGCAGAACATTGCAACAGTGATGGGCCATTTGTTCAAAATCTTGCCTCCAAGGATACTCCTCCAATTTATACTCACAACATTCACTCTTTTGTTTTCTGGATGCTGTTCTGAACAGTGTAATGTGAAATCTTTTGGCATTCTCCCTTTAAGTGCTTACAGACAGACTTTCAAGCATATATATTTGCTTAAATGTATAATATTCAAGGGGAGTGAAACGTGATGTGTTAAATGTTTGTGGGAAGATCTGAACTATTGTAATTGCTTTAATACAGTGCCAACAACATTTTCAAAACAACCAGTAGTTCCCACTAAATCTTCTCAAGCAGACATGCAGCTATCCTCATAAAGGATTCCACTTTTGGGACCAAATTAGGTGTTAGAGGAAATAAAAGCAATCTTTCTGTCTTATGACTATGTTCAAAGAAATAGTAATAAAATTATTTCTAATTCTTTGTAGTTGTTTTTGTATTTTTTTTAATACAGATGTAAAATTATTAAATGCAGACTATTTTAATCATAAGAATCACACATTTGGATTCTTAGCCTTTAATTTACCATTCCCTGTGGAGCATCCATGTGCAGCCCCTCAATCTCCAATTCTGAGATCCCATAAGAGATCTGATAATCCCATACAAGTACAGTATTAAATTCCATGGTAAACCTGCCAGAGGAGGGCAAAAAGGATTAGACTGCTGCAGTTTAACAAAGATTCAGTGAATGTGTCACTTTAAAGCTATCCAGGTTTTGATATGAATAGTTACTTGCAATCTAAATGTATCAGTTATCTAAGTATTAATTACCTACTGAGGGGGAAAAAAAAGGAAAAAAAAAAAAACAGTTATCACACAGGAGTAGCCTGAATTTTACAGTATGGTCATTTGTAAGTGAATTTCCAAAGCTGTGCACAGGGAGCTAAGGATAAACCCTATTAGAGAATAAATGGATTTGCACATTTTGTAATTGTATGCAGTTTGGAAAATGTACCTTTTCATGTCTTAGCCTTAGGATCCAATCGCTTCTTTAGAGCTACTAGGACCTAGAAAAGATGCTAAATATCTACATTGCCTCTGAAACATCACCCAATGTAAGAAAGTCCAAAACTAAGAAATGTCAAGTTGTTTTTTTGTAAAAGTGTACTCTGAGATACAAAATAATGCTAAAGGAGAATGAAGACATGGGTAGCCTCAAATCCTAGAAGAAAAAAAGGTACTAGAGGGGGAAAAATACAATTTCCCATTTTACAGTTATTTTCATATCTTTGAAAGGCTTTTCATGAACAAAAAGTGACAAAAATCCATTTCCATTTCTCCAATTTTCTCCAATTTCACTCAGTTTTTGCATTTATAATTGAAAGGTTATTATCTGTTCCATTGTCTCATATAATTTCCATTTCTCTCCTTCATGAATGTATATTTTGATGTCCTATAGCTTCTGTATAAAGTGTCAAGACTGTGTTTAAAGTCTCACTCAAGTTTTCACAGTCAGTTGTTTATCTTCTAACAACTTTTCCCCCCCATTATTATTTTCAAAAAAATTGCTCTGCTAGATGTCTTCATTCCTTCTTCCTCTGCAGGCCACCTATGAATACTTTTAAACTCTATCAACATTCTTTGAGGTCTATATTTTACATATTCCAACTAAAAGAGTGCTATTCGTTTGCTCATCTCTGTCTTTCTCAGATCACTTTCATGATTTTTCTTCTTAACAAGTTTACCTTCTGCCTCAGTCAATACCATCCATTCATTAGATATATAGTAATGGCCTTTTCCATCACTGCTTCTATTTTCAAACTAGTACAACTCCTTTATTTTTCCTCTCTAGTGTCACTACAAGTTCCTTCTTTAGTCCTCAGCCTCTCTTCAGCACTATTGCCCGTACTCCAGTCCTTTCTCCCAAAAGTCTCTCCTCTGTCTCAAGGTTCTACAATCTACTCCCTTTCAACTGTGATATATCTTTAGTCTCTCTGTTTTTTGTTCTCTCATGCTCCTTCAATCCTCTGCAAGCTAGTTTTTAGTTCACCAGTGAAATAGCTCTCACTAATGACATTTTATGAGCTACAGTAAATAATTTAGGGGCAACGTTAATAATGCACAGGAAAGAAGAGGAATTAAGAGATACAGGAAAAGAGAAGTTTCAGGAGAGAACCACAACATGATTGAGAGATACAAAATACATTTTTCCCTATTACCTCTTCTCCAGAGAAAAGTGCCTCATATTCCAAAACTGGTATATAAAGGGAGGCAAGATGAAGCTTGATGCTCAATAAATGAAGGACTGAGAAGTGGGAAGAGGTGCAAGGATCAGGATGAAGTTAGAGAGCCAAAGTCACAAAGCCAAATGGGCTTTTCTTTACTAGAGCTTGAACAGAATTAAGTATGACTAGCAGCCTTGAGAAGGGTTCATGGTTTCATAGTATTTAGAATAAGACAGGCAGCCAGACATCATTATGCTCTTTGAGTGCTTCCTATTTTTTACGTCAATACATTTCTCAGATACCACACACACTTTAACTGACAGCAGAAGTACTCTGTTGTTTCATCAATACAAATTGAAGCATCTTGATTTAAAAAGCAGTGCTTCCACTAGCAGCTGAAGAATTCACAATCTGTGCATGATTTAGCCTAGGTACTGCTTCTGAGAGGGGCTTAACAGAGTAGAGACTGTTTTCTTCAGAAGCATGTGGATCAAAAAGTAGCACTGACCAAGTAATCCCTAGAAAGTGTGAGAAAACAAAATATTTTCTTTGGAAAAACTTGCTTTCCTGGGGTGATAACAATGCCTTTTTCCATGAAACAAAACTTTAACATTTCATTCATGTAAAAGTGCAGTTTCTGAGATCCTCTCGCAAAAAACTCCTGAACAAAGTTGTCTGCTCCTGAAAAAAAGGAAGGCAAGAAGATTTAGTGAACTGATCCATAAACAAGGCTGGAAAATTTCTGCCAGTATCCATCTACCTACTGATTAAATTTTCCCAGGTGACCAATCAAACAATCAAGGAAGTTCTTTCTCACAGACTAATAATTGTCATTAAAACCCCTTCCTATTAAATCTTTCGGAGTTCTGGTTTTATTGTCAAGGGCTAGTATGAATTCCTTCCACCCTCCTTTCAAAAAAAAAAAACCCAAAACAAAACAAAACAACCAACCAACCAACAACAACAGCAACAAAAACCCCAAACTCAATTTTTCACATCTCATCAAGCTACAGATAGTAGAGGATATCTTCCATTATAACAAGTGGTTAAAAAAAGGCCAGGATGATTATTCAAATTTTCATTAAATTTTGTCCAAATAAAACAGGAAGAACCCTTCCCAGCCTCACCAAATGAAAACCAGTCAATGAAAGTCTGTACCTTTGTTTTTAGCTGCAAATAAAGCATAGGTAGCAACGTCATGATTTGCCCTACTTCTGGAACAAGATGTTCCTGTTTTCCCTGTACAAACATGAGGAAAACTAGAAATCCTAAAAGCCTTTGAGAAGGAATCTTTGTGTAAAAATTTTTTGGTTTAAGACTTTTGCCCCTCTCCCTCATTCCCCGAGGTATTGACCACACTGAATCACATGTGAACTCACAATACATGATGTGAAACTGTAGTCACAGAATCACAGAACATGCTGAGCAGGAAGGTGTTGGAGTCCAGGATATCCCTCTGACAGCCCTGGAGAATTTGGAGACTGTACAGGGGGGTCTGGGATCTGTACAGGGGGGTCAGCCAACCTCACACAGAGCCCAGAAGGACACTGATTCTGGCTTCTGTCCATGAGAGTGAATACTCACATGTAAGAGGAGTCACAAATCCTAAGAATTTAAAAATAAATAGTAGTTTGTTATAGAATATAAATATAGAAATTAGGATTCTTAGTATATGGGGCTGAAGGGACAAGATGGAGGAATTGGGGAGTGGCCCCTGGCCTCCTTGTTCTTGCTCTTGTCCCCCATCTTTTCCTGACTTGGACTTTAGAGATTGGTTTAGAATAGAATTGACATGTTAGTGTAGGAAGTTGGCATTGGTAAGATTTTGTAAACAATAAATACGTCTTGGACAGTGGTTGGGTCGGAGATACCGTATTTAAGGTGCGGGGATCTCTGATCCGTCCCAGTCCAGTCACGTGTCTTGCTTTGCTGGGGACGCCTTGCAAAGCTGAACAAGATAGATAATATGGAATAAACAACTCTGATAACACGAACTGCTGGACTCAACTTGTCGTCTCTGCCTTCGGTGTGAAACACTCAGGGCAAAGAGAAGACTGAAAACCTTATTACCTTGGGGAACAGCAACCCCGAGGAAATCCCCAGGGAACAGCAACCCTGGGGGAAGACCCCACTGCCTCGGGGAACGGACACCTGGAAGAGAATCTCAGGGAAAAATGACCCCGAGAGAAGGGACCCATCAGGACCATGGGGTCTAACTCCCAGCCCTGCATAGGGCATCCAGAGAGTCACACCCTGTGCCTGGGAGCACTGTCCCACTTGCTTCTTGAGCTCTATCAGGCTGGTGCTGTGACCACACCCCTCTGGAGCCTGTTCCAGAACTCAACTACCACCCAGGTAAAAAATATTTTTCTGGTATTCAACCTAAATCTCCACCAATTCAGCCTCATGCCATTTCCTCAAATTCCTAAAGTTAAGAGAACTGCAAATAATAAAGATTTTCTCAAGTTTGCAAACATTTTCATCTTCTGTTGTTGTTTCACAAGATGTTTGAAACCATCTGCTGCTTCTTTGCTGGTGTGTGCATCACTCCCTATGACAGTGGCTGAGATGGGACATCTTACAGGTGGTTTGTCTGACACATCTCCACTAGGCACCTCTTTGAGCTGAGAATTTATCCTTCCAGCAATATTAAAAAATTACCTTACCTTTTTTTTTTTTT
>VXBR01002371.1:1355124-1414501 GCA_013400215.1 Cisticola juncidis
TTTTTTTTGTGGTGAGGGTTGCTAGCATCTCCTAGTCTCTGAGAATGTTTCATGGAAACCAAGTCTGAATTTTGAAATGCCTAAATTTGTCTTAACTTCCATATAAAAGCACATACTAGAGAAAGCATTTCTAAAGTTTGTTTCCTCCCAGCACAGCAACCCAGTCAAATTTTGCCTGCAGCCATGCTATCCCTCAATGAAGTGTCTCTCTTATGAAAATGTTCAGCAAACCCAGATTGACAGATAAATATTTTGTATAAGTATAAACTTGCCACCATGTCAGTTTATTACCCAAATTCTCGTAAAAGAAACCACTACTTCTTTCTAAACTTCATCCATTTTCCAAGACAACACAAGTCCTTAGTTACTGTGTGAATCTGCACAGCACAATTAGAGACAACTTCCCTTGCAGTTTAATATTTTGGTCAAAATTTCCCTAGTGCTTGCCTAGATCAGCCAGAGTGCACTAAACTGAACTGTCATGGGATATCATATATTTTGTATGGAGAATAAGCAGAACTAGAGGGTCACAAAGGTCAGAAGGATCTTTGCTGGATTAATAACAAGATAGACATGTGTCACTGCTCTAGAGCTCATGGGGCACCTGAACATCTGCTGTGGCCAGTTCCACCATTCCCCTAAGCTGCAGACTTGAACACACTAATGAGAGACGTAACACTTAAAAAAAAAAAGTCTAAGACTCACACTGAAGAAGAACACAAAGGCAGACCATGTTGCAGTTACTAGGTTTCTAAGAGCATGATCATTGTGGCTCTCCAGAAAATAGAAAGCACGAAGCTTTCTTCCTCGAGTGCTTGGTGAGCAGGGGAAATGGGAGAATTTGGGGCAGGGATTAAGAGCAGTGTTCTGCCTCCAGATTGATTCAGTACCCATTGACACATACTTGGGCAAAAATGCTCCTATAAAGCACAGACATTCTTACAGCCTAACTAGTTAATATACAGAGCACTCAAGAGTTTTCATGTTTGTTTTCTAAGGTTTTGGTGTGAATTCATTAATTAACACAGTAAATTTGCTAATGAATATTTTAATAGTGTTAAAATGCTGCATATGCAAATTGTCTACAGTCTACAGAGTATCACCTGGAGAAGAACTACTTCAACATTTGATTGATTGTGATGCAAGTTTTGTTTTGCCACTCTTTCCCTTCCTTTAGTTCAACCAGGTGACATTTCAGGAAAAATGTTGTCCTTAGCCCAAGTCAGCATGGAAGATGATTTCACCTGGGTAGTGAAGGTTAAATATTTTTAAAATGCAAAATGCAAACAAAATGAATTTTTAAAACTTCAAAATAGGTTTGGATTCAGACAGCCCTTTACCATTCATGGGCAGTTCTCTTTAAGAAAAATGCTTTTAAGTTATGTGTACTTCTCATTTGTCTGTTCAGAGATTTATGTCTCTTCTACCACACAGTCTGTATAATTTAAGGTGACTCACTGTACAGGAAAGTTCACCTTCCATTAAAATGTTTTCTTTAGTAAGCACTCTCCTGGAAGTGCTGTAGTGTAAACATGAGTGGCTACGAATACGAACATTTATTAAATAGTGCTGATGAATATTTCAATACCTAGGGGAAAGCAATTCACAGCTCAATCATTCGGGCCATTTTAAGTGCTGCACAGGACAATTCCACTACATCTTCCATTAATATTTAATTGCCCATTTTATTCTGTTTACCTTTTTGGTTAATACATAATTTAAAGCCCTTCTACTAAAAAGGAGCAGGGAGGGAGGGAAGAGAACAACTGTTAGCCTGCTTTTAACAAATCTCTGGTGAGAACTTTTCCTTCATTTAAAATTCATTGCAAAGAATTTTTATTTAATATCAATAACACAAACCCCAGGTATTAAAGCAAAACTTAGAAGCAACTGTTGCATAACAGTCCTGAAATTGACTTAAATTTGAATGACACATTTCTGACTGGCAGCCTTTCACAAAGCACACTAGAAGACTGGGAGGATGCCACACAGCCTGAGCACTAGAAGTAGGCACAAAAAGTGTGTGACAGTGTTACACCCCCTGTTGCACAAAGAGCAGTCCACAGGAAATAATATCCTTCAAGGTTTTGGTGGAGAGGGAGAAGGGATTGGAAAACATAACAAAAACATTTGGCTCACCATTACAAAACCAGGGAATGTTTACAAATGGATATATTACATTGTGGTGATTAGGAAATAAACTGCCAGATTAATGGGCCTGAAAGTTCTTGTGTACTGTGAAGTGGATAAAAAAAGCAACAGAAGAGTGTTACACTTGCTCTTCTTTGCCAGTCATTGGGACATCACAGCTCATCACAGTCATGAAGCTCATAGAAAATTATTATTTATTAAAACCAGTAAAGAGTTGATTTTTGAATTTGGACAAAATTATAAGCAGTGGTACTTAAGCTTTGGTCACTATTTTGCAACTCACAAAAAAACTCACATGGGCTTAAATATTGACATAAATTTAGTTGTTTTGAACTTGTCAGAGCCTGTATGTTTGATCTTTCACTTTCTGTAGTCCTTAGCACATATAAAACACGTCAGGAGTTTATGGTCCAGTCTATCACTTTTATCACTTTCTGCCTTGGTGGTTTGCTGAGAAGTTTTTGAAAAATAAGTAATAAATGATTAAAGTTAATAGATTCCTTAGGTTTTCTGGTTCACTCTCTTAATTTTCTTTAGTATTATGCTATTATACACAACATAATATCATGTCATGGAAGTACATCTGGATGTGGTCTTAGAAAGCTGGTGCAATAACCAAGCGTTTTCATGGGTCAAATATGTTATTTCTCAGAATTATGTACAATATTAAAGACTACCATACACATAATCAGAACATCAGTGTCTAACCTTCCCAATGAAAGTGAGAAAATGTGAACATACTATTCAAAGTTAACGTGGCTTTAGGAATGATACATACATATATATATAAAATTATGCAAGGAGAAACAAAAATCATGAATAATATTAAACAGTTAATCTACAGTGCACAATGCATAAAACTGGAAAATGGTGAAAATTATTCTGGGAGGTACTGAAAAACACCTGAAAGACAACACAGTCATTGGTCACAGTCAGCACATCTTTGAGAGGAAAATCCTCCTTATCAAACCTGATTTCGTTTTATGACAAGGTAACCCATGCAGCTGAACAAGGGAAGCCAGCTGACTTCATTGGATTTTAGTAAAGCCTTCGACACTGTCTCTCACAGGGTCCTTCTGGACCTCATGTCCAGCCCACAGCTGGACAAACACATCATGGGATGGGTGAGCACCTGGGTCATAGGTTGGGCACAAAGTTACAGAGAATGGGGTGACATCAGAATGGGAATCTGTCCCTGGAGGGGCTCCACAGGGCCCCATCCTCGGCCCTCTGCTCTTCAACATCCTCATAAATGACCTGGATGCAGGACTGGAGGGGACACTGAGCAGGTTTGCAGATGATACAAACTGGGAGGAGCTGCTGACTCCTCCGAGGGGAGGGAGGTCCTGCAGAGAGACCTTGACAGATCAGGGGTCTGGGCAATCTCCAACCATATGAACTTCAACAGGGGAAAGTGCTGGATTGCTGGATTCTGCATCTGGGATAGGGCACCCTGTGGGTATGGACAGAGATGGGAATGAGACACTGGAAAGCGGTGCCATGGAAGGGACCTGGGGGTCCTGGCAAATTGAACTTGAGCCAGCAGTGCCCTGGCAGCCAGGAGGGACAACCCTGTCCTGGGGGCATCAGGCACAGCAATACAGCCAGGCAAGGGAGGGGATTGTCCTGCTCTGCTCTGAGTTGGGGCAGCCTCACCTCCAGTGCTGGGGGCTGGTTTGGATGCCACAATGTAAGTAAGATATTCAACAATTAGAGAGTGTCCAATGGAGGACAACACAAATGGTGAAAGACCTTGAAGGGAAGCTGTGTGGATGAGGCCACTTGGTCTGTTCAGCCTGAAGAAGAGATTGAGGGATCTCATCAGAGTCTACAACTTCACTGTGAGGGGAAGAGGAGGGGCAGGCACTGATCTCTGCTATGGTGACCAGAGACAGGATGCAAGGGAAAGGCCTGAAGCTGGGGCAAGGGAGGTTCAAGAAGTATTTAGACAATGCTTTCAGCCACCCAGTATGACTGTTTGGGATGGTCCTAAGCAGTGCCAGGAGTTGAATTTGATGATCTTTGTCGGTCTCTCCCAACTGAGCATATTCTATGATTCTCTGAAAATGTTTATATTTTTTTATAGTACATGTTCATCAACCCTGGGAACATATTAGACCTATACCATGGAATTATCTGTGGCTTTGCTTCTTAGTGTTAAAATCTCAAGATAACAGGGCATGCCTCTTCATCAATAAACTAGCTGAGAGCAATTAGCATTTGTGTCTCCAGTAAGAGCAGGCAAAGGACAACATGAGCAGGAAGTCTCTATGTTTAATCACCAGATCACAAACAAGCAGTCAATGTGATCATGTGAAAGGTTACTCTGTAGTGGAGTCCTCAGACTTCATCATTGTCTAAAAAACTAACCCAAGTCTGCTGATGTTTAAGGGAAAACCATATGTACTAAAAGCAAAACAGGACAGCAAGCAACACAGTCCTACCCCAGCCCCACCTACCCCTTTCTGCAATCTTAACAGACGATATTTTAAATCTTCAGGACTTCCAAACAGCACGGTTTCAAGAAAGTCAAGGTCAGAAAACAGTAATTTCCTCATTAATAGTGCCAGCCATGAGGATGCTTTTCCTCCTCTGCATGATCAGTGTGCTGTGACTTGCTTGCTAAGGGTCTCTTTCCACTGCTGCTGTTTCCTACAACCTCAGGGAAACAGTATGTGGTGCCTACTTCAACAGCCCTTTGGTCTCTTCTGCATTTGTACAGAATAAGTGTCAGCCACTCATGGCCTCATTTTGCCTGTCAGCTAACCTAAAATTTTGTTTGACATATAATACATATATTATAATCTATAGTATTCTGCAACATGAAGGGCATGCATTTTGAAATGTAAGCCTATCCTCTCTGAACTCATGAAAGTGATACTTAGGTTATATACTTAATTGTTCAAATAAAATATTTTGTTACTGACTTTGATATAGCCCGAAAATATGCAAGAATTTTTGCTCTGTTGAATTGTGGGGTTTATGCCACATATAGTTTCCTGCTCTATACAACAAATAAGCAGATCCTATTGTTTTATTTACATTTAGCCAGATGGTAAAATGGATTTACCAGTTACAAACTACTTGCAGAAATCAGAGTAACCTATATTATTTGAGAAAGGCTAGTAATCTTTATCCAATAATCAGAGATGCTGTTTGCTAGTTAAAATCCATTTTAATCCCTGAGCCAATGAATTCACAGATGCTTTTTCATCTCAGAAATACAGTCTTTCTCATTTGGTTTGTGTATGTTTTTCTGAGTTTGTCTGAATAACACACAGGTACTACATCCTATCAGTCTTCCTGCTGTCTAAGGCTGTCTGCAAACTGAAGCAAGGAAAAACTGGAAAATTAATTCTTCTTGTTTGGTTTCCATTCACTTCTATCAAATTACCTAAATTCTTAATCTATCAAATTATCAGTCTATTATTATCACAATTATATTTGGCTAATTTTTTCTGATTTTTTTTTTGTTTCCTTTGCACTGTAAATTGCTAAATAGAGATCTACAGAAGCTGTTTCCCATCTAAATTTCACTGTTCTGCACAATTCCTTCCTAGACTTAACATGTCACTAATTAAATATAGCTGTTCATTGCACCCTCCTGTTAATGAATTCAAATTCTACTCTCTTGCTCCTAAAAAGATAATCCAAATGGGGTTAAAAGAAACATTATTTTTAAAAATATCTTTGAAATCATACGAAAATATGTTTAGTGTGCCTGTTATTTTCAGTCTGTTGTCATTTGATTATCAAACTTCATAGTTTTACTGGTAGATGTTCTGAACATCTACAGTAAAATATTTTACTTTTGGAATTGCTAGTATATTTCATTTAGTTCTGGTTACACAGCAGAAACTCTTAATTCTCATCACATGCTTGCAATTTTTAGATTTTTTCTAATCCTTTTCAGGGATTAGATGAAAATTTCAAGCACACAAGACAATAGTTTGGATCACTTCTGCCTTGGTATACTACCTCAGCTTAAAGTAAACTGTTATAATAATCTTTGAAAATTGCTTCCATGATCCCAAGTATAGCACATGCAGACTTGTTTTCTGTTTTCCTCTCCCAAAAGAGTGAGTGCTTTGGCTTCATTCCATCCTTTAGAAAATCAACTCCCTTTAAGAGGTTTAGTTGCCCTTGTTCTGTGCTGCCCTAAGACAACAAAAAATTGAGTGAACATAGAGAGAGTTGATCTTCTTTCAGGAAAATGGTACCTTTTAATTTCCTTTTTGGGGTATATAGTATACACAAAGTGCAGACAACTGTGTAAGTTAGAAACTAATCACACCACACTCAGGAGGAGTCCTGCTAATACTCGCAGAAATAAATACGTTGATCCTACTGCAGTAAAATCTGTTTCCTCTTTGTTAGACCCAGACAGCAATCCTGACACTGTCAGGCTGGGTGCTCAGAGAGTTCTGTCTGCCGATGCTGCACCTCCTGTTCCACTTCACCCTAAGGCTGAGTGAGATGTTATGTTCAGTCCACACACATAATAATAACAACAGTATAATTCAGAATACGTTCAAACATTTGAAATGGATCAGTCTCAAATGTCAGCAGAAAGCCGGATCTGCAAACTTGTTGTAGCACACATTTGTGACAACATTCTTTGAATATAAATGAAAAATGTTAGTGACAAATGTCAGAAACGGGTTCTGTTCTTCAACTCGTGTTGACTCATCTTATGTAAATACGTTAGCTCCTTGAACCACATATGCCTGCATCTATCCTTCTGCCTTTGTGGTAGGATCACACTGTAGGTTGACTGCAAGCAGCAATTAACAGTGAAGGTTTCAAAGTCTCTTCATACGCATAGAAAGGTCTGCAACAACCTGCAGTAAAGATGCACATTCTTAGTTCTTATATATGTGCTAGTGCACATCTCTGTATCACTTCCTACACCTAAGTATTATAGTTTGAACAAGCAATAGTTTTGAACAAATTTAAGAGGATTGAAGATCATCTTTCCAGTAGATCTTTCTAGAGAGTTGACAATGCTCAGGTAAAAATTAATTTCCAAGCCCAATTTAGAGGAAATAAAGGAGAAAGAGTTAAAGGAAAACTAAAGGGAAAAGCATTCCCTTAAGTGAGTTAGAGGTAGAAAAACTAAAAAAAAAAATAATCTGTTCATTGCGTAAACAAAAATAAAGTGTATTTGATACCCTCAATAAAGTTCATGCCCGGCCTGGCTGAATTTGAAGGCATTTTTGTTATTTAAAGTTGTATTTTTCTATTGTGAGAAGTGTTTTCTCTCAAGGACTATTCTCTATTCCTTTGCCATAGTAAGTGTTTCAACACTTGTAAGCAAAATGGGAAGAGGATAAGCTTCAGTTTTAAATTATGTTAATCTAAAATACTAGTTTGTCCAGACTGATACTCATCAGAACAGTTTCTTCCTGACTGCAGTTACAATTAATGTTGAAAGGATGAAGAGATAAATTTATCCTTAGAGCAGGACTAATAAGAAGTATAACTATAAAATATAGCTATATCTTCTTATGAAAATTGCACACACTCGTTATTTATCACTTTCTATGCAAATACTGCAATGACTCTCTTTTGTTATATGAGTTTATATGTAGCCTTCTAAAATACTAGAACACAAAGTATATGAACTTAGGATTGTGGATTAATTTTGTAAGCAAATTATTATGTATATATCCCTCATGCTCTACTGTGTTTATTACCAGTGGCATAAATACATTACAATGATCTCACATCCATTTCCAAGAAGTGGAAAAGTATTTAAAATTCAGAGATTTTAACTTAATGTTTTTTCTCATCTAACTTAGATTTATGCAATTATATAAAGCCATTCATTCAACATATATATATATACAACCATGCCACAATATTCACTTATGATATTCTTTGCTTCCAACAGACAAAAAAACTGTTTCTTTACATAATCTTGAAATTACCATTGGGAAGAAAATCTGTCTCTGTAATAAATAATTTTTTGAACTGAATTAGAAATTCCCTGATACATCTTCTCTCACCAATTAGGAACAAAAATGCACTTTTGCAGATAATTCCAAGGAGTCTGTTTGGCTCAGATGTAAGCACTGAGCTGCAAAAAGCACTACAGAGTGCTTGTGATATTTGACATAAAATGTCTAGTAGCAACCCATATAATGTCTCGTAGTGGGATAAAATACAATTAACAGCATGGGTACTCTTGTTCTTCATCTGGGAGTAGTTCAGAGAAGTGAAATACACCATGTATGTTATGAACAAACTCCCTGGTCAGGAGGGGCTGGGCTATCTCGGTCCTAGCTCCATAGGGAGACAGTTTCCCCCATCCCCTCAGGGGAAAGCACAGAGCACCCATTAGCATATTAAAAGAGCTCAGAGCTCAGAGCTCAAAATGTACCCAACTCTCCTCTATTTCTAAAGTCTCCCTGCTTTTTAGAAAAATGAACTGCTGTCCCCCAAAAGCAACTGACCCCTCCCGGCTAGAGGTAACACCCCCCACACCCCAGCCAGTCCAGGGAAGCCACCCTGAAGGAAAAGTTGCCTGGCAACACTTCCCTGCCTCATTAAAATGTGAAAGGGAGTGGCTCTTGCCTTGATGGCCCTCTTAAACGACCCTCAGGTGGAGGCCTCAATGCATATGCATTTTGTACATGCAGATAGAGCCACCCTGGAGGATCCTGGGAGGGTTTTTTGGGGAAACTGCACCCCAGGACAGAAAACTAGGTTGGTCAGAGGAGAATTGGATAGTGCCCTGGCCGAGCAGGGGGTAGATGCACACCCTGGCCCGGTTTGAAGTTTTGCCATGACCTGTGAGGAGCTTACAAGAATGGGAACTGGCCAGTGAAACTGACTAATTCATAGAAGAGGGAATTCTCAAAGTTCTTCTCTGAGGGCAAGGAGCTGCCTATGCCCACTGCTGCAGCAGACTGCTTAACCGCCCTGCCTCCTGATAGCTGATCAGAGGGAGCTTCTAGCTGTTCCTGTGGAGACAAGGACTTAGCATCTACTGCGGGCAGCTGAACGAAGACCTGCAGCAGCACCTGCTTTTTTGGATTACCCCAGGGGCGGAAAAGACTTTAATCGGACTCTGAAATCCTGTTGCTGACTTTAATAAAGAGCTGAATATTAATAAAGGCATATGCCCTGTTTTTTTAATGTATGTCTCATCCAAATTAAGTTGTGGAGAAAATGGGATACAATTAAAACATACTTATAATTTCCAGTTGAATTTATAAGAAAAAGAAATAACCTTCTGTCTTGGTTTGAAAGGCAGGTATCTGCTAGGAAGGGGGCAGGACCTCCCTAGAGATGGAGAATTTGAATCCCCTCCCTCCAAGTTATTCTAACTTAGAAGACTAAAGGAGCTTTCAGATAGAAGTATGGGGATAGGAATAACAGTTCTTTACTAGTATATATAACAAAACAAACAAACAAACAACAACTACAGCATTAATAATAATACAGAACCAAGAACCTTGAGGGCTTTCCTTCACAGAAGCCCGGGGCAGTTTGATCTCGGTGCCCCTGCAGGACTCCAAGAGGCTGAGCTGGAGGGGTGGAAAGTCCCAGGCTGGTGGGTGAGATGAGGAGCTCTGCGCTGGTAGCTGGAGCGGCAGGGGTGCCCCGGCAGGGCTGGGCAGTGCTGGGCTACACAGTAGCAGGGGAACCTCAAAGCTCCAAAGAAACAGCAGAGATGGGGGAAGGGCTGGAGAAAATGAGCTCAGGATTCCCGGGTACACGAGCAGATGACCGTAGATTTCCCAGGATGAGACAGAGGCAGAGTGATGGCCGTGATCTCTTCCTGCAGCAAGGGGCAGCTTGACCGTTCCTCCTCAGTGTTGAGAGCAAGAGTGAGTTCCCCTTCCCCAGCTCTGTCATTTTCCTTTTCCCAAAGCTCGCCATCTCTCCCCTCTGAGGGACACTCCCAGAGACTAAAAAAACAATAGGCGTATCCTTGTGTTGCCATGTCCTTCAAGTACTCCCTTTTGTTCTGATTAAGTAGTCATTAAGGCTTCTTGGAAACTTATGGGAAAAAATTCTGTAAGTGAAAGAAAAGCAAATCTAACCCCCAACACCTTTCTTGCTTTTAAATAGACACACTCTTTCTAATATAAATCTTCATTTTTGGCAATACATATGCTTTCCTACTCTAAGATTCATGTTTCACAGTTTCTCTGTGAGAGAACAGAAGCCAAAGTATATTGTTCTGTACTTAAAAAGCATGCACAATAGGCATGTCAGCAAAACTTACAGGATAATGAAACAATGCTTTCTTTTAACCATCTGTCTCTTCACATCACTTTGTTTAATTGTTACAGACTGGTTTCAATGATTCATAAGAAACAATATTAGGTAACATTAATAACAGTATTAATTAGATTGTTTAAGATACAGTTTGGAGTTAGACTGCAATTAGTGTAAAGCAATTGGAGGTGTGCATGTGTCGGAGGAGGTTATTTGTTTCACTTTGCTTGACTGGCTGCTAAAGGAGAGCGTGATATGCCTCCCCAGCCCTGTTATTTACAACCTTTGCTTTTTCTTCCAAATTCCCCCTTTCCCAGCCCCCCTCCCTAACTGTTACAGCCAATGATAATTTAGATAGCATCTAAAGCCTTGCCTGACAAGGCAAATTCAAATTCTGAAGCAAGCCTTCCAGATAGAAATACCTTGTTCATTAGAATAGTTGTGGATTGGCTCTGTATGACAGCTTGTTTGCAAAAAGTGAGCTATCTGCATTTCCAATGCAGGCAAGCGCCATTTAAGGAAAAAATAGAGATGTCATTTCTCTTATTTGTCACAGAGTTCATGTAATATTCCTTCTCAGTTTCTTTATTGTTTACTTCATAGAAAAATAGTAGCAACTGCGTACTTTCGAATGAGACACCTAATTTTGTTATGGATGAACATAGTGTTGTGACAAAACAGTGGCACAGCTGTCATAACAGCTGTCACACATTAATCATGACAGTGACAAATAGCATAATTACTTTATCTGGAATGTCTAGCATGCAGCTCAGTATGCACCACTGCAGCATAAGCATATCAAGCATGGTTTAATTAAAAGACATCAATATAGGTTAGTCAGACATGGTCTTGGAGGCACTGGTACAAAATGAAAATAAAATTATTTATCAGTCCCTTTTTAGGAACACTCAAAGACCAATTACTTAGTCAACAAGGTAATTTGAATCTCTTCTCCTAATCAGTCCCTGTGATGCCACTTCTGCATGGTGAATTGAGCAATTGGCATGCATGTGTTTCTGACCCAAAACCTCAGCTACAGACCATGTTCAACGGTTGTCTATTCTTCCAAGACGGCTTAAATGTTCTTAAATGTTCACATCTGTCCCACATCCTTTGACTGAACAAAATGTAGCAAAATAACAAGCTTCATTGTATGCTGCTGTGTAAAACTTCTTTCCCACAGACTTCGCAACAGAGATAGAAAAGTGAAGCTTGTGCCACAATGTGTGCATTGGGTTCTGCAGTTACATATGCCAAGGCTGAAATATTATGTAGCAAGAGCCCATTTTTAAGACAGCTACCACTGAAAAACATAAATTCAGCTCAGGCTTCAATTTCAAACAAGCAAAAACATTAGGAATGTGTTTGTTTGTTTGTTTGTTTTTATCAGAAACCTATCTGGTTTAACATTTCTTTATATCATTCTCTGTGTCCACATGTGTACATGTTTGCAGCTGTTTTGTTTAGGCTTTTCTGAAGAGAAAATAGACATATAAAATGCTATTGCCAAGGTTCTCTTCACATAGCAAATTCCACTGGTAATTACCAACTAACAGTATTTTTACTTTTTGCTCCAGATTTGTTAAGCTCTGCATCTCATTGAATTCACTTATTGAATTTCTAGGGGCAGTTCATGAATTGTACTGAAGCTGACTCAATGAAATATTAATGAATCAATTTCCATAGACATGGATTCATTATCTCACTGGACAGCATCAGAAAACACAGTACTGCAGGCAGTATCCTTTCACCTGCCTGCCAGAAGATTTAATTTTATTATGCAATTTTTAAAGCCCATGCTCATTCTAGGTAAGTTTACACTGGGAGCTTTTCAATCTCTTCCTCTAAGACAAAATTAAGGGGGAAATATTATTTAGATGAACCTCAGTAATACATCAAATGTGATTTCCTATTAACAACACAAGATTTTCAGTGATTTATTCTGAATCACAAGAACCAAAGATTTTTTAAACACAATAAATTCCTTCAAAATATGAAAGCTTTATTTTTCTTCAATAAGAGGTACAAAGAGAAAAGCAGAAAAATATTTTAGTAATTGGTTTCTGAGATTAGAAAATTTACATCAATTAATCCAAGTTTTAATGACTGTATTTAAGATTTCTATGCTTCTGCAGGGAAGCTCTATGTAGATATAGTCTCCAGAAATGCATCTTGAAATTATTTCAGCCATATAAGTTTTTAAGACACCCCAGAGGAAGCCTGCAATAGCTTCCATAATTATTCATCTGTTCATTAATAATCACATATCTACCAAAATTAATTACTTGCATGTGAATTTTTAACATGTTTCAGGTTTTTAGCCAATATCATTGTATTGACTTCCTCTAAGTTAATGATGGAAGAAATAAAATGGCTTATCTTCTTTGGTATCCTGAATTTGGTGGACTAGCACATAAGGTTCTGTCAGGCTCATAAAGCAGAAATCATACTGTTAAGATAAATAGTTTTCTTTAAGTTTGTTTTCAGTGGAGTTAAACTTTGAACTTCTATCTGAATTCCCTGCACAGCCATGTTTCTAGGGTATTCTTTGGCATAACCAACTGCAAGCTAGAAGATGAAATTCCAAAATCCTTCCTCACTTACTTAAGACAGTTAACAAGGTCTTCTTTCTTGTTCTATTTGTATTCATCAGATACCTAACAGAAGTATTCTCTTTCACTAACAACAGTAACTAGTAGGCTTTTTGTGTGAAAATTAGCAGCTGCCAATTGTATTTATCTCTTTGAGTAAGAGGTTTATTATTTATCTTCCCTGTTGCAGTGCCCATGTGGCAGCACTGATATTGAGCAGCTGGACAGATTGCACCCTGGAGCCACATCTGTAGCTATATAGAGCAACACCACTTTCACTGCCTCAACGCTGGAGAAGTTTATCTTCTGTCAGTTAGATTTACTACCTACTTTACAAACGGTTAAGGGTTTTCCCTTCATCTCCTCCAATTTGATTCTGAAAGCATGTTACTGTAATCTGTTACTGGTCATTAACAGCCAATTAGTTGAGTATTTGTTTATTATTTTTTCCTAATTAATAGGGATTTACAGTTGGGTTTGCAAAGACAAATCTGGAATAGTGAAGACTATAAACAGTGATTGCTCCATGAAACTGGGAAATGGTTGTAAAGACCTGCAAAATACAAACCAGTAAAAAAGGGACAAATAAGTGAGTGCATCATGGATCACATCTGTTTCAGTCATTTCTTAATATTTGAACTGATTTATTAGTAATTACGCACATTAGGCTTTCCTCCTGAGAAGTTGAGTACTAAATTGTTTGCTTTCCATAAAGAATAACAAAGGAATGCTATTCTGATGACAAAAGCAATCATATCTTAGTGATATTCTGTATGTTTTTCTAACAAGTTATCAAAGGAACAACAACTTCATAATGCACCCATGGAACTACACAGTAATATCAAGCTTTTATCCAGATAGTTGTCACAGTAGCAAGGCAGATCCAAGAAACAATTTGGGCTATTTTGGGGGTCTAGTAATGGCTGAAAGATGCTAGTTCTTTTTCTCCTCTAAGTATTGTGGAACCTGCCAACTCAGATTCAGCAATATTCAAGAGGCAGGACATTGAACTGTTTTATCCCAGAATTTATATACTCAACTTGTTAGTGGAACATTGCTTTCTCCATTTTTGTCATTGCATGAATGGTCTGCAATTATATGAAAGCAGAACTCTTTTGTTTTTTCCATTTCACTCCTTATGAGTGAAGGTGGAAAAAAACTGATATCACTTTCCCACTTCAGAGGACTATAAAATAAAATATTTGAAAACCAAACATTCTCAAGTTGAGTTTGACTCAAGAGGTAAAACTAGTGTTCTACATATGCCAGTGAAGATCAGTTTTCATGTCCATTTACAAACCAGAGATATTTCATGTAATTGCTGTGTTATGTAAATCTTCAAAATAATTTTATGTAAAAAAATTTATGTAAAAAAACTTTCTCATCAATTGTTGATTATGTCTGTATCAAATTAACAGCACTTACATTG
Organism: Cisticola juncidis; assembly: GCA_013400215.1. Taxonomy (NCBI): domain Eukaryota; kingdom Metazoa; phylum Chordata; class Aves; order Passeriformes; family Cisticolidae; genus Cisticola; species Cisticola juncidis. The sequence continues at coordinate 1,369,525 of VXBR01002371.1, forward strand.
GATTCCTTCAGCTTTCTTCTCCAGTTAATAGCTTTGTGTACGAGTTAGACTGGTTGGGACTGACCGTGAGTGGCCTTGGCCAACAATGGAGTCAGCATCAATTTGAGGCCATGAGAAACAGGATGCTAGGAAAGGAAACATCTAGTTAGGCTATGGTGAGAAGAACGGGATTATGGGAACAGTTATGTTAATGCAGTTGCACCATATAAGGTAATGCTTTGAGTTCTCATCTATGATGTGCTAACAGTGTTTAACATAGATGGCAACGTAATTGTTCATTGGTTCCTTGCCCTCAGATTGCATATATTGGTATGTTTGCCCCATTGCTATGTCTTTTGAGGTTGCCCCATACTGTGTTTGGCTTATGTTCTTCTGCTGGTTTCAGCTTTTTATTAAAATTATTTTTGGGCTACTCAGTCATTCCTGTCCCTATTTTTCAAGTGCCACTCTGGCTGGTCCGGTTGAGTTGCATCTAAGGTGGCAGCTTTGTGAACCTAAAACTGGCAGTCATGGGTCCACTGTCCCACCATTTGAGATAGCTATGTAATGGCAGAGTTCATTGATGCCCTTGGTATTTCTATGAGACTCAGATCTCCACTACAGCATGACATGTGCTAGCCCAAAGGAGAACACCAGGCAAAACCTGACTATCTGTACACAGTACAAAAGAGTGCTGCAATGGATTCAGAAAACAGAAGCATTTTCAAAATTAATGAAAAGGAAAATTTGATGTGCAGCGAAGGTATCCAAAACTTTTTTTTACTTGGTACAGGGCTATATGAAAGGCTCTGGGCAGAAGTCCACCAGTAACAGCATTTCCAAAAACAGCTGAGTAGGATGATGGGTAGAAGAAAGAAGTCAAACACTGCATATTTAAATGATAAACTAATGATATAGAAAGTTCCTTCTTTCCTTCTCCATAATTTCTAAACGTTAAAATAACTCAGTTTCATCAGTTCTTTGAAAAAGATACTCATATTTCTAACAACCATTTTCAGCAGGTTAAGGCTTAAGGATTTGTTCTTCATGTTTGTAATTGCAGTTCTAACTGATTTTTAAAGGAAAATCTCCAACTGAGTTGCTAAAACAAAATTCAGTAATATTTTAAATAGCCAATCCTTGTTTAAACATTTTTGTGTCCAGTGATATCTTATTTTTCATCATGGATGGTTAAGATTTCATTCTCACTGTCTGGAATATGTATTTCCAATGTTTAAGTTGAGCCCTCTGAATTCCCAAATTAAAGCAGCACTGCATTCTTACACTAGAGCATCCAGTCAAGACTTATGCGTAAAAGATATAGCATGAAATAACTGAGAATAGATTCATTTATCCAAATAAATTCAGTGCAGGGAATGTTGCTAATGAAATAGATATCAGGCTACCTAAACACCTTAGGAAAAGATTAGCTCTTTCTTTTATGTATCACATCAATCTTTATGAATTACAGTTATGTTCTGTGTAAAATGACTGATTTTAGTCCATATGATATTCATGAATATGTCAAAGGTATATCAGAGAGAGATCTATATAAGGAGAAAATCTTACATAAGACCTATTCTCATTCCTTCCACGGAGATGATCGTTTTAATGCCATGGTGTACTTGTTGCTTTTGTTACACTTCACACTGCACAGAAGGACTAGGCAACAACAGGCTGTTGAAACAGTCACCTTTTTAACAAGCTTTAGTTAGATTCACCAATCGTTGTATTTGGCAGATTGTGGCCATATGGATCTGCAGACATGATTTCCTGCTCAGCCTTCATATCTTCATGTACATTGCAGGGTGACATGACAGATCTAAGCCATGTGCAGGACTCCATATCCCTCACTGAGATTTCTACCACCTGGTCAGGTCTGCAAGAGCTACAGCAAAATTCTTCAGGATTTTTAGAGCAATAGTACACTTGCTTTCTTTGGACATGAAATGTTCTGAGAAAGTGAAAAGCTACCTTTAAGGTGATATCCTCCCATAACTTGTCTTCATGTCCAGCCATGTTTACTCTCTGATTATGTTGTAGTGGTCACTCTACACAAACCTGCAATCTTCTCTAAATATGTCAGTGAAGGTGAACATGACCATACAGGGGTTTGCTGTGTATGCGGATCTACAATAGAAATATTAACAATTTCCATTTGCAACAGGGTATATTTTTTTGTTAGACTTATGACTTATCATTTGGAAATGAGAGTGGAAGTAAAGAAAAGGACAGTGACAACACTGATGTTGTTGTGATATGGTAGCAAAGTTTTTCTAAAGAAAATATTCAAGTGGGAAGGCCAAAACAGTCTCCATTTTCTGAGTAGCTTAATTATTACAGAGCAAACAGACTGAGGAGTATTTAAAAATGTGGGCCTGTGTATTTTTCCTCAGAGGAGTAAGGATCATAAGTTGAACGTTTCAGAGAAAAGGAAGATGAATTCTTGAGAGATGTACTATGTTTTCACATCTTTTCATGAGAGCTATCAAATACAAGCCTAATTAAATTATTAGGTTATACAAAACTTTTCCAAAACTGTGTTAAAGGTGCATTTATATTTTTTAGATTAATTCTGCAAAAGTTTTACTGACAGCACAAACTCAGTTTTGGAAATGTTCACATATGTCTAATGATTAACTCACAGACAGTTAAATGAGGGTTAAGTATGTACAGGCTAGAGACTTCTGGCATGGCTTTTTTTCAGGCAGGCCTTGTGTTTTCTGATGTTTGTTTGTTTGTGGGTTTGGTTTTGTTTTATAAATTATTGTCTAGGCATAGGGCAATATAAATACATACTTATGGTTCCAGACCTAAGCAAGTGTGAGTTCCTTAATAGAGATCACTCACTCCATCACTTTTAGTTTTGCCAGCTCAGGTCTTTTTGGTTTTTTTGGGTGCTGCAGTCATGCTCTTGGAGACATCATCAAAAGCAGCAAAAAGCACCCTGAGTATGGAGTTGCATTCAAAATACAGACCTGAGGTTTTAGGTCTTTTGAAAAATTAGGCTATTCTATTTTGCCATCTCAGCGTGATGCACACATGAATGCGTCACTAATGCACCATAAACAAAAAGCAAAATAATGTTTTACGGTCAGTAATTATTGCAGAGGAAGAAGAGATATTTGGGAATAAGTTTTAAACTCTGGGCAGTTTTCAGACCATCATATCACTCTTTCTATTTCTATATCACACAAAATGGAGGTGACATAACCAGATCCTGAATGTTTTATTTGTTCTATGAAGAGAGAAATAAGCACACTTCATATCTGAGGATAACAACCAAACATTCTCTGGCTTAGTGACTAGGTACCTGATTTGAATGGATAAACTCCTATGACATTATAATATGTGTTCTTTCTCATATTGCTATATGATTTTTATTGTAAACCATATTTATTAATAATGAATCATAATAATTATCCGATGACTCATCAATAGTAGTGTCCTTAGCATAATAATCATTTTACAGTTCAGTACCGAATCTCCAGCAAAAATGAGTGAGAACTTTTCAGATGAACAGATCACCGACCTCTTTATTAACTCTCAATAGCAAAAAGAAATATTAAGTAAAATTTACTTGGATTAAGTAAAATTTACTTTAGTTTAGAAACGAAAAATATTGTTTGACTTTGTAGAATAAGATTATGTCAAGAAGTTAAGCTGTTCGTGACTATCCGGGGACGCAGTTTTGCTGAGCTTACACTTTATAAGATCTATCCCATACAAAAAACATGATTTTTTCCTAGATAATTATTTGGCCTTCAAACATCTTAACTATTCAAAAAATATATCACTAGAGATCAGATCCCTACACATAATGTGTAGGTCCGCACAAACCTGTAATATTATGTTGCTTTACAATTTATGCTGAAATTTTTGCTGGGTTTTTTGTTTTTTCCTCTTTAAAATTAAAAGCATCCATAGTACTCTTAAAGAAATTACTATAGTAAAAAAGTTCCCTTAAGCTACTCTAATTAAAGCTGTGTTAATGTTTACCTAATGCTTACACTGTGCTGAGAAGGCACTATGCTACAGAAGTGATTATTTATTTACCAGAAGCAGAAGATTTAAACTGGAGAAACTGGGCTAAAATTTCCAAGCATCACACATTCCTGAAACAAATCCCTAAACTGAGATGTAATGACAAATGCTAATTAGGTACATGTATCCATATATGAGAATGAAGAAGAGGGTGAAAGAAGCAAAATGGAGAACCTCTGCAAGATCTGAAAAATTGGAAGCACATGGTTTTGCATTCTTGGTATGTAAAGTTAAAAGTCAGCCAAGGTCCAGAGCCAACTGAGAAGCAAACATGCATTCTGCATAGTGTTACAAGGAGTTTTGGAAAGCCAAACACATAGAGAGGGAAGTTTGTTTATAGCTAAAATAACCATAACAGATGTCTATAAAAGAGCTGCTCGTATGAGCCATCACCACTAGAATACAGCTTGCCTTGCTTGGAAAAACATTTAAGTGGCATTTCCCACAGGGTTAAGAAATTCAATACCTTCTCTGAAGATGGAACATAAGATCTACATCTGAGAAAGCTCTAACTATTACCAAACCATGGTGGCATCATCCCATGGACTGATCTCTCTCCCCAGTGCACAGGTCTAAAAAGACAGTTCTCAGGACATGTCTGAGTGGCTTGCAAGGTTGACCACTGCCCCAGCTGAAAACATGGCTAGAACATGCATTTTATGAACCCTTCATATTCACTACCTCATCTTCTTTTCCTTCACTTCTCTCCATAACCCTGAGGCCATTAAACAATACCTCATAAAAATACCAAGCTATTTATTTATATCAATACCTACTCATGAATCTGGTAAATTATGCTGAAGGAGTTTATGAAAAGAAAGTGACACCTTAGAAACGACCAGAGCTTGGATGGACCAACTTCTTTAAATTTGATCCCCAGAGGTTTAAAAGTATCTAAGAGAGAAAGTAACCATTACAACAGTAAGAATGACGCAGGAGTTTTCAGAAATACCGCATACTAACTTTAGTCAGGCAAAGAAACTCTGGAGGATGAAACAGGTTAATTTCATCAGGGATCTGCTATGATTCATGTGTTAATAAAAATTGTGCAACTTCTGCCTCTACTACCTGAAAAGGATAAGGAATCCACACAGTTCTCTTTTGTATGCCCTACACTACAAGATAACTGAACAAGAAGAAAGAACTAGGACATCTATTACATATATCTTTAAAAGAATGAATGAAGAGGTTGTGCTGGGCAGCACTTAATATCCATTAGCAATTATGCATAATTTTTCAGGAGTAATAGCTAGTAGATTAAAGAAAGAAATTGAAAACAATATAATGGAACTATGAATTCAAGAAGGGCCTGCCAACCCGTTACAAACCCTCGGAACAAAAGAACGTCTTATAGAAAAAATCAAATTTTAAAAAAAAAGGTTGAAAAAAAATTACTGGGAAAAGAAATTGAAAAGGAAAGGAAATTACTACATGTTAGTATAACTGGGACAGATTTTATCAGAGGATTATTAGAATTTGGAGGAAAACATTATTATTTTCTAAATTGAATTGGATTATTTATTACAGTTCTAAGAAGTATTGAACACAAGGAAGATTCCAAGCAAATATTAGATTAGACTGGGAAATAATATAAATGAAAGAAGTAGCTCTGAGATAAATCTCTATACAAACATTACAAATATTAAATTCTCCTTCATGTAGCTCTGATATGATAAGGATAGCTTTACATTTTCTAAATACCTAGTCCTGTAGTTCTAGTCACTACCCATGTAGAAAAACTATTAGCCATTTTCTGATTGCAGGAAATTCCAAGTTCAGTAGAGGTACTACAGAAAAGGGATATTTTTAGTCCTGATAGGTCCCATCTCATCCTTCATTTATACTTCACAGGCCTTCTTTGTGAACAGACTCTCCATATTCAGTAGATGAGAAAATGGCATGCAATGGTACCTCCTTTCTAACATTATTATTTTCCCAGTATAGACATCACTTTTACAAAGATTGGAAATTGAAAATGTGCAAATACTGAGTTTATTGTCTGCTGTCAAGGCTAAATAGTATTTCTTTACATCTTTGCTTTTGTTAATGCTTTTTTAGCAAGAACTCACAGGAAATTTATAATAAATGTTAAAACTGCACACTCATGGTGATCATTAAATAAATGTCTGCAGATGAAAAATCATAGTCATGTGTAAATATGATTTCAAAGACATAAAATGTACAGTCTGTGTCTAGTTTTTGTCCAGTATTTGGCTCAAGAGCTTACCCTACTTACACTTGCTGGACATTTGCCATAAATATTAGGAATCAGGGAACTTGATTCCTAATATATAAATAAAAGATTTTCCCCACTGAGCAGACAAGACTGCTGCTACTCAGGGAATAAGCAAGGATCAATTTCATACACACAACCAGTGTTTTAGTTAAGGCAGACTCTAAATGTCAGAAGAAAACTGTGTCTACTAAACAAGATGAGTACTTGCTGGAACTTGTTTCCTTACTGACTTCCCCTGGGGCACATCTCTTTGTGTGCTTGTAAGGGTAGGAAGAAGTCTCAGGAATTGTCTCTGTGCTACAATTTGACTGTACTCTTTGGTCCTGTCCTGATTTAAATTTTAATGGTCATTACTTCATAGAGAGCATATAAATTGATTACCTAACATCCATAAGGCAGGTCAGATCCTGAGAAGGTTGTAGGGAATAGTCTCCTGAGAGTAGGCCAAATTTTGTAGTTTTCTCCTTCTGAGAGTCCATCATTAGGTAAACACATGCATGCAGTTGTTTGGCAAGTACCTGAACATGTACTGATGGTCCAACGCTTCCATTTGTGTACTGATTAATTCATTTATGACCTGAGTTACTGGTATTCTATCTGGTGAACCCTGTGGCAGTTAAAATGTGAATAAAGGCTAGAAAAATGAATTAAAAGATAGAAGGTTATGACAGAAGACATATTTACAATTTGCATTTATATTGCTATGGGCTAATATGTGATACTTATTTGCAGTTTTCTTTTACAATGTGAAAGGTTTATTTCATCTGTCTGGGATACCTACCAGCTCTTTTAATGAACTTTTAATTACTTCATGCTTCATCCTCACAGCTCCACCTTTTCCCTGTATGTACCACATGGTCCTTTATTGCCACATCTGAAACATAGATGGAAAATGAAATTTCCAAGAATCTAAATGACTTAAGTCAAACAGAAATCCCAGAAGCTTTTAGCTTTTTTATAAGTGCTTCTAAAAATTGTATTGAAGCTTTGTGGCACAAATAGAAATCTTACTACATCTTGTATATTTTTGGTATTGTAATTGCAAATTGTAACCATTTTTAAAAACATAGTTACTGCAGACATATTCAAAATACTGTCTCCCTAGCAACCTACAGCTGTTCAGCACCAAACAGGATCACGTCCTTTGAGAAAAAAATTTACCACATTATCATTTTTTACTGTGATGCATACTAGACAAGAATTTCCTCACTAATCATGAGCCTCAACTTTGAAAGCTGACTTTTAATTTATTGAAAGAAACAAGAAAAAAGTTTGCTGCTGCCCAATTACTTCTATTATGCAGTTGTTTCAGTCAACCAAATACCAGCCTAGGAGTGTTATTTCCAGTGGTAAATTCAGAGGTTTCTGACAGACAGAAATTGACAAAAGTACTTGCAGAAGATGAGGACAAATTATGTGAATTTGATTATGACAATTATGTGAATTAGATGCTGATCAGGGTTTTGGGGTTTTGTTTGTTTGTTTGTTTGTTTTTAATTCTGGGTAAGGTACATCTTGTTCCAGACTACATGTGGGACTGGACCACAGCATAGAAAACTATCAAAGAGGCTGCAGGTGTACAAAATTAGCCTAGAGACAGTTAAAAATGAGAAGATTTACTATTCTTTAATGGTGTGCAGCATATTAGATTAAAGGGATAGAACGTCTCTTGCATGAGGAAAAGAATTGTTGTTATTCAGCCTGAAGAAAAGCTCTGGGAAGACCTCTCTGAGCCTTTCCAGTACTGAATTAGGGCCTTTAAACCTTTTAGCATGGGCTATTGCAATAGGATAAGGCATGATGACTTTAAACTGAAAGAAGGTAGATTCAGGTGTAAAGAAGAAACTTTTTATTAAGAGGGTGATGAAAAACTGTCAAAGGTTGCTCAGAAAGGTAGTAGATATCCCATCACTAGGAACATTCAGAGCTCTGAGCAAACTGTTCTAGCTCCTTCCATGTCAGAGAGATCAGACTAGATGACCTCAAAAGGTTGCTTCCAACACAAACTATTCTATAAATCTAGGAAACTTTTCCCTGGAAGTGATAACACTGGAAGTGACTCTTCCTCTCTAATTTCTTATCTCTGCAGAGGGACTGCTGGATTGTGTTTCATTATTTAATTACTTCAATTTGCTCTTGATGGTCAGACAAAAGGAGGATGCTTCTGATGCCTTTTCCAAAACATGCAAAAAAAGCTAGAGAAAATGCAGTTTGCAGATGGTCAAACCTGGAAATTTTGCTGCTCATTTTGAAACCATTAAGAAGAATACATTTCCCAAACACAAGATCGTTTTCATACAAATGATACAGCAGTAGGGGTGCTACTGGGGTGCAGTTTATAGTAGGAAATTTGTAAGGGAAATCAAGAAAAAATGAGGGACTGAAATATTGTAGCAGACTGAATGACTTTTCTCTGCCAGTAGAGAGGACTCTAAAATATGAAACATGCTGGCTAGTTAAATCCTTTCCTCTTAAATCACATTTTTTCTCAGACACAAAAGGTTCTGCTTCAGTCCAAAGTTTACAGTTTCTAGAAAGGCAAAACCATAGACCCCTACAGGACCAGAAAAAGGGATGTGGTCAGTATTCTACTACCAGTAATCTAAGCCTTATGGGAAATTGCATCTTTCCAGTGTACTGCCTACTTCTGCAAAACACTTGTGCTAGCCTTTAGAGGTTGATACACATCAATTTACTTAGATCAATGGCCTCAGCAAGAGTCAATAAGAATAATGGTAATAATTTACATCAATGTAAATGCACACTGATTTACTCAAGCTGAGAATACAGCATGCAAAACATAGTCAGCACGGTACAGGGTCAGGTGTAAGTCAGGTTGATATTTGATTTCAGAACAGGAAAAAAATCAGTTCCATAAAGTAGCAGGAATGCGGTAAACATCTATAGTTTTCTACCAGAAAATTCTTATATTAATCTTACAGTCATTTCTGATCAAGTATTTTCAGACAGGAAAGACAAGCTCTTTCAGACAAAGTCTTATTGACATTGTATGTGACTCCCCCTCTCGATTAGAAAGGGTTTCTTCTGTGATTAGCCCTGAGACTACATGTGAGAGTAGTCCCTTTGTGACACGTCTCTTTCTACAAAAAATTCTTGTACATTATAAAAATGTGTTTTCATTTTCTTCTAGCTATACTTTCAGTACTTACAGCTCTATTTATAGATTCAAATAGTACTTACAGTTCTATTTATATATTCAAATTATATATATTTACATTTGATATTTTATGTATATTTAAATATGCATATCTCTGTTTATCTCTGTCTTTTGCTTATGGACCTATTCATAAGGTAGATCAATATCTCCATCTTCTACTTAGAGAAAATACTTCTTATATTTATTCTCTACTCTGAAGGGTGAAACAACATACTGCCTGGAAGCTGTCAAGTTGACTTTATTTGACTAAAAAGTCACTAAATACCTAGTATTTTATTCTTGATTCATTTCCAAAATATCTTGTGCCTGTAGTAAGAAATTATACAGACTAGCCATCTAGCACAGAAGATTGTCTGCCTTCACAAAACTGAAGTTTTGTGCTTAAAAGTAATCAAGCAGACTAATAAAATCTTTCTTGAAAGCAAGATAAGGACAACTATATCACAGCCGTCTGTGAAATTATATAGGTATATAAAATAACTTTATCGTTGTTAAAAAAATACATATTTAGATTAACATTATTTTTGCTATAATACAGCTTCATGTTGTTTTCTTAAGAAATTGAGGTTATGAACAGGCCTTCACCAGGGGCTTGAGGTTGACCTGTGTAGCTTCAAGTCTTTAAATGCAAGGTCACCTTCTCAACCTTTTGCTAGAATTATGTGACATTTTATTTGTAGACTGAACCCACATCCCCACTTTCTGCTATTGTATAGGAAATACCTAACATGAAACAATATTTTCACATGTTGCTCCTTCTTCTGGTTTATGAATAAATTAGAACATTTAAAATCCATAATAAAACTCCATTCATGTGTCCTACAACAGAATCACTGCAGATTAAAACTATACAGATGATTAACACATTTTCTGCAAAGCCTAAATATAAACATAGGCTTACACTTAAAAAATATGCATTCTCTTATCAATGTTCCTATTGTTTGCATCAGATAAGATTTGAAATCTTAGCTAGTTCCACTCTGCACAGAAACTAGATAGTTTAAATCACAAGAAGTATGCATTAATTCAAGTGTTATGATGTGTTTGGTAATAATGCAAAGAACAAGAACATCACATTGTTTGAGAAAGGCCAGGCAAGAAGATTTCTTAAGCAAGATAGGATAAAATTAAAAGGGTTAAGAATCAGTAGGGTGGCCATTTCACGTTTTCTGCTCTGAAGCAGTCTTCTGACTTGGTGCAAGAAGGCTGTTTCAACTGGTTTTGAGCACTTGTACAGTGACAAAAGTTATATTTATAGCTATAGATTGCAGAAAAAAGATAGATTCTGTTCTAATGGGATCCAGAAATCTTTGTGTTACTTATGGACCACTAATGTCTATCTTAATCCTGAAGAAGGAGAGAATAATATGCTACTTTTGCAACATATTCTTCAACAATAATCTCATGGTTCTTTTACAAACTTTAAATAATTTATCTTCCTCATTTTTCAGAAAGCAGTTACTTTTAATGTATTCATAAGCAAACTGAAAGCAAACAGCTAGGTGAAGGCCAACATTTTGCAATGGGCTAGGAGAAATGAGGAAAATTTCCACTGGTCTTTTTAAAATATTTGCCAAAATTCTTGCAGGAACTCTTCTAACCATGTGATACTGAGCATCCTTATCTTACAAGACATAATGTTGTATGACATGTGATCTATGAACCTAGTCTCCTCTGATGGCAGAGGAAATCTAAAAATTGAAACAAATTATTTACTACCCTCACAATTTCACATAATTTTGTGAGCATTTTCAAAGACTTTCACAAATGTAGTTTTCTCTTGGCTGCATAATAATGTACAAAACAGAATTTTCTTCCTTCTTCAGCTAAAAGATACTTGTTTCCTTGTGGTTTAGTTGAATTGAATATATTCCCTCACAACATAATAAGTAATTTTTATTAAGCAAAACATGTATAATTTTATATTGCAGTAAGAGGCAGTAGTGTAGAATTGAGACATGAAAATTAAAGGATTTAAACATGTTTCAACATTAAGTAGTTTATTACTACATTTTTCAGAATTTTAGACACTTAATGTCTTTATTCTGGCAATTTACTCTATAAAAACTCATATAGACCACATGTACAGACCATGTTCAGAAAGCTTGGAAAAACAAATCAACATGTTTAAACACTGAAATTTTTCCTGAACCAGAACTATATTCCCCCATATCCCAGTGGCAAGTCTCTCAGCATATAACCATTTTTTTTCTCTCTCTGGATCATTGCCAGAATTCAGCCTAGCCTTGATCTTGCCTATGCTGACAATATATTAATTCCTTAATTGTTTTAAATATTTATTTCTTCCTGCCAGGTCTATATTCTCTGAAGTTAGGCCTGAGTAATTTTTTTTTCTATTGGAAAGAAAGAGAAAGAAAGAAGCAAAAAGCCAAATAAGTAAGGAGTGGGAAGGTGAGGATTGTATGTTTGCTTGACCACTCTTCAACAGAGCTGTGGAGTATCTGTCTAAGTAATAGAGGTATGCACAGCTTCTCCTTAATTCATTCCTCTTTTCCCGTCTGTTCAACTATCCAGCCTAGCTCCTGTAGAATTACCAACGTTACAATTCCGTTTTTCTACATGAAAATGAAAAATTTAAGGGTCTTCTTCATTTCAGGTTAAGAGAAAAAACCTACATTGTTCTGCTTTTAATGGTTTCCATGACTGATGATGAACAGATGGCAAGATTTGGTTACTTCTTAGAGAACCAGAATGTTGATTAATAATAGAACAAATCTGGCATAGACCTAACGTCCAATTTCTCTTTGCTTTTTTTACTTAATTGATTTATCTTTTTTTGAAATATACCTTCTGAATCTCTTTTTAGCTTGCCCCTTTCTTCTTCTGAGCAGTCAATTCTGTTCTGAACACTTCCATGTCTTGAATTTTTTTTGCCATACTGTGCTACAATGTCAGGGAGCAGGAGCTGGACTCAACGGTCCTGATGGGTTCCTTCCAGATCAGTATTCTGTGATTCCACGATTCTATGGTCAATAGGAGGTAAAAAAGAAAATAGAAAACCAAAACTCACAAAGCTACAACAAACCAACCAAATAAAACTCCACAAAAATCCCTCTCAGCTGTCTTTCAAAACAACATGGACATGGACAGTTACACTTGCAAACACCTCAGAAGACAGGACTCTGTTGACCTTCCTGTATCATGCAACTCTCACATTACTGACCTTAACCAACAGATACCCAAAATAACCCTGGTCCCAGGGTTATTAATAACCCATATGTGACTCTTTCACATGCTGGATATTCACATTTTATTTCCCTATTCATCTCGTAATATCCCCCTCCTATTCACCTTCCTTTTATGTTGATATTACCAAGTTTTGCCTGAGATGGAGCCTAAAAATACTTTTTTCTAAAAATTAGTTTAAAATTGCTAATATTAAAGAGCAATGAATAGGAACAGATTTCAATGCTTTGGTTCCTTGTATACCACACATATTTCTGGTCTTTCAAAGTCACAGTGTACTAACTGTAATTGCTAATTGTTACTGTTTATGTTCCTTTTGGAATCAGAACAAAGGTGGGGGGAGTAAGAGGGAAGACTGGAGATGTGCCAACCTCCTTTGAAAACTTTCATGTAAACCAAACACCCAAGAGAATGGCACCCATTTAAATCATCTTTCAGACTTCAGGAGGTCCTGTCCTTTCCTCACATGCAAAGAATTCCCATAGCTGTATAACAGGAAGCATACAGTGAATTTATAGATGAATAAATGGTAGAATGGCAATTATTTGAGGGGTTTTTTCTCATATATATTAAAATAGAAATATGCCTTAATTGCAAAAACACTTTAATAGTGAATATATATGGCCAAATATGGCTATAAATCTGAGATCAAATATTAAATGTATGCTTCCAGCTGTTTCCCAGTAGTAGTGGTGGGTTGGTTACTCAACCCTGCAATTAACTGTACAAATCCACATCAAAATGTTTGGAGCCTGAAATAATTACCTCAACATGACTCACAGAAATTAGAACAAGTATTGTCTGTCTAAAATTTAGTAGACCTGCCAGAAAACAGGGGAGTAAATTAAGAAAATACTGGAACAAAAGGAATAGAAGGAAAGATTTTGAAAGAAGGGAAAAAATATTTAACATTATTACTTTTTGTCTTTGTTACTTTCTTCTTCTTCTTCTTCTTTCCTACTCTCAGTCATCTCCAAAATACTGGTCTGAAAATATAAACTTTGCAACATATGAACTATTCAAGAAGACACTACATGAATTTTCTAGGGTTTTTTAAAAAAAAAAAAAACAAACATGTTTTCAGGAGATTACAATTTTTAAAAATTAAAAAAAAACCAAAACAAAACAAAAACCCACTCAAATCAAAACAGAACAAAAAAACCCCCCACACATGGTCTCACAATCTCTATTTCCTCATTATCCAGTCTTCACCATTCTCTTGGGTATAAATTAAAGAACCAAGCCCATACTGAATGTATTACACATGTTCCAGTCTTTCTAGATTTCCATGTTAAAAGGTGAGTATCAAGACATTAAAATCAGAACGATATCAACAACCGAAGTTGGTTTTGTTACTTAATTTGATCCAGATTATGATGCCAACATGAAAGTCTGGTGCAGAATGACACTTTGTTCCAGCTGGAATATTTCCAACTTGTATACAACTTGTATCCTAACTTGTATTCATATCTAATTCATAATATAGATTGAATGCAAACACAGTTCTAGGAAACCCCCAACTTGGCTTCCTTTTTCCATTTTTCCCAACTTTTTTTCTGTGAAAGATGAAAAGCAGTGAAAATTCAACCTGAAAGCATTGGTGACATGAAGACATTTTGAAAACTTTTAATATGCTGGATCAGATTACTAGAAAAGTGCCTTTGAAAAGGTCTGGATAATTTTAACAAATTTTACTGCCATTTCAACTTGCTTTAAAGTAACATCAGGGAAGTAATAAGCAAGATATTTCTACCAGAGTATGTGCAGAGAGTCTGAGCATAGGTGTACTCCTCACCATCTGACCAGGAACTTCACAGATTAGTTTCTTAACTTGGGCAGACTTCCCAGAGACCTTTACATTCATCTCCACAGACTCAACCTGAGTTTTCAGTTCTATTTGCCAAACTGAACTTCTAAAATACTATAAAGAGCTCTGTGCATGTATCCTCTTCTCTTTGATGCTGCTTATACTATCATATCTTTTTCTTCTTTTGTAATACAATTATTATCATCATATAAAAAGTATACCTAATACAGACACTGCTTTTATCATAAGTAAATGTAACTCTATGTCAAGAATTATTTTATGTATCAGCATTATATCATACTTGGGTTTTGGGAAGGGAATCCAAAGAAAAACAAGCTAGTACAAGCAATATAATTTATTAGTGTGAATTTATCTACAGTTATGATTGAATCCTCACTCCATATTATTTTAATTGTCTTGCTTTCTCTATTCCTTACACATACAAACACAATTGATTTCCCACACTCTAGCATTGTTCTTTTACTTACCAGTTTCTTGTACTCTGTATTTGTACTGAGGGATTGCAACATGGCTACTCAGTTGTCCATGAAATAGTCAAATGTTCCTTCTCTCTCATCACAGAAAAATTGTTTGGAAATCGCAGGGACAGTAGAGAGAATTAATGGCCTGGCAGTCATTTTTCTTTCCTTTGATTTGGGCTCTAATCCAGAATTTGGTGTTTCTGTAGTCAGCTTGTACCAGTGGAGCTATCTGACAGAGACACATTAAAAAAAATCCTTAGGGTTCTGGAAAACCTAGATTGGCCCCAGGTATTTACTGTGCAATAGTGTTTTTAAAGAGCTTTGATAGGGAAATCTCAGGGTAACTATTTAAAGATAAGAATTATTGAAATATGAAGTACTATGTAGATCCACCAGTCAGCAAAACATGTCAAATATTAAACAGAATTACTGAGAGGAAGACAGCTGTTTGTTTGGAGGAGTTCTTTGTTTGTTTCTTCTTAATGAAGAAACTATTTCATAAGGACTAGCAGAAACAACAGGCTCATTGAAAAAAATAAAAGTGTGACAATCTGGCTCTGTCACTGCTTGATAAAGACACAAAGTGAGAATTTATGTAGCAGAGAACAATCCATGCAATAACCCAAATCATCATCATTAATTAAGCTCTGAGAAACAAATTTTAGGAAAATAGCTCTATCAAGCCAAGACTTATAGCTTCTTTTCCATTTTATCCTTGCAATGATTTTTTTTCTTTTTTTTTTTTTTTTTTTTTTTTTTCTTTTCTGTCTCTTTAGATGGTAACTCCGTCTGCTGCACAGAATGTCATCAATTATTTCAGATAATTTCAATATACACCCAGGATGCTGTGGAAGGCCTTTCACTTCTAGTCAAGCTCCATTTCCTGTTCTTACAGACTATGCCATTATCCATCCTTCCATGCATGAGTGCCTAACAGGCATCCCACAACCAAAAGTCTGCAACTGAATCCATTGCAAGTTTTGTCCCACAAGCTGAAGATTACACACATCAAGATGAGGTTTGAGTCAGACATTGTCCCCATTTCTATCCCTGAGACATCCTGGAACACAAGCAGTTAAATAAACTGTAAAGTATGCAGAATGACAAAGGAGTGATTTTTCTGACTTTTCTTTTATAATTATTGGCCTGTATTTGAATTAAAGGTACAATTAGAGGTGATTGTATTATATGTGTGCAAAAAAGAATTCTCCCAGCCGTAAGCAATTATTCTCTCCCCTGAAATACACCTGGCTAATAAGATAAAATCTATTAACATGGAAAGTACAGCCAGTTCCCTTTCTTCTCTTTCCCAGAAGCAGTTTTCGTTAGAATTTTGTCCCAAACATTTGTCTGACTTGAGGTTTCACCCCTCAACACTATTTCTTAACATGTAGTCTTAAAAAAAATAATGTGAGGAGTTTATATGCCCTAGGTGTTCTTCTCTTGTCAGACCAAATTCAGTTCCATCTTTCTAATCTGAAAGTTATGCAAAGACATAGATTCCTGAAGAGATCAGCTTTGGCATGAGAGATTTACTACATCTTTAAGGTTTTCTCAGAACAACTGGGTGGATAAACCTATAATGCAATGCTTCTTGGAAAGTGTAAAGATGTTTTCACTACTCTTCATATTGTCTTAAAAGATCACATATGATTCTAACAGTGCATTTTTTATAGTGTGTGAGCAACAGAAAAATAATGTGCAATTATTATTTAGTGTGAAATCATATAATTCTTAAAATGGAAAAATCTTTCTTTCAAACTTTACCCATGCTCTACATTATAAACGCTGGGCCACGCTGTTAGCAGAAACTCTTGATGGGGTTCCATCACACTTTCCCAGAAATGTTTCTGCCAGTCTGAGTATCAGCTTTGTCACTCTTTGTCGTGGTAGAGAATGCACTTTTCCAAGAAGATACACATTTCGGCCAATAAAGAGCTGTGAATCAAAGGCCTGGGTTTATATTTCAACAGTCCCTCTGCAGAAGCTTTTCACAGCCTGATACTGTCAGCTGTGCTAGCCAAGAGTGCTCTCCATACATTCAGGGTGAACTGTTGTTTTCCAAAGAGGAAAAAAACGTAGGGTTTCTCTTCTATTATCATGCAGCTCCATGAAATTAGAAATTTTGATCTCAGTGCTCAGGCTTGATACAAATCCAGTTAGAGATATGAAAATGATTGTGTTTTAGCTGAACATTCCATCCAGATTTAACAGACAAATTATTTAAATTATCATTACTCCAATTAAAAACGTATATTAGAAATACAGATTGAATTATTTGAAATAAATTCAAAACAAAGGTAAACATGCAAAAGAATAACATTCTTTTCTGTAGGTATTGGCTGTGACAGAGCACTTTTGAGACTCATCCTGCCTGCAAAAATTGGGATATATGGAATTGTCTTATATGTGCCTTCCAGGATTAAACTCTGGAAATAGTTTTGAATAAAACAGTGTTTATGTGACTCCTTGGATGGTTCCACTATTGCTCAAGCTCCAACTCTGCAATAGAACTTTGACATTTGAACAGTGAGCATTACTACCCTGAAGCTTTTTCTGTCATCAAACAGAATTCTAAATTAAATTTTCAGGCTCCTTTTGAAGGACACAACAATTTCCTGATACCTACCAACAACACTCACAACAGCCACTAGTCTGGCATGGAGCCACCTAATCTAACCAGCTCTGTTCCAATGTCAGAATATTCCATTCTTAGAGAAGAACTGGGTATCAACTCTGTCAGCTCTTAGCTGTAGGGAAGTAGCTGTCTTCCTTGCCACCCACTGGTGGTGAACTCACTCTGTAATTCCCAACTCTAGGTAAAAATAAGGTGGAGATAGTGGCGATGATTCTATGTCCATTAGTGGACATAGAATAGCATTTTACCAAAAAATTAAAAAAATATAACCCAGCTTCAAACACCTCACTTGCTGGTTTCAGGATATGAAAGTATTCCAGATAGTATTTTGTATCTTTTGTATCTTTTGCAGATTAGGAGGATCTGTAATAACCCCTCAAACCAGATTTCAGCAATCTGTACCCAAGAATCCCTTGAAATGCAGACAAGCACAAAGATCATCAGAAAATAAACTGAATAGGTTTTGGATAGCTTTGACAGTTTTCAGGTCCTGCAGTAGTCAAGTATCTGCAGATGAAAGAGCTGAGCATCTCTGTCCCTCCTCAGTGATGGACTCAATGGACAGGTTACCCTCCTTCAGTTAAGAGTTGAATTTTACCCTGTATGAAACTGTAAAAAGTTGAAGTAGATAGAATTTTTTAAAATTTCTACATTTATTACATGAAGTTAAACTAATATTTTAATGAGTTTGATGCCTTTTTTTTTTTTTTTTGTAGTCACATAAATTTACTCTAACCAGATTCTTGCTGAGACAAACTTACATTGGTGGTTTGAATTTCTCTGTCACACCCTTCAGACTTATTTTAGATGTATAAATACATGTATAGAAGCAATATTTTGACAGAGTTGACACAGATGTTTTCTAATATTGTAATCTTCCAAGTCATCAGTTATGAAAGGCATATTTAGAAAAAACTTCTGTGAAATGTTTCAGAAAACAACTTTGGCTCCTTTATATATACTACTTCTTTCAGTCATATGATTTCTGTTTGAAGTATTGCTGATCATTCTCAATTTCATTTTTAAAAATTTAATCTGACAATTTATTGGCGCAATAAGTCCAGTCTGAAGTTAAACAGGGAAATTAGATGAGTTCCTATAAAAATAAGATTGAAAACCACTCTGCCAAAAAAAAAGGAGATTCTAGCTTCTTGCACTTAATAAATTTTGTCTCACAGACCTGCTTTAAGAGAATGCCATCCACGTCTAAAATAACCCTTATTCAGATAGCTTTATCCAGTTAGATATTGGATGTGCCTTATTTTATTTGCTCAACACTAGATATTGAGTAAATTAGGTTAATGTAGCTTTTCTTCTAAATCTACTGACTTAAAAAAATGGATAGCAAAAACACTTCTTGGCCACTTTTGCCCTATCAGCTGTGGAGTGTACAATGAGCAGTTGCTGAACAGTATTATTTTCTACCCATCACAGTGCAAAAAGCTCTGATAAATTACAACAATAAAGGCTTCAAGCATTACAATCAATACTTAATGGAATAATGTAAATCCAGCTTGTGTATGACTTGGGGATTGTGTTCTTTTGCAAAGAGCAAAAGATTAATGCACAGCAGGAGAAGTGCTTCTTTTTTTTCCCTGCAGTCTGAGCAATGAGAGACAAAATAATGTGCTGAAGTTGCTTTGCTTGTATTGTGGAGTTATTACTTATGATTTTTAGCCTAGTTTAAAAGGAAGTAGGAAGACACTGTGTCTCCCAGAGCTCTGTAAAAACCTAGTTAATGGTATTCTGACTCTTTAGACACATTTACACATCCTCCATCTGGTTGGGAAGAAAAAACCCCAGATTTCAGTAACAAAAATTGTACAGATCTGCCTTCAGGCAAGAGAAAATGCATGTGATAAGGGAATAGCCATGAAGTGTAAAGGAGTATTTAGGTCTTAACGCTTATTGACTGGAGACTGTAAAGGAGATGTGAAGGATGTGTGAAAAATCCTAAATAAAAGAGCTGGCATAACATATAATGTGGGTAAGAAAATGTGCTTGGAAGGAATGCAACTGTCTCTAAAGAACTTGGTAAGAGGAGAAGGTGGGATGGAAGAAATGAATGACAAGAGTGAAGATAAGCAACAATCTGTATTCAGGGCTTGTTTCAGGAAACATACTGCATTCTGCAATTCAGTCACCGGGTTATGTTACTATCAATAATTGCACTCAGAATGCACAAATTCAGTTCTTCTCGTTCTTTCTGTCTCTATCGTGTTTTTACTTCAGGTAGTAAGTGTTCAAACTCAAGGGACATTCAAGATGTCAGGAATAGAAAACAGAAATCATATTTTTAATAACCATTCCATGCATGCAAGGGACATTACTCACTGGAAAACCCATTTGACAAATTTGGAATCAGTAAAGTGTATAGTGTTTGTTTTCTAAGATAAACAATGGAGCAGGAAGAATGAAAAAAGATTTAGTTATAAAGTGTATTTTTTTGATGCACATAGGGTTACTGGAAATGTTGTGGTCAGATATATTCCAATACCAAGCCCAAAGCCTCTTGAAGTGTCTGAGCAAATTTGCAGGGTTTTGGGGTTTTTATTTTCCCTTCTCCTTTTGCTGTTGAAACAATGACAAATGCCATCCTTCCACTTATGTGAGTAGAAGACAAGGCTAGAAATTGCTACAGAAGGCCTGGTTTCCTATTTCTTCAAGAAGCATATCAGAGTAACACCTTTCTTCCATTTCTAAAGTACATAATGAAAACAGGATTTTTCCTTTTCTTCTCACTATTACACTGGTAACCCAGTAGCAATAAAGTTAGCAGACATCTAAATCCTAGTTCATTCATGGACTGCTGACACAAATTTGGGTTTATACTAATGTTGGCCTTTATCTTTAGCTTGGCAGAAGTTTCCTCCTAGGTGTTTGACCTCAAAATGTTCTTGTGGAGAGCAATCATGGCTCTTTTAGGCTAAACAAGTCAGAGTATTCCAGTCTTCTAAGAGGTTTCATCTTTATTTCAGAAGTCTGATCAGAAAATCTGCACTGAGACATTAAAGAATGAAAAAAAAGGTCAGAACACTATGGAAACTTCTCTTCATTGCTGATTCAAGTCTTAACCGTGCATCAAAGAATAAATTAAATTTCGTAACTTAAACCTGACAAGCCCTGAAGACTGATTTGAGCTGACTGCTACTACTCAGAAATGAGATCTATGAGAAAAATCAATACTTCCATGAAAATTTTAGTTGAGTCCTTGGTAGAACACACACAAAAAATAATAAATACAATGTTAGAAATTATAAAAAAGTGGTGAAGAAACAATGAAAGGCAAGAAAAAATAGAGAAAATAAGTCACTGTATCAATCTGAGGCATGTCTGCTTCTTGAACATCATGGGGTATGAAACTTTCCATATCAAAAAGTGAATCAAATAGCTGGAAAGCATTCACAGGCAGCAAGAAAGCTATTAAGCCTGCAGCATGGAAGAACAATTAAATAGGCCTATACTCATCAGCCTGAAAAGTATGCAAGAGAAAGTGGCTGTGGTAAAGTTTATAAAATCATTGGTGTCAGAAAGGCAGTGTAAATAGAACTGCTGGTAAAGAAACAGGAGTAAAATTTCTTTCTGTTTAGAGTGCTGGAGCAAGATCATGTTCTGCAGACATACCCTGCATACACCAACCTGTGCTATATTAGCTTTTCTCCCCTCAGAGAAATGTGTTGGTATGCGTAAAGTGAAACGGGATACAGCAAATCAATCCAGAGTCTGCAGAGACAAACTTACACAAAAGCATTCTTCTACTAACAATAACATAATCAGCCAAGACATTAACTGAGTGTGAGTGTGAGTGTGAGTGTGTGAGTGTGAGTGGCATACCTACCACTATGGAGCTTCACACAAGAATTTAACTCTGCCCACAGACATCTAAGTAGCATTCTTTAAATGTCTGAAAACAATATAGTAATAGCAAAAAAATTCAAATGCTCGTGCATATCTGAAGAGAAGTCAGAGGTGTCTATGATGGCAGTAAGACCTCTTGTTATATTTCCAGGCTAAAACAGTTGAAGAAAAGACAATTTTCAAGAGTTAACACTGCCGTATTTCTCAGCAGAGGAGTTGACACATGTCCTAGTTCAGTTGCTGACCTAATTTAACAAAAAGTCATCTCATGGGACAGACTTTTAGTGACTCTGAGGACAAACCATAAGGAGATGAGGAATGAAATCCTGCCATATGCTGTAGCATATGTACAATAACATTGAATGTTTGCACTGCAATGAATTAATGTCAACATCAGGCTCTCCAATTTAAGCATACCATGACAAATTGTAAACTCAGTTTTACCCAGAAAACAGCCACATTTAAATAAAATAAAACAAAACAAACCCAAGACAGTTGTTCAGACATTCTTCTTAAAACCTAAAAACACACCTAAGTATTATATTTTAATTTTAAATACTATTTTCTGATACAAATTATATTAATGTTATAGTGGTAATAATGGTATAAACTAAACTAGGTAAAATGCCCCTTATCTCTTTGTATGACTTTTGGGCAGGAGGGCCTAAATTAATCATTATTATCTGCCATTTGTACCCAAAGGCCCCTTCTAGCCTTGATACATACTGCTTTCTTTCTGTTATAAATAGTAGGACAATTCTGGTACTGCACAAAAGGATTGACAATCATTCACTTTTCAAAGACTTTACATGTGCTTAAAGTTCAAGAGGTTAAACTGACTTCACAAAATTTACAGACCTTTACAATATTAAGTTATAGAAAGTTATTTGTGGGACTAGGGTCTAAAATTAGTCTGACATAGATCTATCTTCTGGGTTGGTTACTTTAGGTCATCACTCTGCAAAATCATGTTACAAATACATGCAGCATGAAGTGGGAATATATTTAAACCTCTCTGGAAGTGAAAAGAAATAATATCTTATTTACACTATATGGAAAAACAGTAAAAGAACATTTCTGAAACTGCTCTGTGTAGCTGAATTTTTGTTAGGATTTTTGCAACTCTTAAAATTCAGCTTTCTTGCTTTGCAACAAAATAAAATCAAAAAGAAAGTCCAGTATGCCAGAGTGGGGTTTTTTTTGGTTTTTTTTTTTAATTGTCTTTTTTATATATTCAATTATTAGGATAAAGAAAAGGTAAACAAAACAGCTAAGAATTTAAAGGAAAATGGCTCCAGAAGGCTGGGGTTTATTTCTACAGCCCGTGACTATAAGTATCATGGGAAGTCAGCTAGAAATACTATACGAAGTCATACTGAAACCACAGTAGGCTAGCCTTTAGAAAAGGTTATATCTCCATAATAAGGTGTTTCTTGGAGATGATTTAAAATAAAGTAACTTTCTAGATTAAGGAACAGGGTAAAGGGATGTGGTTCAACCACAAATTTGGAGAAGAATGTGTGGAGAGTGATAAGAGGAGCAAGAAGCTGATTGCTTTTTTATGCTCCCATTTTTTATTATTTTTCCTGCCATGTCTCTTATTTTCACTCCTCAAAAATAGAAACACTGCAGTTATACTAATGTAAATGTGATTTCACCAATGCAACATCAGGTAGCAAGTTCCAGAAATAAAAGTAAAAAAACTGTCCTTTGTCTAACTTACAGTAGCTCACACTGAATTGTATCTCTGTGTGTCATATCTCAAAGTATAAAATACAGATTTCTCTATATTTCTCTACATTTTAGAAACTGGTGACAGTTTTATTTCTTTGCCACTACCAGTGTGAGCAAAGATAATTTTGTGCAAAATGGACAAAGAGATATGTACACATTTCAAAGCCTGCTACGTACACAGCAAATTGACAGGTGGCAGCTTCTGCAGCAAAACACAGAGAAGAGCAGGGGCCCCAATGTCTTAATTACCAAGACCAGTACAGTGCTACACTTACTTTGTGTCTACTGTCCCTGGTTTTAAGCTGGATTTTATGTATTTATATTTACAAAATCTCTGGTTTGGTGAAGGTTAGTTAATTCTTTGCATGTTATGAAAGTGCTAAGCACTCTAAGGGTTCCAGATAGGAAAATGCAGTACATTTGTCCACAAGGGTACCCTCCCTCACACGGATTTAACATAGTGAAAACTACCCATATGTTACAACATATGGCAAAATTCCAGTATCTCTTCATACACCTGACTCTTCATTCTCAGTGTAAACAAATGGCTCTTTCACAGAGGGATACTGAATCAAACTGGGCCACAGACTGAATGATTTTGTCTTTTCCTAGAGCAGATTGACAAGGGAAAACTGATAAACCAAAACAGACAACAAATGCTTTTTTGACTCAAAGGGAAGAAAAACCAAACAAAGCCTACAATTCACTGTAGAGTTATGGTATATAAGGCATGCATTTGGAGGTTTTTGGTATATTTTAGAGTTTTTTCCATACCCCTTCTAACAAACAAATAACATTAGGAGACCACTAGATGGTAACGTCTTTTTCTAATTCTGTCTTTTTTTCCCCCAAATACTTTCAGAAACAGAACTTTATGCCACATATTAGAATGCTCAGTTTTAAAATTACCTTAGATTTACCAAGCAAAGCTCTGTGTCCAGCACTGGAAATGCAATCACATTTTCAGTACCATTTCATTCTATTTTTAAGGTGAAGTTTAAATGTTTCATTCACAGGAGCTTGTGATTCTATACACACAGAGATAGAAACCATGGTGTAGATACACCTCTACGCCATGATATCACAAAAAATACACCAAAACCTCTTTTACTGCTTTACAAAGAGAAGTAGTGGAGACTGGATCAACTCTGAGAGCAAATAAAAGTAAAATCTTGACATGTTCTAGGAAATTATTGCCACAAGGACATCTAATATTTTCATGCTTGTCATAGAGAATGGGTAGTGAAATCTTGACCAGGTTTTAATATGAAATAAGAATGGCACCCAGGTTGCCTGCAGAACCAATCTGAATTATCAACAGCCTTGATTTATTTACATTACATACACGTACATTTTGAATATCCCAAAATAGAAACATATAGAAATGACAAATTCAGTATACTGCTTCCTGACCAGGTATCTTTTCCACAATCAACTGTGCTTGTTTTGCAGCCAATCAAGAAAGAATATGAAGACAAATCCTCTGATATGACCAAAATCTCTAAAGAGAAAAATCAAGATCCCTGAAAAATGAGCTCAGAAAAGGAATGAATTTCTACTCTCTTTCTCATTTGCTGACCTGCCTAGTCAGCTCTTGGTGCTAAAGTTAGTGCTGTGAAAGAACAGCAACCACATTTGCACCAGGCTGCAGATTCCCCAGGGAGATATAATTGAAACAAAAATTGGAAATACCATCACAGAAGAAGCACTTCTTTTCATGTTTTTAATTTATTTTTGCTTCAGCTCTAAACCAGTGTACAGTGGCACAAGTCCAGTTGAACCAAGTCAAATTTCTAGATGTGATAGGACAGAACAAAAGCATTCAGAATAACAAAGATTCTAAAAATTTCAAAATATTAAATAGTTGAATTAAGTCAAACAATTTTATGTATATTTTGTATATATTATTTGTATATTTGTATTTTGTGTATATTATTTGTATAAAATCATTTTCAAGCCATGTGAGAACGATTTACTACTATTTAAAGTGCATTTTTAGCCACTAATACCTCCTACAAATCAAGTAATGTATGACTGAGATACAGAACCTCTTTCAGGAAGTTCTCTTAATTTCAGTCCAGAAAGAATCCTGGAAGAATGCCATTAAAGACCATTAAACTCTTGAAAATTTGCTCCTCATATCCAGTATGGTTTTGTTATATTTTTTCCTTTGGTTTATTATACTCATTATGGCCACTGTGTAAAAGAAGAGAGAGGTATTACTTTATACTTTTCCCCATACAAATAATTACAAAGTAGTATGAAATTAGCTTTGTCATTCTGATGAATTAAAACATAGAATTCTACTTTTCCTAAATTTATTTCCATAAATTATTTTTCCCATTCTTTGGATTTCTCTTGTGACTCTGTGCTGAATCACCTCCTAAGTTTCCATGAACTTTTTTTGGATTAGGAAAAAAATTAAATTACATTGCTTTTAGTGTCTGAAAAACAGAGCATCAGCCACCACAGTGCATCACAGTAGATGTATATGACAATCTAGTCATTTGTCCATCATAAATTTGGCTTTGTTGCATGCATACAACAGGAATATAACCAATATTGGGCTGATGGGAAGGAGCCCTTAGTGTTTGATATCAATGTGTAACAAGAATCTGTTGTTCATATGTTGCTTCATGTTATGTTGAACTAAAAACTAAAGGTATTCTACCATTTTTAGAAGACCTGAGTTATAACAGCCTAAAGTCTTCTTAACCTGTCACTGAAAAGAACTTTCCATAGCTTTCCATACTTTTAAAAGTAAGTTAATCAGAATTTATCATTAGGTGTGAAAAACTGTTCCAGAAATTAAGTTTTTAGTGAGTTTGAAGACCTAAAGCAAACCCATATATAAACATTTTCAACAGCGGCTTGCTGTGATTGACAGCCACTGTCTAAACCCTCAGCACAGTCATAGCCTAAATTTCAGGAGTCAGATTTGGAGAGCACAGAGATAGAATGAAAAACAAAGGCTTGTTTGTAATAGATTTATATACACGTAGGTGTGCCTCCAATTCACTCAGCCACAGACAGGTTTGACTTGAGTTAGGCTAATGAACAAGGATGAGACAACTAGAGTTTTCCCCCCATATTTCAGTGAGATTTAAGCAAAGTTAAATCTTCCTCAAATGAAAAAATAGTTCATTAACTCATTTGTTGTTCTGGTTTACAAGTTCTCCAATAAATTATTGTTTAAATATTAAGAGCACAGCCAACAGCAAGCTAATTCTCATTAGCATCACATTTTTGCCCAAACTTTTTTGATCTCCACGATTAAGTAGGAGATCTTGAGAAAAACTTTTCTAGTAGATCTTCATGCCTTTGCAGTCAAGCAGAAAAACTTAAAAGAAAATAAAACTTAAAAGAAAATAATAATTCAAAACTGAGTGGTTTGAGATTTACTGTAGGAAGATCTGAAATGTGTTAGTGGACAATGTGTCTGACACCAGTAGTTTTCCATATGAAATCCAAGTCAAAATGGTATGTTTCATGACACACATGCAAATGGTTCTTCCATCTATGACTAATATAAAAGCTACATCTAGGAAAGCTGGAAAGACTTCAGAGAAAATCAAAGTCTCATGGCATCACAAAAAAAAAACATCCCGGGGAGAGTAGCAGGGACAAAGAAGTCATAAGTAAAAGCCAGCTACATTCCAGATGTAATATGATGATAAAATAATAGACAATACATGAAGTGACTGCTCACAATAGCAGAAAAACTATATTCCAGGAACTCGCTTTCATCCCTGTATAAATGAATTTTGCTTTAATTTAGCCAGATAAGAGGGAGTAATGCAAGTACTTCATTTATTGGGTGGCCCTTTCTGAGTTTTAAGTGCACAAGTTTTTCTGCATGAGACACATGCAGGCTAGTAGCTAGATAATATTTTTGTGCTCCACTTTACAGAGAGATATCTGGAAGCAGAGCCACTGCTTTATACTTTTAAATATGTACTAAAATAAGTTTGCATTTCTCCATTTTTGGAACATGATGGAGTGTACTGTGGGCTTGTCAGCAAGGAGTATCTTTTAGAGTTTTGTAGGGTTTTTTCCATTAGGAAGCAATAGACTTCAATGACAGTATTGCATATTTCAATATTTTTTCTATGACAAATAATTTCTTCAAGTAAGAGAGAAATAACAGTGTCCTGTTTTCAGCTGGGACAGAGTTAATTTTCTTCTTATTATCTGGTATGCTATGTTTTAGATTTAGCATGAGAATAATGTTAACAACACACTAATATTTTAGTAGCTGCTCAGTAGTGCCTACTGTAATACAGGGACTTTCCAGTTTCCCATGCTCTGCCAGCCAGTAGGTGCACAAGAAGCTGGGAAGGAGCTCAGCCAGGACAACACTCCTCAAAGGGATATTCCATACCATAAAACATCATGACCAGTATATAAACTGGGGAGAACTGGAAATACCAGTTTCTGCTGTGATACAGGTTGGTCATCGTTCAGTGACTGCTGAGCAGCTGTACTGGGCACCTCCAGGTGACTTCATCTCTCTTCTTTTGCTGTTGTTGTTATTATTATTATTACTATTATTATTACTACTGCTGCTGCTCTTGGTATAATACCACAACATTTTACTTTATTTCAGTTATTAAATTGCTCTTATCTCAAACCAAGAGCATTTTCTTCCCTGATCTTCCCCATTCTGCTGGAGAGGGGCACAGGGGTAATGAGTGAGCAGCATGGTACTTCGTTGCCAACTGGGTTTAAATCCCAACAGGCAGGCAAATACTAAGCCTTAAAACCACCATAGGGAGTCCCACTGTACATCTTTCTGATGTGATAGAAGCAGCAGGAAATATCATTTTGGATTTAGTGTTTGACAGACTAGTGTCTCTGCCAGTAGTCTGAAGTAAATGCCTATTTGAAAAAATGCATGATGACTCAGAAGTTCTATGTACTAAGGAGTTGAAAGCTGCTTCTCAGAAATCTAACAGTTACCAAAATAAAGCAGGAGTGGGAGAGTGGTCAGCAATTTAATTCAACAGTTTTAGAAAATAACACAGCAACAACCACAAAGATTCATTTGGATAATATAATAATACCTCCCCTGTTTTTTTGTGTACCATGAAAATGAACTAAGTCTCTGACTAAATGACATTAATAAAGACTCCTTGTGTTTAATCTGAAGAATAAGGGCAGGCACCAGTTCAGATATGAAATGATGTGAAAGTAGCTTTTGCTCAAACTCAACAGGTAGTATTGCCAAGTGAGGAATCAACTGAAATTTTTAATGTGGGGGTTTTTTTTACATGTAAATTTAAGAAAAGGTAAGGTTTACCTCACAAAAGGAAAACTAAACAGTTGGGCCCGGTTTGACTGTGTATTGAGTTCTGGACTGTGCAATAAATCTGCATTGTCACAAAAAGTATTTAAGCACAGGATCAAAGGGTATCTCAGGCTTCAGCAGTTACACATCTCAGTTTCAACCTTCTGGACTGTCTGCCCCTCACTAAATATTTTTTAGTGCTTTGGAATTTATTATTAATAATTATCCTAGTGGTGTGTGACAGCAGGGTCTATTTCAGCCCCTTCTTCAACCCTGCAGTGAAGAATCAGACTTTTCACTTACAATTATTAACAATAATATTAACAACAATATTAACAGCTTTTGCATTCTTTGGTGTATCATATAATTTTTTATTACTCTTGAAATTCCTTTGGTGTGGCTGAATCTGCCCAAGAGAGAGTATTGCTAGCTAGCCATTTGGGCTGCCATCCTCTACTTCCTACAAACCCAACTAGTCCTCTGAAAGTTAATAGTTTAAGTATCTTTTTCCTAAATACCTGTCTCCTCTACCTCCATGCAGCTTCTTACTGGTTAAAATGTCAAGACTGAAAAATTAATTAATCATTTCTAAAATAAGCTGCAAAGTAAAAACTTCAACTTATTATATTGTCCATAAGTAAGAATTATATTTTGTTTTCTGTCTTTTTATCCCTTCAAGTTTTGGACATTCTCTGACTCTACAATGAGTGATTTTTTTCCTCTTCAATTTGCACTGCCAGCATCTATTTTGACTGCTAATAATTTTATATGTCAAAAAACCTCTGCTGATCTATCTCCATTAAACAAAACTTTGAAAATTCATACCATGAGTAGTTAAAAACCTTATTCATACATACATATATACACACAGAAATATATATATATATAAAAAAAATTAAAAATCCGAAGTCCTCTTTACAGTGAACAAGCTTTTAATTTTTTAGTTTTAAATTAGCAATCAGCTTCTATGGCTGAGGGCGAGCTTATTCCTTTGACACTGGCTAGTAAAAATCCTTGGAACATAAATATATGCAATAAGCCAATAACTCTGCCTGCCTTTCTGCTGCTCTTGAGGGTAGCTCAGCTCTGGCAAACAGACGGGTAATGGGAATTAGAAGGAGGGGAAAAAACAGCAATAAAAATATAAATCACAAAAGGAAGGAAATCCATTTGGTCCTTGGCAGCAAAGACACCACTCAGCTAATCCACGCTGAGTGCAATCCAATACTCCTTTATATAATCCTGTTCTTGTGGAAGAATATTAAAGTTTAATGCAATAAAGGCTGACACAAATCATTTTTGTTGCCCAGAAGCAGATTAAAGAACAGTTAAAATCATACAGATCTAATTTATTTTCTGTTGTTTTTGTTGTTTTATTTTATCCAATGACACATTTATTCTTTAATTCACAGCATCAATTTTTGATTATTAAGCATATCTTCCCACAGTGAGAAAGATTTTGTGATGCAAAGAAAGGAAAAGAAAACAGTGACAGCCAAGAAATTATTAGTTTTTAAATGATACATGTTAGGGTTCTTTGAAAATTCCATAAATTTTTCATAAATTCATATGGGTCCTTGCCTTTAATCAACCTGTGTCCAGGGAACTTTAACATAAGCATAGAGGAAGAGGAGAGCTATCATTCATAATTGGAACTGTACAGGTCAGTCTCATTGACTAACACTTCTAGTACATATGCAGTTGTTGTTCTGCACCACATGGCCAAACTGAGAATTTCTACAAGTGAGACAGCAATGTAAGAGAATTGTGACCCTGATCTTCCATTTTATTACTCCAGCCATCACCCTCAACGTGCCCTTCATCAGCAAATTGGACTGAAAAAAACACAACACAACAAAACGATGAAAATAAACCCTGGGCATACTATGCTCCATACAATACATTCTTTCATGACCAAAAAGGTTACAATTTATCTGCAATGTTGATCAGACTTAGGGCTGTGTTGAAATAGGATCAGGTTTTTCATTTTCTTTGCCTTTGTCCCCAGCTCCAACACATCCTCTCTAACAAACTCCTTTGGGAAATTTCCCTTCCTACACTTTATATTGGTGATACAACATAAATACAGACATATGTGGAGAGAATGCAGGAGACCAGGTACAGTTACCACTTTTCCCAGTAGAGGTATCTGAGTATTACCCAAGATACTAGAGAAGTTTGTGAAATACAATACAGAAGTGAAAAGGTTGCATAATTTCTCCAGTATTTCTCTTCCTCGTGAGTACTTCTGCAGCAATACCTCTGCAGGTGTATTCTTAGAGAAAGAAGGGGTTACTTTGGAATAGAACTGGGGTTAAAAATATACCTTAAAAAGATGAACAGGTCTATTTCATTTTCATTGTATTATACTGTCCTCACTCACACTGGAGATAAGGAAAAGCCAATACCTTGTGCCATTAGCACATTACTGTTAGATTTAAGGGATTTTTGAGAACAAGTTCATGAGCAAGCTATTTGCTCTGGAGATGACACTTTGCCAGGAAGAAGAGAAAGGAAACAGATCACAAAAACCTATCAAATATGATACTCTATGAGTACTCTATGGCAAGAAATTTAAATTAGTAGGGTTTTATTGTGTCTCAGTAACATCCAGCTAACTTTTTGACAGAAGCTACTTTGTATCATCATGACATATGTTCTTGCCTTACACTTATGTTAAGAGTTTAGCCCAATTATCTGCACCAGCAAGGCCAAAGTAAAAAAGGCAGCTTAAGAACCATCTCCTTTCTGAATTTCAACATACATGCCTATTTAAAATTGGGTTTCTCAAGCTGCTTTACTCATATTTTTTAGGTCTGTTTTAAAAGGACATAACATTAAATCAGGCACATTTCTTGTGTTTTATTGTTTGGGTTTTTTGGTTTTGGGTTTTTTTTAAAGCACAGATTCTCATTTTTGGCATGTGAAAGCAAGTCTATAAAGAGTATATGGCAAGATTTGTATACATTTAGAAGGCCATGGTTCTAACAATCAATTTTTAGTTAGAGATCGTGCACTTTAAAAGACCAGAATGTTTTCAGCACAGAAAATACTAGGGTATTATTTTCTCTATTTTCTTCTTGAAAATATATGTGAAGAATGCCACAACAGCATATTTTATGACCCTGTTATATTTGATCTATGCTAATTATATGGGATCAATCAGCAATGACAAAACTCAGCCTCTGTCCTCTGGAGTGACATTGGATATGTAGGTCAAGTCCTGGTTTGCCAGACCACTTATATTGTTTTCCTGTTCTTGGTGGAAAAGTACTAAATGCAAAAGGGGAGGCATAGGGGATGGGGGTGTCTGTCTGTGTGTGTGTGTCTGCTTCCTAATCCCTTTGCAGCCTGCCAGCCTTCAATTGCAAATGCCATCATCACGAAGGCAGTAGTTGAATCCAACAGGTGGGGCAATAAACCATGACATTTCTAGCAGGTTTAATTGTAGGGGGTGCACTGGGATACTTTTCAGTACAAACATGGTTTCACTTGATGTCAACATCAAGACCACTGACTTAGTTTTTCACTCCAAGTCTGCATGAATAGGATGTAAAGTTCCTACCCAAGTACACTTTATGACCTTTCAGGTGCCTAAACCTCTGACCATTCCCATCTTTGCTGGTTCAGCTGCCACATGGTGACAACCCGCTAGACTCTGTGTCTGGTCTAACAGTGATTTACTGCACAGTAGAATTAAAGTATTAGCACGGTATTCCTGTCCACCCAACCTGAAAGGGCTTTTTGATGGTTGTAGGAGAGGCTCCCTGGAGGAAATTGCAATATACGGGGATTTGTTGTCAGCCTATTATTGCCTAGTGCTAAGACAGTTCATAAATTTACATCTATGACATCTATGCTCCAAATTTTTTTCATTACAGCTCTTCCTCATGACAATGTACTAGCTGCCCTCCTCAATAAAAAGGAGTGGACTGAAACTGAAAGTAAAACATAGATTTTATTTCACTTACAATTGTTTTCCTGATTCTAAAGTATAGATATATGTTAGGAAAACAGATCTAATTATAAGACAAAGTATATTTTTAACACTTCGAATTAGCATACCATTTAGACCTCAGTTGTTTTGCTGTCAACTAATTCATTTTGCATCCATACCGAATTGAGGATAAAAAAAGCAAAATTTGCCTGGCTATATTTTCAAAGTGCTACTACTACTACAACTACAACTACTGCTACTGCTACTACTATTATACATCTTTATTCTATAAAATAGAAATTTTACAAAGTTATTCTTTTAAATAATCAAGTACTGAGGGTTAGCTTCTTTGAAAACAATCACCTTTCATACTAGGATACGATCATTATTGCTTTAATATGAAAATCAAAATGACATAAGTACGTGCATGCAAGGTAGCAAATGACAAAACCAATATGCTTGAGCTGCAGACAGCTTTTTCTGAGCACTGCAAATACAAAACTGGTGAATATGGAGAAAGAGGGGAGTAAAAAAAGGGTTAACCATAGATTCAGAAGAAGAATTAAATTAACATGCAAATATTCCAGGAAAAAAATCTTATAAGTTATGTTAGATTAAATATTTTTCTTTTCTAATTGGATATGAACTGCACTAATTTCACTGTCTGCTAAGATTTACATCTTCTTTTCCTTTTGCTGCTGCAAATATTCAGCATATTTTTCTGAAATTTTACTTAGAATGCCTATGTCAATAACTGCATATAACTGTCAATAAAGTTTTAAAATAAAACTTTATCTGTTTGCTGCTGAAGCTAGATTCCACTTCTTAATTATAAAATTAGTTAAATTTGTTTCAATTTGTTTCATTTTGTAAAACTCTGCATACAAAAGCATCTGTTTAAGTAAATAATTTATCCTCACCTGGCAAAATTAATGTATTTTTTCCCTTTGTTTCAGTTTCTTCTGTCTTAAAATCTTCTGTTCTGCCAAGATTATTATAATCTGTTCCTCTGGAACAGATTAAACACTTCCTTGACAAAAATTGTGTTAAGTTAAAAATAAAACCTGTTTGGGAAAGTTTAACTATCATTTCCATTGATGTCAGTGGCAAGGATTTTGCTGGATTTTTCAAAAAAAATTACAAATCATAACCATCAAGTGAAAATGTTTTCTGTACTGCAAATCTTTCCCTTTGATAAGGGCAAATCTTTACAAAATCAGAATCATCAGAAAACTAACAGAAAAATCTCCATGAAACTTAATAAATCATTTCAAGAGCTCACTATATGGCAGACTGCTTTTAGGTTTAAAATAGGCATTAAGTATCTGTCTGTGCAGTCCTTTACGGGTAAGTCACATTGACTTCAGTGGTATCAATGTTATCTAACACAGCATGGTGAAGAAAAACTCTGGAAATTCTATATCAAACTAACTGCAGGCACTGTCTTTTCCAATTTGTAGGCAGCCTGCCACATGTTTATAAATGACATGAACGTTTTCAGGTGTGAGAGCCAAAAAGTATCTGCTACTCCAGACATTATCCTCCTGAATTCTCTTTCTCCTCCTTTTCCACATCTCAGACACATAAACCTAACCAAGTCTCTGGCTTCCTGCTGACAAATATAAAATGATTTTGCATGTTGCTGTTTGAGACTTCTGGTGGACAATGATAAGCTGAAAATGTAGGGATTTCACAAATATGGCAAACAATTTTTAAAGCTCAACAATAGCTGATAATGTAATGACATAAATTGATTTCAGCTCATGTATTTTATAAATAAGAGAGCACATGCTTGTAAAAGGCCAGTGAGTACTGATTTGATGCCAGTCTTACGGCTGAGTGACTGTGTGACTTCCACATATCCTTGTGGGTCTGATCTCCTCCAACACCAGAAGCTCTGAACAGCTCATCACACACAAGGTCTGAGTCACCTGAAATTCAATGTTCCCTTCACAGTGAGTGTACAAAGTCATCCATTCATCAATGTGAAGAGCTCACCAATGACAGCTTAAAATGGCACCCATGCTCTTTAAGGACCTTACAGCACCCAGGAATAAAAAGCTCTGAACAGCCCCTCACATCTCAGACACACGTTGGAGAATGGGTTTTTCCTGGAGCCCACAGGAGCAAGGCAGCACCTGCTGTATAGACCTACTCAAGTGTATTCCAAAATTGGCCGTTTCTCAAAGGCAGTTTTACTGAATAACCTCATGCCAAAACTGTATTTTAACTAAGAGGTAGAATATTAACTGGTAAGGTGTTGCATACCGCAGGCTCTTCTGGGTGCCGTGACCTTCCGGGAGAAGCATCTTTAAAAAGACTCTCACGGTGTGCGGCACACAGGCACACCACAGTGAGACAGCTCAGCTGTGAGGGCTGCAGGAGCAGCTGAGCAGCAAAACGCTTCTCAGGAAACGCAGGACAAATGGAGAAGGAGGCGATCTTCCAGTATCAGTATCTGCTTTATTCAACCACAAACCTGTGATTGAAATACCCAGAGAGCTCCGAAACTCAGGGTATTATAGGGTTTGGGGTGGGCGGGGTCAGCAATTTGGACCAGTGAGGGAAAGGATTGGGGAAACAACCAATAGTGGAAAGGATCCAAAATCATCCAATCTGGTGAGGGCAAAAAAAAAAAAGGAACTAGGGTAATGACCAATCACAAACAAAGGATTAGCATACCTGCAAAGTCTCATGGGATTGTACAGTTTCTTGCTCGCCATGACCTCAAGGAAGTCTCTCAGAGAGACCCCCTGAGGGACAGCCTGACGCTCAGTAACAGTTTACAGGCTGTTAATCCTCCAATGGAGGATAAGGTCCTCTGTGGCTGGCCCAGGGATCACAACACTAAGGAACATTGTTTCATGCCTGTTCTGCTGTGTTTTGTACTCTAGTTGTGCTGTATTGTTATTTTACAACACAAACATATATTACAGACTCAACCAATTCCGTTCAGTCATTTTTTTGGGAGGTTATCCTGAAATCTATTGTTTTTGGAATTGAGCCCCTGCTTAGTAGAATAAAGTTGGCACATTTTAGGTATAAATCTTAAAACAGCAATTGTGACTTTTTAATTAAAGGCTTGACAGACTACTTTTGACTATTTTAATTATGCCATCAGCAACAGCTCAGGTACAATGTTACAATAATGCAATAACAATACTTCTCTATAGTGCAGAGACAAAACCAGAGCACGACAGTCTTTAAGTGTATTCTTTGAAATGATGGAGACATGATCAACTGCAATATAATGCATGAACTCTATGAGTTCCACTAGGTGAACAGGAGAGGCCTTTTAAGATAAACATTGCCTGTTGTTGCTTTTTCTTCATGTCTTAGCTTTCTCCTGAACCCAGGTTTTTTGGTCTGCTTTTCTGTAAATTTGAGTATTCAGTAGCAAGGCAGATATACAATGGTACAACTGACAGTCTCTATCAGTCACCCCATATTCCTCACTCGCAACCATAAACTAAAGAAGACCCTGGAAGTTTAAGCATTAATAGGAATAATCTTTCTTCAGCTGCTTAACTACAGTGACACCAGCGAGTTCTCAGATGGCACTTGCATGAGCAACACAACATACCTAATGGGTGTAAAATTTTCCAGTTTTGGATCCTCTACTTCAATGGCCAAAAATTTTAACTGAGACTGTTGATACAGCTGTTTCTTATGGGTTTTTGTTGACAGCAGTTCTAGTTAAAAATTGCACCTTACTGCATCCTGGATCACCACAACTATATTGACAGTGTTTATGATATAGACATAGTCTTTGGTTTCTGGTCTGAACTAGAATTTCTTTGCTCTGTTGCAACTGTGAACCTGACTCCAAAATAAGTTGAAGCTCACTGGCCAGTTTCTGTCAAGACATCAAAAATAAACCAGATGATTAACCAATCTGCTATCAAAATATGGCTGGTATAATCCCTGTGTAACTGGAGAACCTGAACTCTACATCTCTACTTTTACAATGTGTTTGCAAATACTGCAATATTTTTAGTTTTCTTTACACATTTATCTTGACTCAGTGTTGATGAACAGACTCTTGTGTGGTAAAAAAAAAAAAAAAANTTTTGTGGTGAAAAAAAAAAAAAAAAA
The DNA here is from genome assembly GCA_013400215.1 of Cisticola juncidis. Taxonomy (NCBI): domain Eukaryota; kingdom Metazoa; phylum Chordata; class Aves; order Passeriformes; family Cisticolidae; genus Cisticola; species Cisticola juncidis. The sequence goes on from VXBR01002371.1 coordinate 1,406,007, forward strand.
AAAAAAAAGGAAAGAATGCTTAAAAATCTAGGTTACTTTAATATGTATTTCAGAGAGAAACAGAATGTAATATGCTGAGTTATGAATACATGGCCAGAGGCCAACTGGCTATTAACAAAATAGATTACCAAAGAAGGAATGAGGGGGAAAAAAACCAACCCTTAAAAAAAAAAAAAAAAAAAGAAAAAGAAAACAAGAAAAAGAAAAAGAAAAAGAAAAAAGAAAAAAAAAGTTCAGCAATTTAAGAATAGATGTTATGTGAACTGTCAGGTATAAGGGTGTTGTGAGGTATTTTAAACAAAGAGATTGATTTAAGCTCCCATTTGAACCCTTCAGGATTTTTTTATCAGGCTCAGAATTGCTGCAATAATAAACATCCTTGCCTTTGTTTTCTGTGTGCACAATACACAATGTTTTGAACAGCTCTTTTTAAGTGAGATTGATAGGTCAGGACATGTCTCCCTTGTTATTACATAAATGGGCCACGAGGGCATTTCAAAACCCTCTTACTGAAAGTCCACATAGCAGGGCTCATTTTATTATAGCTCAGCTTAGTGAACTCCAGTTCACAGAAGGAAGGACAACAGACATTACAAATCCATACAATTTAAGCAAAATTTTTCACTAGCCAGGCTTGCAGATAGGATATGACTAGGAAATAACTGAACATAGGAATGCAATATTTTTAACAGCATGGTACGCCAGAAGCAAGAAAACAATACGTTAATGTCCTCAGATTACTTAAAATGCATTACTTTCCAGTGTCAGGTGCTCTGCCTCTGAACTGCAAAACTTCAGGAAATTACTTTTCTACTCCACGGACATAAATACAAGCATATTCTTTGTGTCAAATGTATTCAGACTACACCTTTGGAAAGACATGGACCTTATCAGGTGCTGAACAATCTTTCAAATTGCAGAATTTCAGCCAAGAACCTCACTTATAACCTGATGTGATAAGGCAGAGAAGCAATAAAGTTATAACAACAGCTACGACAATTTGGTAAAGAGCTTTTGCAATCCTGGGATAATCAAATGAACCCATTACAACAAATGGGGACAATGATTATATGCAACTGATTCATTATAACAAGGTTTGTGACATTTCTAAGAATCCTTAATCTATGACATGCTGTTGTTAAATTTCAATCTGCAATAGTAATGTACACTGTAATTATAATCTCTATTTTAGTCCCTAAAGTGTTCCACAAAACCATCTTATCCTACAGAGCTACATAAATGCCATTAATCTCTAAGTTATAAATAGTATTATAAACAGAAAAATTAAGAAACTAAGAATGTGGTGAAAACAGCAGCAGAAAAATCTGCTGCCAGGCCTTGTATAAGAATGTAACCACTTGGCTTAACTCTGTGGCTGCTGCTGAAGGAAATGGAAAAATCTAATTTTTAAAAATCCCACCTCAGAGTTCATGGGTTGTGAGGTCTTATAGTCAGACTTCTACAAGTTACTTCAAAAACTAAAAAAAATATCCACAGGTGGGTGTTTGGGTTGGTTGTTTTGTTGTCTTTGGGGTTTTTTGGTTTGTTTTGTTTTAAGGGAGAAAAGAAGTTAAAAATAACGTACCAGAGAACACTAAGACACCATGAACTACACAACATTTCTTTCTAGCTGATAGTGTGTAACTGAAGTACTGCCTAATCGTTTTGACAGCAAGGGACAAGGAATATCTGCAAATAACAGCTGTGTAAAGACAGGTATCCAGGGCCTCTTGTAAAGTTACTGAATTGATAGAACCTTTTCTCTTCTAATTCAGAGTCTAACAAACATTGCAGAAAAAGACACTCAAATAATCAACAGTGAGGAAGAGAGACAGATTGCAGTGAGCAAATATGCTTCAGGCACATGAAATCTTTCCTTCTAAGGCTTGTTGAAGTTTTGAAGTCATAAAGCCATGATGAAGGCCTGTTCTGTTTTTCTAGCCATGAAATCTCTACATTAGTCCTTTCAAAAAGAAATGATTTCTGATCATGACATAACCTTAACCTGCCATCTAATGTGCAATATTGTATGCAGCATGAACTTGGATTTCAGATTCTATAAATGTTAACACGTTATATCAATAAATTCATACTAGCTAATTTTATAGTTCTCACCCAGACAAAACACAATAAAATCTGAAGTGAACAACACCTAAGTAAAGGCTACAGGATTTAGCGACTTTAGCTTTACTTTCTTTTCCCCTTGAAAAAACAAGGTAAACAGGTTTTATTTGATTTTATGCATGCTGTGGGAAGGAACAAGGAAATAACTGAGAAGAAAATTAATTGAGTTTAAGGAAATAATTATTCTTATTCTTTCTTCCTAGGCCCGCACTACACAAAATCCACACATCCAGGGAATCAGTGGTAAGGGTGAGGGTCAAGTTCCTGAATAAATTCAGGATACTCCAGTGGTCAGGAGGTTTCTTATGCAATTCATTCTTTACCCACTGCAGTGATGAAACTGGATTCTCATAGGTCCTTGTGCAACACCACAGTAAGATACAAAACCATCAGTGTGCACTTTCCAAAGCTTAGCCAAGCTTTCCTGTGCCTGTTGGGCAGAAGTATGAGCTTGAGACTACACTTCATTGCTAAACCAAGTAAAAGGCTGGTATTGGTCTGCCACTGCCACTCTAATAATCTTCAGTGATAAAATAAAATGGAGTTCTTTCTTTCAAGTGAGTTTCAAGGAAGAGGTTTTCTGAACATGAAATAGCTAATCAAGAAGAAAATGTGTTTAGTAATTTATAAAATGGTAAGTTTCACTGTAAGACATATAATACCAGTGATTTATTAAGCAATATTATTCTCATGATTGTAGTGCTATATTATTCTTACATTGTCAGGCAATCTGTAGAAATTTGTTCTGCTTCAGGCAGTCCTTACCCTTGCCATATAACTTTTGTTATATATGTTTTTCTCATTATGGTAAGCACTTTGATCTCTCAGAAAATGTTCATCGTCCTATCAACTGTAACATAAAACCCACACAGAGCAACATGATGACTGAAAAGATCGTAACAATCACATCTGTAGTTCTCAGACAACCCAAAAACACACAATGCAAAAATAAGGGGGAAGGGGACAAGAGTTCTTTTGATTGTCAGTAGAGATTTAAATTCTTTTAAGCATCAGATTATTTGCTCTTTTAGAGATGTTCCTTGGAGATCCGATTTTTACCATCATCATAAGCCAGATTCAAGTAAAATAGTTCCCCTGTGATAAAAAGAAGCCTTCACAATTCAGAATTCTTCTTCCAGAGAGCCCTAACCACAACCCACATTACTGAGAATATACCTAACCAAGCATAGTCATGAATTCATAAAACCTGTTTTCAGTGTTTTTAACATTACATTCCACAGAGTTATCCATTTGAAGCACGAAGTTTAGTGTGATTTATTGTTAGCTGTAGGTCAGCCTTTTCTATTAATACAATAGATGTGTATTCTCACAGAGAAGAGGCTCAGAGTATAGCAAAGATGTGGATGTGTGAGGTCCCTGAGAAGCAGCCTAATACCTCAGTCCTTCTTCCATTATTTCATTCATTCATTTTCTTTCTGACAAAACAAAAAGGCATTATTCCCCAATGCAATGCATGAAAATTAGGTTGAGCAGGAATCTCAGAATTAAAGCAGTTTTCAGAAAAGTAAAACTTGTTATAAGGTGACAATTAGATTTTGTTGTGCAAAAAATGCTTTGACTAGAGAAAAGATAGGATTTTTCTGGGCTTGTCATCTAGCATAGTCCGGGCTTGTTAGATATATGTTTTGAATTTTCCTTTGGAGAAATATCTTTGTTTCCTCTCTTCCAGCTCCCTGAGTTTTCCCTCCCTTTTGGAGTCTCTCATCATTTCAGAATCAGCAGGCATACATAAATGCTGTGCTTCGCACAAGCTTTTCTATGTAAAGGGACTCAAGGAGGGTCTATAAGCAGTTGAAGCTTAACAAACACAGGCAAGAAGTAAATGCTGATATATAAAGAGGAAACTGGTAAAAAAAAAGGAAAATAATAAATAACCTTTCAAAAGACAGAAGTGCAGGACTTTTAAACTTTAACTTAGAAGCTTCAGAAGAGGGAAGTGCAGGAGTGCACATGTTGCCTACTGTGTTTTAAACCTGGAGAGACAGTGCTGACACATACTAGCAAAGATAGAAAATTATCTAACCAAAATAAAAACAAGAAAGAAAATTACTTTAATCAGAAGTTATAGTGTTCAAGAGCATACCCTCTAGCTTTATAAATTGCTGTTAACAGGGGCACTACAGTGAATCACTTTTAGTAGTAGTTGCAAGGTCTCAACCTCTCCCAAAGGCAGTGATGAAAACAAACTGCAAATCCAACACATACCACAAAGTGGCCTTGGCTGAAAAGCTCAAGCCTGAACTGTCACCTCTGAATGTCTGAAAAGGCCATCTTGGCTGGGCACCAGCTCTGTGACTGTGTTTGGAAGATCATCTGGTTAAGGTATTTCTTTATGCATTTGATTCCATGCTAGTCACACCGTATTTAGTCAATTGACCACTAAATACAAGACATGTTACTTTCATTAATGCAGGAAATTGCTGGTGACAAATTATTTTCCCCATTATTCTACACTTATTTCAGCACAATATTCAGTATGTTTATCTGAAAGCAAACTACTGCTATTTAATTCTGTTGGGGAAAAAATTGACTATTCAAAGTGTTTATTTTTACTAGTCTGCTATAATCTTATATGTACTGATTTTCCTATAGAAAGGCTAAGTGTGTCTCAGATTCATTATTTTTATATTAGTGAATTTGGACCATACGAGGAACATGGTTAATAATGGGGATCTTATACAATTAAATAAGGACGAATAGATTATTTTCAAGGGCAAGCACCAAGCAAAAGATAGGTCAACATTTGCAGAATGCTACCCAGGAATCTATTCCCCAGTGAGACTGGAAAATGCTCAGTATTTAAAGGCATTGTAACATATTCAGGTTTTTTTTTTTTTTTCCAAATCAGAATCAGTGTAATATCATTCCATAAATTGAATGCAAATATATTCTCCCACGAAGTAGAGGAGAGAGGCATGAAAATAATTTTTAGCAGGGTGTCAAATGGTTTTGCATACAACACTGCATATATTTACTGTAAGGTCTTCCCTCAGTCCATAATCTGGTCTTCATTACCAGAACTGTGCATGATGTTGGTGTTATTATCTTCCCTCTCTAATTTCTAAAAAGACCTGCAGTGACCCTCTATGCTCTCTGGTTTGGGGTGTTTTGATCTGGTTTAAACACAGAAGAGCAGAGGAAACTAATTCTCTGTGAATAAAGTGGATCAAGCCCAGAATTGTTTGAAATATACCCAAAAGACATGATTAAAACCAGACAAGGTTAGATCTTGGTGCCAAAAATTTGATATATTTTATTTAACAGTAAAAAAGGCAAGGAGAAAGAAACACCCAAAGAGCAAAAGAATGAAAGAAAATGGAAGAAGAAGTGTGCACGGACATGGGAGGACAGGGGTAGAGTGCCAGGGTTAGGTAGACACGTATCACCCTTCTGGGGGTCCCAATGATGTCTCCTTGCTCATCTCTGTCTGGTCTTGGTGGCGAGAGTCTCCTGTCGCTGCGCCTCCCCTGCGTGACACCACCACACCAAGAACTATAGAATCCAGTGGAATATACATTTTGGGCAGGTGGGACTGCACGTGTGCCTCCCTTGCAGGGACCCAGTTGAGTTGGCTGGGGCTGGGGGTGGCATACCCAGAGGCACTGCGTCATGCTGTCACCTATATACATGCCTGTAATATTTAGTATCCTCAAAATTAATCAGACCTGTCCCCAGATCACCTGCTCACCTGTGTTGCCCAGCTGGCAGAAAGGCAGTACAGCCAACTCAGGGCCATCTCTTCCCAGTTCACCTGGAATACACAGGGACTGTGCTGCAGACAACATGCCTTGTGCACCACAACCACTGGTGAGTGGGTTTCAGCACATTTCAGTCAGTGGGGGCTGACTATTCAGTAGGATGTTGGGTGGCTCAGAGCCCCTCTGCCTCTACAGCCTACTGGTGCATTTAAGGTACTTTGATCTGGCCAGCTGATTCCAGCTGTGGTTATTAAGCCACTGTGTGACACTCAGGAATGACCTCTGGACCAGGAAGAGTTAAGCTGTAAAACAGAGCTTTGTGAATTAAACCTGGCATAAGTTCACCATGCTTTCCTTCTCAGGGATTATTAGATCTTTACTATGCAAATTCTGACTGTAGACAGGCAAATGGATATACTGGAATAAATCAAACTTCAGCACTTACATTGCTAAGAACAGTAAGAAAATATAATACACCAAGCAGATTTATATCCTGTTGGTTAATCCTCCAGGATTTCTCTTGCTGAAAAGTCAGACCCAGCTTATGTCAGAAGCAGTCAATAATACAGAAAACCAAAACATAGTATTCAATGAGTGCCAATTTCTTAATTCATAAAGCGAGAAGGCAGCTTTTCTTTAGTAACCTCACTTCCCTCAGAAGATGATGCAAAATTTTTGCAGTAGGAGAGTAACAGCAATTAAACATTTAGGAGATTCGTGTTATTTAGCTAAACAAGCACTATCAAAGCAAAACAAAAATAATGGCAATAAATTTCTGACAAGATTGACTTGCATGAGAAATAAGGTGGGGTCCCCCTCTGAACCTTGAAAAGAAACATTATTTTTACCTCCACAAGAAGCCATTATCACTCTTTCTCCAAAAGGAAGGTCACACCATCTTTCACAAAAGATTTTCCTGCTTATAATTGCCGCCTGCAGTGTACAGACAAATGCAATCTTTTAAAATGCTAACTGTGTTATACTTGCACCCGAGGGATCCAATGGTACAAATGTAATGTGGCCTAACCAGTTTGTCTTAGCAAGACCTTACAGTGCTGATTTGAAACAGCTGAACTAAATCAACAGTTACCTTGAGCCAAAGGCCTTTGGAGAGCAATTAGAGTCAAAGCTTGGGTTTTGAACCCAATATGCCCTGTCAGTCTCAATGATTTGTGTTTGTTGTACTCAGCCTCATTTCCTGCGTGAAATATGAGGCTGTATAAAGAGGAAAAATTCCCAAGATTAAAAAATATTTGACCTCAATGCATTTGCGAGCATGAAAGTACACATGTCTAAATGACCATTTTGGTTTGTAGTACAAAGTTCTATTGATGTTGGCAGGCTGAGCTTCCCTGTCTCAAAGCCACATGAATGGTTTCAAGTTTCAGCCAAAAAATGTTTTCCACATGCTTTAGTGTGGGCCAATTTACACAGCAGATTTTGCAGAGACTGTGGCCAAGTGCTTCATAAAGGGCTGCCTTCTTTGGGATCAGGGAAACCACAACAGACACATTGCTAATGCAATCTAATTATCTGCTTGAATATTTTTCCAGATGTATCCAATGTCTAAAAATACTGCAATAAAAAAGGTATTATTTGGTTCCTTGGACTGAAACAGTGGCATAAAGAACCTGCTTGTCTACAGGGGAAGTTATAACGAAGTAATTCTGTGACTGCCTTTAAATCAGTCAGACAAAACTGAACAGCCCAAAGGTAGGCTGTTTCTTGCCTCATGTTTGGAATTAGCCTCCCAAAGAAAACCATGAATAAATGGGAGCGGGTTTTTTTGTCAAAAACTGCATCTCTTTCTTACAAGGCAATTTCCGTCATTTGCAGATCACTATTTGATATCGGGTAGGCTCACCTAATGCAAAACAGCTTTTCACTGCAATAAGATGCAAGACAAAGATTCTCAGCAGTGGTATGTGGATAGGCATGTCATGAGTTATTGCTTATTTTTATGATTTTACTACTAGAGTTCACTATAAGTGAACTATTAGATGCATAGGTAGGGTCACTCAGTACCCCCAGTACCCAGGTCCAGACAAACATAAAAACCAAAGTGGCTTTTTTCCCTAACAACTCTTCCTAGATTCTCTGCTTACTGTCACTGGGGACTGTATCCCTTTTTCCTACTAATGTGTCTGAAAAATCAAAATTTGGCATAGGTGGCATAGGTTATTCAAACAGGAACTGACCATTCAATAGATTTTTCTGTAGTTCTATACCTTGATCAAGTAATGTAAGTAAAAATACAGATGTATTTTTACATCTCTAAAATGTACCGTTTCCATTACGAATAAAACGCAGTTTGCATAATCTGCAATTCCAGAAACACAGACCTGTTTCAAATGCTTATACTTCTGTATTTTACAAAGTATTTACAGGAACAACTTTCATAATCCCTACAAGAGTATTTTATTTTAAGACATAATCAAAAGATATATTTTATTTTTTTTTTAATATCCAACTTTTCCTTGGTCTAGTACTTACTGGGAAAATAACAAGATGAAGCAGTAACTTATGTTTATTTTCTGAGTATTCTCAGTCACAACCAAAAAAAACCTAACCAAACAACCAAAAAACCAAAAAATAACAAGGAAAAAAAAACCAAACAGCAAAAACAGACCACAAAAAAAAAAAAAAAAAAAA